>JANPWX010020150.1:597113-612316 GCA_024734555.1 Trochalopteron elliotii
GCCGTCCCTCCCTCCCTCCCTCCCTCCTTCCTTCCTGCCTGCCTGCCTGCCTGCCTGCCTCCCTCCCTGCCTCCCTCCCTGCCTCCCTGCCTCCCTCCCTCCTATCTAGAATTAAAGACTATAATCCCAGGCATGAAAGTTAAGGTTTAGGGAACAGAGAGGCAAACACGTCTCAAGGTTCATAGGGAATCCACTGTCCCTGGGGGTGTTCAGTAGGGGGGCTGTCAATGACCCTTTGGTGACTGGGTTTTTAGGTGCCTCAGGGCGATTCACACTCATGGCGAAGATGAAGGAAACCACTGTCTGATTAGCCTGTGGGATTCCTATGTTTTAAGGGAAGAAAGGAGGCTCTTGAGACCTCAACTGGTGTCTTGGACAAGAGATTCTGAATTCTGTGGTTGGGCCAAATAATAGAGTGAAATGTCGGAAAAGAATAATTATTCTTCAGGATGGTAGAAACATATGATGGAATTCCCCATCCTCTGATAAACATATCTACAAGCAAGCGATCAAGCTGAAATACTTTTGGTTCATAAGCAGCTAATCTGCAAAGAAATCTCTCCCCTGTTCCTCCCATCGCCTTCACAACATTATTTTCATTTCTATCTAGATTTGTTTGCTTGTTAGTCTGTGGCCTCCCCCTAAGGATGTAACTGCAGATGGATAAATTATTTTATTTTATTAAATATTATTCTTGGCGTTTTGGAAATGTTTTTTGTTTTGCTTTAATGATTATTCCTTCTGGTGTTATTTCAGTTTTCAATTACAACTTGTGTGTGTATGTGTCTGGTACACTACCATTTTGTAAATGGATGTATGCACTTATTGTTAATTGATTCCCCAAATAAAACCAAATGGTTGCATTGAAATAATGTATTATATTTCTTACATGCCACTGAGCTGGATGCCTTCCAGTTTGGCATCTACTGCTGCTTTAGAGATGGACATTTTTCTCTCTCTCCCACTATCCCTGGAGTGAACAGGGGGGTTCATAACAAAATGTTATGCCAATTTTCTCTGCAGATCCCATCTCATTGGTTGGTGTCTCTGAAAAAAGGTGGTCAAAGTTGCACCTCTAAGTGTGTATTTAAGCATCTAGACAGACAGTTGCTTTTAAAAATACCCCAACAAAACACTGAACTCTCAGCAACCCACACTGGCTTCAAGTGAGGGCTTTCTTCCCTGAAGTCAAGCCATTATGAAGGGTATTTTTCAAAACCAGCCCTTGTTGGCCTATATCCGCTCCTACCAAAACCACTGTCTGCTTGAGAGTTATAGCAGAAACAAGAATTAATCCACAACTGGTCCTTTAGCCAGTTTTTGCAATCCAACTTTTTTTTTCAGGCTTTAGCTAGAAAACACAACTGAAGTCCCTGATGGTGGGACCATGCACTTCAGCAGGTTTCAGCAGGTCATCTAGTCCTTTTTATGCAAAAAAGGAAGACAATCCCCTTTCAACTGTGATTCATTACCCATTTTACAAACATCTATCTTAGGAATAGATGAATCATTTCCTGGAGGTGCTTCCCTTACTCTCTCTGCCTTCTCTCCATTCAGGAAACCTAGAAGAAAGCTTAAGGGAGACTATAAATTGTAGATAGCCAAAAGGGGGGAGATGAATTCCACTGTGCACTGAAAGTCAATGACTGTTGATTCATTGAATTTTAACTTTCAAATGTTGTCAGCATTTCTGTTTTGCCAGTTTGGAATTTTATATTGCTAAATAACTCCTCCCATTTTTTACAAACCTCCCCCCACCAAAAAAAAAAAAACCCACCAAAAAACTGCTGGCTCATTGAGCAGGTATGGAAATTTGTGATGGGAGTTAGCTGGACAATCGCAGGCAACTTAATGTTGTTTTGGACAATGAGGGGTTTCATATTTGATCTTCAGCTGCTATAATGAGTCAAGCTTAACATAAGACATAGAAGCACTTGCATCTGCTACCAAGAGTCCAGAGGAGGCCACAGAGGTGCTCCCAGGGCTGGAGCCCCTCTGCTCAGGAGCCAGGCTGCGAGAGTTGAGGGTGTTCACCTGAACAAGAGAAGGCTCCAGGGAGATCTCAGAGCCCCTGCCAGGGCCTAAAGGGGCTCCAGGAGAGCTGGAGAGGTGCTTGGGACAACACATGGAGGGACAGGACACAGGGAATGGATTCCCACTGCCAGAGAGCAGGGTTAGATGGGATATTGGGAAGGAATTCCTGGCTGTGAGGGTGGGGAGGCCCTGGCACAGGTTGTCCAGAGCAGCTGTACCTGCCCCTGGATCCCTGGAAGTGTCTAATGCCAGGCTGGATGGGGCTTGGAGCAACCTGGGGTAGTGGAAGGTGTCCCTGCCTATGGCAGGGGCTGGTATAGGAGGATCATTAAGGTCCTTTCCAGCCGAAATCTATAAGGGAAGATTCCTCTCTGCTGGTCCTGAGAGGATAACTTAAATGCAAACCTACAGCTGGATCAAGCCCCTTCTAAAATACCTTCAAAGAAAAGGAAGCAGAAGCTGGGAAGGAAACAGATCAAACCATTCAAGGCATAAGTGTCTGGAGCTCACCTATGCTGTGAGACTTGAGTTAGCTCCTACTGTGGGGTACATCTCACCCTGCAGAGCCAACAATTGAGGTCCTGGAGCACATGTGGGCCGTGGCCTGGGCTGAGCAGCCTGGTAATTACACTGGCCTTTCAGCAGGATTAATTAGCACTGAGCTGATAGAGCACAAATGCTTTTGGCTTGTGTGAGACCTCTGAGTAGTATTGTGTTATATATTGCAGTCAAGGCCACAAGCATGAAGGAAAATATTTTGATGATGATTGTATAATAATATGTGTTGATGTCAATGGCTAAAGAACTGGAAGGGAGTATGAAATGCACAAGTAGCAACTTGCTGAAAATAAACTGCTCGTCTCTGTGAAATCCTTCTTGGTTTAGCAACAGTGTTTGGAACATATAGAGTAAAATAATGTCCCCACGGAAGCTGAGAACCCCCAGAATGATTTAAAAGTTCCTAATCCTTGATATCAAAGTATAGCATAACATCAAAAGATTATTGAGCCTTAATATAAAGGTCTACTTATTATTACCTGGTTATCTACTGACAAAGTTGAAACCAACATCTTGTCATCTTCTGGCTGAGCATGGTAATGTTTTAGAATTGGAGACACATAATAAAAAACACAGGATCATACAAGGAATTGACAAAGGAGGTAATTTATCTTACTCCTGTATTGATCATTCCTCAGCCACAAAATGCAATACAGAAATGTCAAACATTCTGGTGTTGCTCAGTGTGATCAAGTTTTCTGACGTGATCATCTGGGGGGAGCAGATGCCCTTCTGAATGATGCCTTCTCTAAAGGCAATACAGCAGTGTAAAGATGACAGCATTAGTGAAGCCCAACCATCCATTACCCTTCAATCCTGTCTCCAAAAGAAATTTAGGGGATGTCATTCCCAAAGGTTGCAGCCAGAGGTTTAACTCATGAAAAATGAAACATGAAAAATCTCTTCCTAATTCCCATGCATGCATATTAGTGACACTAATTATATCACATGATAAGATTTACGTAATTTGAGTTGTGTTTTTCCCTGTATCTCTTTCTTAAATGGTGGCTGACATCCATTGAAATGTAAAGCTACTCAAAAAACAAGAAAAAATGAGAAACTCTGGTTTCACAGGGAGGGTATTTTTGTGCTTAGGTCATTTGAGTTTCCTCTCATGGACCTGAAGGTGGGTGAGTCCATTATTTTCATCACATCATCCTTAAAGGTTTCAAGTTGGAATGGACTTTAAAACTCCTCCAGATTCAACCCCTTGCCACAGTCAGGGACACCTTACACTATCCCAGGTGGCTCCAAGCCCTGTCCAGCCTGGCCTTGGACACTTCCAGTGATCCAGGGGCAGCCACAGCTTCCGTGGTTATCACCAGTGCCAGGGCGTCCCCACCCTCACAAGGAATAATTCCTCCCCAGCATCCCGTCTAACCAAGGCTTTTTCCAGTGTGAAGCCATTCCCCCTTGCCCTGCCACTGTCTGCCCATGGGAAAAGCCATTCTCCCAGGGACTATTTTGCAGAAACTTTAAGGGTTGCTGACCATATGGATACAGTTTGGTGTAGGCAGACATCCTGGTACTCTATCCTTGCTCCTGACTGCTATGAACCAGGCCCAACTCACCAAAATATCCCCAGTCCTAAAGCCAGTACATGTCCCAGCAGTTCTGCTTGGATGATATATCCACTGTCTGCAGAGGCTGGCAGCTGGGAGACCTTAAGAAATCCCCCACGGTTTATTCTAACATCCAAATCTGACATCAATATAAGTAACCTGGTGCAAAAAATCACTGATGCGGAGCTCTACTTAATTTATTAGTTGGCAGACATAAGCATTTGCTATATGCCAGTTGCAAGGGCATTTTTGCAGCCAGACTTTGTGCATCCTTTTCCTTTTGAATACTTGTAAAGGTCATATTGGTCTTGGCTACTCATTTATTTCCTTTCTCTCATTGAATTTTTAACAATTACAGGCGTTCATCCAAAGCTCTGGGCTCCTCTACACTGCATTAAAATTCACAATGTCATTTGCTTTCAGTAAATATATTCAAATGAGCTGCCTTCAAAACCATAAATGACTCACCATACAATCAATCATAATTGCAGGACCCTGAATTTCTCCTCTACATGTTGTCCTTTAGTGCCCAGAAGAAACACATGATGTAACTGTTACCAGAAGCTGGTTGTGGAAAAGAAATTTGATGTGATCATTTTTATTCTCTAAGGAAAACATGGGAAGTTAAATACAGGACCAGTTTTGGCTGGAAAATGAGACAGATACATGTAAATTTTATATTACCACTCCGAGCTCTGAGTTCCTGTACTTAAGAAAACTTATCTTTCTAATCAATTATTAAGTTTCAAAATGGAACACGTGCTTCTCTCTTACTTTCCCATAAACCTCCCTGACAATTTTAAACATACATATTCACATGCAGAGTATCTGCTTGTTAAAACAGTACATGGTCAAAGCTTTCAGCCAGATAAAAATGATCAAGACAGCCTCTTACAGGATATAGAGCATTATGCCAGGGAAACAAGTGCCTAATTAAAAATTATCCAAAATATTTTTAATTTTAATCTAATTTTTCTCACAACTCTGCACAGTAAAAAAATATGAAAAAGATAATAAGAATCTAATTAGTCCTTATAGATAACAGTGGAACGATTGCCTTCCTCTGTGCTCTTGGTAAGGTCAGGAATAGGTTTATCACTAAATCACAGAGATAAGAGTTAGAAGAGATCTATCTGGAAATCCTCTTCTCTTTATATGTGTAGAATTATTCCCTCCAACATACTTTCTGAGGCACTATCTGGTCAAGCACTTAATGTCTCAAAACAGCAAGGCTCCAGTCACTTCCCTTGAGACACGACTTTGTTACCTAGCAGATCTCAGTGTGAGGGACTGAGTTCCAAACTAAATTTTACTTTTCATGTTGCTAGAGAGTTACTCTGTCTCAGCAATGGCTGCCTTGAATCCTGTGCCCTTTATCATGGGATAAACCCATCCTGTGTTCATACAGCTTTGTACCTGTAGTTCAGATCCTGGTCAACTTTGCTACTTTGCTCTTTCCCTCAAGGCTGATTTAAGTCACTGTCAGCACTATTTAACCTGCTGGTGCTTGATGGATATGTTCCATGGAATGGTTAAATTCCCAATAGTCAACAGTTTTCCTCTACACCAAAGCTTATGAGAAGCAAGCAACAAATATTGTTAGAAGTGAAGAAATATGGGGAGGTTGTATCTGTAGATCTCAGCTGTAGATATCCCTAACGAAAAAAATAAAAAAGTACAGTGCATATCAGCTTCCCCCTCTGCCTGTCTCATGCATTACTTCTCTTCTTTGGGTCCCATCCAAAGACCTCTGAATCAAATGGAAAACTTTCAGTGACTTCAATAAGATTTGGGTCAACCCCTTAAGGGCTGTGATTTTGTCTTCCCAAAGTGTGTGGCCATGATTCAGTGGGAGACTTCAGCACACAGCTGCTTCCAATACTGGGGTTATCTCAGGGCTTTTGCTGAGGTTTTTCATACACTAAATAAGAATGTGCTTAACCAGGCTGTTGATTCTTCATATTTAATACCAAGTGGGCCCTATGGAATACCAAACATCATAATTTTAATATCACATATTTTATCTGTATCAGATGTATAGAGGATGCATTTTATATGGCAGTAATTCAAAACACAAAGCCAATTACTCTGCTGGTATCATCCTGTGTATTTACACTGCTCAAAAATGTGTCTTGTGGCTTTACAACAGCTTGCTAATACAAGACTCTTTCACTAACCTGTCTCAGAACATCAAACAAAAGCAAAATCAAATAGAAATGTAAACTTCATAGCCTGTGATATATGTGCACAATACCCAGTGAAAACATTTTTGATAGAACAATTTTATGTTTAAAATGAAGGCTGATTGAAGCTGGAATATTTTGTAGGAACACAACTATTTCAATGACATTTTTTATGGGAAAAATGTCTCAGCAAATTGCTTTGATTTTCTTATTTGTGTCACTAACATAAAAATTAATTGTTTTGAGAAAAGAAAAAATGTGGTTTTGAATTTACCATACTGTTTTGTCTTGACGTATAGCAATTACAGAATTCATCATGTAGTTTAATATAGTGTATTATATTCAATATTTCATTACAGTGCTTTTCAAAATTGCAACGAGGCATTTCTACTTTTCCAAAGTAGTACATCAATAATTCTTCATGAGACTTTCAAAATTTCTGCTCCCTGAAAGTCTCTCTTTAATCTTTTCCAATTTTCTGCTCTAGTCCAATATACAAACATAATTTTAGCATGTTCACAGCCCTCACAGAAGCTTGAATTTCTGGGCACTTGTAGTACCAACTCAATCACATGTATTTGCAGATTGAAGCTTCTACAGATAAAGCCAACTGCAGTCAAATTTGTGCACATTAGGTCTAGATTCTTGGATACATCCTGTTGCGATCTGAGCTAGTACCTTCCTTCCTCATGTATATCCTCATCACTGATTCTGAAACTGGAGTTTCAGTCACAGAATCATAGAATGGCTTGGTTTGGAAAGGATCTTAAAAATCATCCAGTGTCACTCCCTGCCATGGGCAGGGGCATCTTCCACTGTCCCAGGTTGTTCCAAGATCTGTCCAACCTGTCCTTGGATGCTTCCAGGGATGGGGCAGCCACAGCTTCTTTGGGAAATCCATTTCAGGACCTCCCCACTCTCAAAGGACTTTCTTCCCCAAATCCCATCTGTCCCTGCCCTCTGGCAGTGGGAAGTCATTCCCTGTGTCCTGTCCCTCCATGCCTTGTCCCAAGTCCCTCTCTGGCTCTCCTGGAGCCCCTTTAGGCCCTGGCAGGGGCTCTGAGATCTCCCTGGAGCCTTCTCTTGTGCAGGTGAACACCCTCAACTCTCCCAGCCTGCCTCCACGGGAAAACTCCTAAGATAAACTTCTGTGAAAATGAGATCAATATCAGAAGAAAAATATGCCAAGTCAGCAAGATTATATTCTGCATATAGATATGGAAAATCATAGCAAGATACAGGAAAAGGAGAATCCAGCTATCTGGAGGTTCTAGCTGGAGAGCAGCTGCTCCCTTTCCTACTCCACTTGCTCACCTCAAAACGTGGTGGTGGAAGCACATTGGAAATCCTGCTCTGGGATTCCACATTGTAGTGCATGATAGTGAGCCACACATGGCCACATTTTGTTTATGACAGATGGCTCTTCCCAAAAATATGATGTGCAAGATTGTGCTGACTTGGACAGTTCTGCATAAACTGAGGGGGATTGACAGGGTGTAATATACATTTTCTGTTTACTAAAAGTCTAGAAGAGAATGGGCCAAGCCCAGCAAAGAACAGCCTGTTTGAAAGATATCACGGCTGAAAAATGTTGTTTCTCACAGAGATCATCTCTCTATAATAAGCTTCATGGTGATCCTGCGTGGTGGGGGAAAAAAAACCCCAAAACTATGCAGATTAGGAAAGGAGTCAATCACATGATTTTTTATTTGTATGCTATCACGGAGATGTCTGTGAGAGGAAAAGAGAGCTTCTGCTTGTCTCCACAGCTCTGCACAAAGCCAGCCTAGCTGGAAACAAGCTACCTCATGGCCTAGAAACTGTTTGTGGGAACTATGTGGAATTCAAATAGAAGAAGGAGGATTTCTCAGTGATGAACTGGCACCCTCAGAGAGGCTGTGTTGATGGACAATTTGCAACAGTCACCTGTAAATTGGACCAAACAAAGTACACATGCAACCTTGCTGGAGTGACAGCTTGGAAAGGCCATGCTGAAAATCCCAGTGAGGACTCTGTAACTCACATGGGGAACTTGTTCTCTCTTTGTTGGTGTTTTTCCTACTCTTTGTTGGATGTATGCTGAGTGGAGAATGCATGCATAATACGGGGTTGACCAAAAAACTTTTTCTAAATCCTAAGGATTATAATTCATCATGATATATTGGGGGTTGTTCTGATGTTCCTCAACAGTAGGGATTAGTGTAGGTCTGGTGGGGTTAATGGAGCAGAACTGATTTGTGCCAGCTGAAGATCAACTCCCCTTTAAAATGTTTTACTGGAAAAGCAGAAATTAATTGTTTTGCTCCAGATTTTTCCAGATGTTGGAGACTGGAACCTGCTACTGAAATAGGATCTCTCATTCCCTTTAGCTTTTCAGATTACACAGCAGACAGACAGACAGACAGACAGACAGACAGACAGACTGAGCATAGAGGGCATTTTTGTTGCAGCTTCTATTTTTGTCACTTCCTCTGAACTGTGTAAAACCTCCATGACTAAAATGTCTTTCTTTGGCACAGGAGAATCGCGTCTTTTGGGATGATATAACTGAGTTGCGTGGGAAGCATTTTTTTCCTAGGCTAAGAAACTGATATTAAAAAAAAATACCGTTACATTCCAAACTGAGATCTTTGGGAAAGTTCGTGGGAAATAGGAGAGATCTATCCTCAAAACAGCCGATTAATTCACTCTTAGGTTAAAATGTGGGACTTCTCAGCATTTCAAAGCCCATGTTTTTAGGTACTTGGAAGGAGCCTCCATTTCTGTAGCTGTCACATTGATTGGAACTCCTTCAGAGAAAAGAATTTAAACCATATGTGCTTCCCTGAACAATTTAATTTCTATCAAAGCTAACGTTTGTTGATGACAAAACATTTTGCCTCAAAAATTCCTCTGATGATAAGAATTCATTGAGTAAAGTTTGCATAATCATTTTGGAGACCTTGAGAGAAAACCCATGTCTTGAAAGCAACTGAAATCTGACTGCTTGAAGGTGACTGTGCCTTTCCCTCTGCAATTAGTACAGCTGAGTTCTGGACAGAAAAGCACTTCCAAAGTTCCTCACTGGCCTCACGAGGTTTTTCTCTCAGACTGTGTAATCCCGTGGTTACATGGGGATGTTGATGCAATGTGACATGGTGTGTCAGTGGAGTTTCTAACTACTTATTTTGTACCACTGAAGGGAAAACCCAGCAGCCTGGATGCTTAAACTGAAGCAGAATTAAGAAAAAAGAAGGAAATATGATAATCATTATTGAAGTCTACTTGCAAGTAACTGGCAGCTTTTCCTGAAAGTTTCAGCTGGTGATAGTGCTCACAAAACGCTTTGCAGCCTGCCAGTACACTCAGTAGATATCTCTGTTAGGCTGTTCAGTAGCCACCTGTATTTAGCAATAATTCAGAAGAATACTTGACTGGTTGACCTTGTGTATGTATATCAACCTTGTGTATGGTCACACAGATGAAATCTTCAAGTTGGTTATTGCATAACCTTGGACATTCCCTCAGCTGTCCTGTTGGCTTTTTCATGCTGTTCTCAGAAGTGGTGGTTTTTCTCATCATGAGTGCAAGGAGTGGGTACAGTGGCCTTGCAGTCACTAATTAGGTCACTTCTATGGGCTTGTCAAAAAGGGTATTGCATCCCTGCAGCCTGAAATTGCAAAACTTTGCTGACGATCTTACCCTGCAACCAAGAAAATACATTTTTCTCCCTTTCTTTGAAAGGGAATGCAATTTAGGAATCTTATTAGGAGAATTAAAAAAAAAATCACTTCAGATAGCATAACCAATAAAGCTTCCTCCCTAGCTTTTCTGAGAGAAAGGTTAAATCAGTATAAGGCACAACAAAAGATCAGGGGAGATACTGAATGTTGACAATATTGTTGAACGACAGATGAACATCCCTGAATACTCTCTGGTCACAGAGGGAGTGCTGAATCCAGCATGAAGAATGGCTTTTGAGAAATGTCAGCTGGCAATAACACAGTGTAGTGTGTGAGGGAGCACTGAAAAAAAGAGGAAAAAACCTAACTGAGATGGGATGCTAGATTCAGTTGTGCAAAATTTGCTATAATAACTACCTAAAAATTGTAAACAGACTTGATTTTAAACTCCTTTGCAAATAACATAAGCCAGGACTTGTCAAATTGCATGGTTTTCCTCCAGATCATGTGTTTTTTTGAGGGGAGTAGACATCAATTTTTTCTCAAGAAGCATTGTTGATATGGTACCTTAGCTCTGCACCATGAAGGTGTATGGAAGAGTTGGCATGAACTGGCTCCTCCCAGAGGTGAAAGAATTCCTGATGAGTGAGTATTTTAGTATTAGAAGTTGTTCTATCTTTGGAAAAGCCAATGGAAGTTGAGCATCTGCAACTTTAAAATCATAATTGTTATTATTTGCCTATTTCCTAAAAGTGCTACAGTGCAAAGAGATCTATCAAGGTAACATTTAAGAGTCAGTGTTTAGCCCTAGCAGTTGTGAACTATCTTGTGTGGTCAACCAAGCCTATTTTTCTAAGGTCATTCATATAAGTGGCAATAAAATCTCATCTTCAAATTTATCTAAACTTCTTAAAAAAATTCAAAACAATATTACTGTATGAGGAAATGATGTCCTGATTTAGAACGCTTGAGATGTAGCAGTCTGAGCTGTGATTTTTGGAAGTGTTAACTCTGCATGATTTTCAGATGAAATCAAGAGGAACAGGAGGGTGTTGTTTAGCCACAGTTTCACACCTTCATCTCTGGTGAATGCTCACTTTACTGGTCTGGTCTACACTGATCTTAAAAGACAGCTGCTGCTCTCTGACAACTCTTTGGAGTGTAAAGTGATGCTCGTTTTAGTCTTCACCTTGCATTGGTCAGAGGAATCAAACTCACCTTCAAGTTGTAATGGCCTGGGAGCACCCTGAAGGTGAGTTGTGCTCATAATGTCCATGTCAGTGCACTTTTGCTGAGACTTAATACATCTCTCCACTTACAAAGAGTCCCAGAGGATCCTGTGTTGGATGGGAACCACAATGATCATCAATGTCCAGCTCCTGGCTGTGCAGAGACACCCCAACATTCCCACCCTGTGCATCCCTGGGAATGCTGTCCAAACGTTCCTGGAGCCCTGGCAGCCTTGGGGCCGTGGCCATTCCCTGGGAAGCCTGGGCAGTGCCCAGCACTCTCTGGGGGAAGAGCCTTTCCCTGATATCCAAAGCAACCATGCCTTGGCAGAGCTCCAGCCGTTTCCTTGGGTCCTATCAGTGGTCACGAGAGAGAAGAACACGGCACAGGCTCAGGGCATGGGTTTGGATGAGTGACCCCACCTGAGGTGGGTCAAAGGTGATCATCTGCTGCAGTCATTACAACATCTCCCTGTACCAAAGGCACAGGTAGCTCTGTAGCTCCCAACTCCCTTCATTGACAGTATATATAACACTTGTAAAGCAGAATTCAACTGACCTGGTTTAGGTGCCTTCTGCAGATCAGAAGAATCATGCCCCAAAAAGTGCTACTTCTAGAGAACAAGCTCAGATGTATCTGTATTGTTGATGTCTAAAATTGCGAAGAATGACTCCATTTTAGGGGGATTTAAGATATGATACTGTGAATCTGAGCCCATGCAACCTCTGGCCACGTGATGGTTAGATAAAAATAATAAAATACTGGCGCAATGGTCAAAGGCAAAGCAAACAGGATCAGTCTTGGCTCAGGGATTAACATAGCTAAACAACCTGTGCAACCAGCCTACTCCTTCCAAACAGCTCAAAATTCAGCCAAGAATCCCGAAGCCTTCATCACCAAACTAGTGAAAGTTTTGACATCTAAAGATGCTCTTGAGAAAGGCAGTCTTTGTTGGCCACTAGATTAGTAATCCACAAAATCTGGTGAACTGCTGGCCTGACATACTATTAGTATGTTTTATTAACTTGTCATGGAACATTATTAGTTTAACAATAAGAATTAGAGATGGATAAACATGCGTAGTGAAATTTGGACTTTGTCCTTCAGCTTCTGCAATATCCCTGTCTTAAGCCTTAAGAAGACTGTGAAAACAGGGCCCCTGCATATGTAAATGTGGGTTTTCTTTTCCCAGAAAATTAATGCCATTTACCTTGGATTAACTGGGAGACAAGTAGGACAGTGTTTATTGGATAAGGCACATTAATACCTTCACAAATAGTGACCTCTTGCAAACTGTGAATGCTGTCACATATACAAATCCAGTTAAAAAGATAAACAAAGACAGAGAAAGCATCCAGTTGTCAAGAATGCATTCCTAAAGAGATGAGGGACCACAGATGAAGAAGAGCTCTAGGTCTGTTTTAAGTATGTTTTTTCTCTCTATCTTCCTGGAGCTGGTGTGTGGCATAGATTCATCTTTATCTTCATGGCCCTATAAATGTATTTTTTCCTGTTCAGGCATGATTTTTTTTTTTTTCTATTGCAATCATATGTTATCACTTCCAAAAGTAACTCTGAAATTTTTTTTTTGTTGATAACAGAAGGCAGTGTTAGAAGGAAAATGTGAGGACATTAAAAAAAAAAAGATAGAAAGAAGTTCGTCATATGATTGTAGAGTCTTGAACCTAAAAGGGAAATACAACACCAAGCAAGGGATATTTCTCTGCTGCTGTAAGTCTTTTTCAGCAGTGTAATAATTCAATCTGGTTTCAGCCATAGGCTGAAGAAGTGCATGCTCTAGTTACCTCAGAAAGTCATTTCTTCTGGGAACATTTTAGTAAGGACTGCAGTACATTTAACCTGTCTTGCTTTACTTCAACTTTGAACCACTGCATGCTGTGGAGCTGTCAGTGAAAGCCCTGTCTTGAATGGGCAAAAGATTTGCACTCTTCCCTCTCCTGTCTCTTAGAATGGATCTGAAATAAGATGTCTCAAGGTCAAGACCTGCAGGTCCCTGGGGAAGGAAATCACCACACTCAGACCACCCCCAAGCAGACTGCTGGGAGGAAGGGGGACAGAAACAGATGCTGATCCTGTTCTGTGAGTTTGGCTTTTTGTTTTCTGGGAGTTCCGCCTGAAAACAGAGTCCTGCTCAAACAGCATCTTTGGGGGCTTTCTCTGTTTTGTTAGTGTGTTTTGTAAAGTGTAACTTTATTTACTGTGCGTCTTCTTTATTTGTATTTCTTGCTTTTCCAGCCAAACTGAAGAACTAATTCTTTGCCCAGCCCAAGTGCTATCCACAGAATGGAGGAGCAGAAGAGAAATGAAAAGGATAACTAAAGAGTGAGAAAAAATTTTACTCCTAGAGAAGAGATTTCCATGGAGAGTCTCATGGTGTGTCTCTATCCTGATGGGTACAGGCAGACTGAAGCTGCCTTTCACGAGCAACCCCAGACTTGAAATATGTTTTAATTCAGAGAAGTACAGGATCTTGTTTGGGTCTGGGTGACCATTGGGTCATATTAGGCCATAGTTAACTCTGAGCCATCAAAACCTGCTGTAAATGCATCTGAAATTTCAATCAAATGAGGAGCCTGAGTTAGGATCTTAGCTGGGAATCTTAATTTTCCTACCACAGGGGTAGGGTCCCAGTCGTATGTGTGCACGAGGGCAAGCTATCCTCTGTGTCTTTTTTTGTCTTCTTATTGCAGAGTGGGACCATTCGCCTGAAATCATGGTGAAATCACATACATTCCTATCAATTGAGTTCTCCACTAAAATCTGTGGAGACAGGCCCTAGGAAAAAGTGAAGCCTGCAAGAAGCAGGCACTTGAAGCTCATTATTTTCCTACACCTAGAGCATCACCTTCACAGAAAAACATATTCCAGGTAAATTTTACCAAACTGGACTCTGGAGTGCTGTCTTCTAGAGCACAGCTCATAAATATTACAGTGGGAATAGGAGTTTTGACACTTGAGACGTGATCTTTATTTGACATTGCCATGTTTTGGTGGATGTTTGGCCTGTTGGAAAGAGCAGAGCTTGTGGTCTTGTTGGAGATTGATTAACAACCAGATTTAATGCATGACCAGGCTGCCATGTACCATGGCAATCATTCCATGCCTCTGCACTGACTGCATGACCCCAGCAATAAAAACACTGCTAAATGCTGAGAGCAGCTAAAATAGAAAAAGCACAGAAATGCAAAAGCTGAGAGAGTGGCACGGGATTTTCCCCACTGTTTTGCTAATGAATCTTCACCAAGCTACTAGCCAGAAGTTTTTGAGCAGGTCTGAAATCTTCTGACTCAGAATCTGAATTGTGGCAAGGTCTAAGGTCTATGGTGGGGATGGGAAATCAGAGTTGTCCTAGGGTGACTATGATACCTGTATCCCCACATCATCTGTTCTGTGTTCTGTACCTTTAAGACTGGTTCTGAGAGTGAGCAGGGAAAGAAGAAGCGCGCAGTTTGTTTTGAGAAACAAACTCACTCCTCTGAATCTGCTCTCGTCCTTGGGACTGTGTGGTTGTTTTTTTTTTCCTTCGTCCGATGCACGGAGGGCAGCCAGAGAGAGTTTTTTTCTTCCCTTTGTTAGTCTAGCTAGCTGAGGCAAAGAAGCTTTCCTGGACTGTTTTTTTTAAATTTTTTTTTTTTCTTTGGGACTGTTTAAATCTGCTCTGGACTGAAAAACCCAGAGGAGCACCGGGATCTTGCACCCGTGGCCCACCGGGCCGGGGCTCGGCATTTTCCAGCACTGAAGGGACTGATAAACAGACTCCTGGCACGGACTCTCAGTTTTGCCATCTCTCTTCGGAGCAGCAAGAGGTTTTATTGTTTCATACTACTACTACTACTACTACTACTACTACTACTACTATTATTATTATTATTATTATTATTATTATTATTATTATTATTATTATTATTATTGTTGTTGTTGTTGTTGTTATTGTTATTGTTATTGTTATTATT
>JANPWX010020150.1:612713-680896 GCA_024734555.1 Trochalopteron elliotii
TTGTTATTGTTATTATTATTATTATTATTATTATTATTATTATTATTATTATTATTATTATTATTATTATTATTATTTCTTTATGCTTGTGGGCATTTTGTTTGTTAAATAAATAGGGTTTTTTCCACTCTTCTCTGAGGGAGTTCTTTCCCCGGACCGGCTGGGGGGAGGGGCTGTTTGGATTTGCTTTCCAGAGGCACCCCATTCAGGGATTTCCTCCCAAATTTGCCCTAAACCAGGACAAGAGTGAATATCATCTCAAGTTTTAGGTTGCTTTAATAATTTTTTTCTGTTTGTTTCTTTGGACATGTGACTTTATGCAGTGAAAATAAGTTAGTCAGCTACCAGAAGACTGGTTTGAAGCAAACCAGGAATACATAAGTGTGTGGAGCAGAGGCTGGTGTTTGCCCTGGGCTGCACCTTACAAACTCATGGCCAGTGTCACGGAGCCAGGACTCACTCCTTATCACAGGATATCCCGAGTCAGAAAGGATTCACCAGGACTACTGAGCACAACCACTGGCACAGAACCACCCTCAAGAATCCCACCACATGCCTGAGTGTGTTTCATGAATGTTTCTTAAACTCAGCGAGGCTTGGTGCTGTCACCATTCCCTGGGAACCTGTTCAGTGCCCAACCATCCTCTTGGGGAAAAACCCTTTCCCAATATCCAACCTAAACTTCCCCTGACACAATTTTGACCATTCCCTCCAGTCTTGTTCCTAGTCAAAGAGAGCAGAGATCACCACCTGCTCCTCTGATGTCCCTTGAGAAGAAGTTGCAGACCCCAGTGAGGTTTGAGCTCAGTCTCCTTTTGCCCCAGCTGAACAAGCCAAGTGGCCTCAGCCACTCTTTGTATGCAAAGGAATATACAAGAGTAAGAAAAAAAACCCTTAAATAATTTTTCCTGTCCATACTACACATCCTTTGTGAACAATCTGAACTGAGTTTCTTGCCCTGACTTCAGGTCTCTGCTTTCTGTTGGGAACCATCAAAATCCTCTTAATTTTTGATGCAGTTCAGATAGAGTGAATGTTGACTCAGGCTTTACTTTGTAATGACACGTATAAACTCCTCTGATGATGCATAAAATGGCCAGGAAACCTTTAATGACTGACAGCTTAGTAGTCTGGACTTTCTGCTCTGCTGAGAGACGGTCTCTGCTATGGCATCCTTGTGGGCATGGGTTCAGCACTGAGTTAGATGGAAGAGATCCAACAACTGAATCACCAGTGCCAGCATCTGACATCTACCTACCTGCTAAGTTTATCCAGGTTCAGCTTGGGAGGTCTGTTGGGCACAAACCCCATCATGGCAAATGTGTTAGAGCACTTCTCAAGCTCCTCCCCTCACCCCCAGGAAAATAACTTTCAAGATTAAAATAGTGGAATAATACCTGAAAGCCTCGATATGCTCCAGGAATGGTAGTTTCCTTTTCTGTTCTCATGCACAGCTGAGAATGGAGCCCTTTTGTTTGTTTGTTAAAACAGGATGGACTATTATATTTTTCTCTGGAGACACTTTTACTTGGAGTTACAGATTGTGGAGAGATAGTGCACTACACACAACTGTGAAAACTTATTTTCCTTATTCCACAGCAATAAATGCATTCCATAAATTGCAATTAAAGATGCAATTTGGGAGTCTAGCTAAATGAGTGGCAGTCCTCCAAACATGTTGGCTTTTGCTTTAAGAAAGGGCAGAGGTGTTCTTTATTTTGGCAGTGCTTGTATGCCTCCTTGTGCCAAGCAGGGCCCACTGAAGCTGGAGTGGTGTTGTCTTCAACAAAGCTGGAATGTCTTAGCATAGCAAACTATCTTATATTTTCTGAGAGCTCTTCTCATTATCCATTAAATCAGGCTTGAGAGACAGGCCTAGTATTAGCTACCAGCAGCTAACACAAACCTACATTGTGTTTGTACTGGGTGCAAAATCAAAATTGAAATTGTGTTGATAACTTGCAACATGCAGCTTATCTTTGCAGGGTTCATAGTTGAATTGGTTTAAGAAATAAGGGGAATTTTGCTTTTCCACATTTCAGAACTAATATGGGGAAGGGAGTCTAAGGACAGCCTGCCTTTCACTCCTCATTTAACATTGTCTGATGCAGCTCATGTTGTCTTGATTATGTGACAACAAAAGCCCCACATGACTTCTCAAATCCTTATTAAATTGGCAGTGTCTCAGCCCTGTAACTCTCCTCGTCCAGCAAAATAACCAAAACAAAACCAAACCAACAAACATTTTCTAAACTTCAGTGACACGTTGCCAGTTCAACCAAGATTTCTGGGTTTGCTGAGTCTGAAATGACAGTTCTGTCCTGCAATCCTAGGCATTCATTTCAATAAATGCCATCAGATATGTACTGAAAAGTCAGAAGTTGATGGAGAAATGACAGATTGCATTAGAATATGTAAATATTATGCAGAGTTTTCATGTTTTTAATGGTGATACCAGGAAATATTTCCATTTCAGAGTCCAGATGGAAAAATTTCGATAAAAATGTAGAGGAAATCTCATAAAAAATTCTGCTTCCACATTAAAAGCTGCATCTATTTTCCCAGCTAAGCTATTTCTGAAGGATACAAGAAGAGACAGGTGATATAAGGAAGGAGGAGCTTGTTTTAAAAAGTGATATCTACTAATGCATATGTGTGTTTGTGTTATTAGTGCTGAAAAGAATTTTTACCCTTGAGAGTGTAAATTCATTTATAAAAAAATGAAGAGAGTCATGCAGATCCACGTTTCCAAGCCAGATCACTTTTTTTCAATTAAAAAAAATATATAATCAACATTTTTATGGAATGTAAAGCTCTGTACTTCCAGTTTTCCCTCATTTTGCCAAACTGAAGCCCATCTTGTTGCTGTGCCCAGTGTGAACAAAGGCAGGGATTTGCTGGTTACACACAGGCTCAATCCATCCAGGATCTACAACCAAACTCTTTCCTCTACCAGAATGCTTTCTCAGGTAATATATTTTTTTTTTTCTTGGAGCTGTTTTGACTGGTGCTCAACTAGGCAGAAATATTATCTTGTATTTGAAAATTACCTCACCTGCCCGAGCTCATAATCCTCTGTGTGTGTCCTGTGTCAGTTCTGTAACTGAGCTGGATCCTGGGGGCTGTGGGCTGTGCTGCTGTGGTGGGGCTGTGTGTGCTTGCTGCAGGTGAGGACCTGACTCCTTCCAACAGCTGCTGCCATTATGTACTCGAATAACACCACAGCCTTTACATTGCTTTGTTTGCACATTTTTTGCTATTAAAATATGAAAATCCCCCACCCAGCTGTGTTTGTCTTTCTTTTCTTTTTTTTTTTTTTCATGTTTCCTTTCCTTCGGTTTTCTCGTCAAAGTTTCTGCCACCTCTTCCTTTTTTCTTTTCCCAATGCATGTATCCTTCTGTTTCAATGTCTATATGGAGAAATTCTGCTTTCTGTTGTATTTTCTTTCCCTCTTCTTTTGTCTTCTGCTGTATTTTGTGACCTCTCCTTCTTTCCTTCCCTTTTTCTGCTCACTGCCCTATGAACTTCCCCAGGCCTATCAACACCACTGATGTAAAAAGGATGGCCCATGGGAAAAAGAAACATAAAGAACTTGATGAGCAAAAAGGGATCTTGATGAATGTAACTGGCTGTCCAATATTTAACTCAATATCTACCTGCCAGGTGAACTTGCTGTAAAAAGTACTTCCCACTTACTGGATTCTCCAGCTCCTGGCAGGAGGATGCTCAGTGCTGCTTGGCTTGTAATATGGATGTACAGTATTTGATTAATGGGGCAAAGCACCCTAAAAAGTCCATGAGGGATGCCATGGACAGGTACATGGGGACAGTCCAAGTATAGTTTGGTATGGGTTTTTATTTTGTGTGTGTTCAGAACCAGAATCATTGCCTCAGGCTGGGTGAAGCCAGCCTGGGGAGAATATCCAGCTTGGGATGAGACTGTAGTTTATGTACCTGCTTTCACTGATTGTACCTGAATGGAAGCCTTTTCCAAGTAAAAACTGTTTACAGGCCCTCAGCTGCTTGCAAAACTTGGCAGCTGGGCTGGGGAGGAAGGTAAGAGAACAAAGCAGTTGCTTTTGATGATTTTCTTTCAGTGCTTCTCTGGTGGATAAACTTTGACAAAATGTCTCCTTCTTGGTCCAGTGGTCACAGTTCCCAGTGGAGGTATGGAAGTGGGCAGGGTCGTTTTGGGCTATGTCATGTCATTGTTTGCCATAGGAGAGGATTTATGGAATAGCACTGAGCACTCAGAGGAGAACAAACTGTTCTTTTGCAGAAAGCCTAAATATGGGACAGGAGTGCCTACTGAACCATAGAATCATAGAAGGGTTTGATTTGGAAGGGATTTCAAAGATCATCTGGTTCCACACCCCTGCCATGGACAGGGACACTTTCCATTATCCCAGGTTGCTCCAAGCCCCATCCAGCCTGGCCTTGCACACTTCCAGGGATGGGGCAGTCGCAGCTTCTCTGGGTAGCCTGTGCCACAGCCTCACCAACCTCACAACCAAGAATTTCATCCTAAAATTTCATCCTACTCTGACATCTGTCAGTGTGAAGCCATTGCCCCAGTACAAAATATACAGGAAATGTGCTTTCTCTTTCTGCTTTCAGGAACATGAATAGACTGAAAGTCTAATGAAGGTTGTATTTTTACGACCCATAGATTTCTGTATGTGCATTTTGGTTACCTTGACGAAGTCACGTGTATTTTTCACAGACTAGGAAACATCAGCTACAGGCAGAAGGCCTTTCTGAAGGATGAGCAAAGTTCAAAGTAGCAAAATGGATGCTTCCTCAAACCCAATGATTTTGTGTAGAACATGTCATGATTAAAAAATAAACAGTGAGCCCTCACAGGTTTGAAAGATATGTCTGCCCTATTGTAAAGCAGGATGGTACCCTGTGTGAGACTAATGGGAAACAGTGCTACCAGAGCAGTTGGGTTGGATCCACATGGATCAGCCCTCTAGGCATTCACCCAGTATTTTGGGCAAAGGCTGAGCTCGCTCTCTGCTGTGCTACTGCTGCTCGAACAACGTGGTTTGAAGCAGGGGGTGCATTCCATGAGCTGCAATTACAGCTCATTTGCTCCATGGTCATGCTGAGAGTCACCTGTGTTGTTCAGGGCTGCCTCTTGTGTGATGTGCTGGCTAGGGCGTGTTGCAATCATAAACTCACTGGGGTGCTCCAGTTTTGGGCATCATCAAAGCAGCACACCACCAGGTCAGAACCAACATGCTCCAAACATTCCATTTGCCCGACGTCAAGTTCCTCTACTAAGAAAGGTTTATTAAGGACAAAATTCCAACACAGGAAAATATTTTAGGAGAGAAGTGGGGCATATACAGTGTAGAAAGAGGAAAGAAAAAGTCTTAGACCACATTGAAAAATTACCTACTTCAAAAGGTGAAACCTATTTTAAGGTACCCTAATATTTCCAAAATTTCAATATAAGAAAATTGAAGCAGAGTACAGTTGGATGAAAGAAACAAGGTTGATACTATTTTAGAGGACTACTTTGTGCATGCAATAGCCTCCAGCATGACACAAAGGGCACAAAAATGGAAAAATAAAATAAATACTAGATGAGAAATTTATGACTCAGATGATTAATGAGGGGTGACAAAAGCATCTTTCTTTTCAAAGGTGTATTAAGACAGCAACCAAATGTTATTATTGGAGATAACTGGGACAGTGGGTAGAGCTGGGAGATAACTTTCTCCACTGTGCTGTGCCTCCTGAGTAGCTGAGCAGAGATTTTCAATACACAGAGCTGTCACCCTGACACCTTCCCTAGACAATAAATAACCTGCAGACCCATAGCCCTGGTTAAAGGAGCCAGATGCCAGAGTCACTGGGTGAAGTGCATGGTCTGCACCATGAAGTAGGTCACACTATTGGTCTCCTCTGACATTAAAACTCATAAATGATAGCCAGAAATGAACACTCCCCATGTAAACCACCATCCAGAACTGTGAGAATTGTAGGATCATAGAATCACAGAATGGTTTGGGTTGGAATGGACATTCAAGATCATCCATGTCCAACCCTGTCTCACAAATAAGGGACACTTTCCTCTATCCCAGGCTGCTCCAAGCCCTGTCCAACCTGGCCTTGAACACTTCCAGGGATGGGGCAGTCACAGCTTCTCTCTCACAGCCAAGAGCTCCTAATATCTAATATAAATCTACACTCCCTCATCTTAATACCACTCTCCTTTGTCTCATTACTTCACACCCTTGTGCAAAGCCCCTCTCCAGCTGTCCTGGAGCCCTTTTAGGCACTGGAAGGAGCTCTAAGGTCTCTTGAGATCCTTCTCTTTTTCAGGAGAACAACCCCAGGTCTCCAATCCTGGCTACAGGACAGATGAGATCTAGCCCTTGGAGCATCAAAGACAAAGGCAGTTATGAGCCAAAATAGACCTGGAAGGCTGTATAGGAACTCAAGCTGTCTCTTTTCAAAATGTTTTGCAGAAAGATTTAGTATGCAACCTACCCAGGGGCTGGAGTTCACAGCCCAGGAGCTCCTGCTGCTGTCCCAGTGCAGATGTAGCTCCTCCTGTCACAGAGCAGAGGGTCTAAAGCCTGGGAGAAGGGTAAGTGCTCCAAGTAGGATTTTTAAGGGCCTAAATCCAGAACTGTGATGCTGATTCAGCTGTTATTTAGCCATGCAGGCAGTTATGTTTCAAGGGCACCTCAGGTTTTTATGGTTAATTTTTCCAGATGCCTGAACTTTTTTCTCGCTCCCAATAAATTTCCAGAAATCAACAATGACTTTGGTTTTTCTCCCCTGTGAGGCATGAGCCAATGGGTTTCCTCAAATTACCTCCAAGGCTGTTTCTTTTTGACTTTTGCCATTTCTTACCACACCAGAAGGGAGACTCTTCATTCAAACAACAGAACTCATGCACAAAGGGGATATCCATACCCACCCTTTTCCCTCCACAAGGGTGTCAAATCCCTGTTTCTGGCGTCTCAGGAAACTGCTGTAACCACTAGTCTGTAAAGTGGTGTAGGAAGGAATTCAAGATTCATGGTCAGACTAAGTGAGGTTTGTACAATTCACTTCCAGCAGTGTAAGGGAGGAGCTGGATCTGCTATCAAGGGTAGAAGAAATTGGAATTTTAAAAGAAAACCACTAAAAATGACCAAGCAGAAGTGGGAGATTTAGATAGATATTGTGTTACTGTTCATACAAACAGTTTAGTCAATATTGGAAAGCAACAGGTTAGTGTTGGATCTCATCTCTATTCAAATCACAGTGAGTGGTATTTTGTCTTCTAAAAGAGATTTTAGTTTTTAAAACCACAGAAAACCACAAAAACCCCCATAAATTGAAGACCCTGTTAAAAGTAAGCATCATTAAAATGCAATATTTGGTGTTTAAATTTGTTTGTGACTGTAAGCTGATATCTAGCTTTTTTGCTCTAAATATAGTATTTATTTTCCTGTTCAAGTAAAAAGATGGCTTTTTTGTTCAACTAAGCATTTATATGTACACTAAACCAAATCAGAATATCAGCATGAGCATCTCTCAAAATTCTTTTTTTAATGAGTGACTGCTGTTTTCATAAATCTTTCCCCAGCCCTGACTGGATCCCAGAAACTCCCCTAGAAGCCAATGGGATTTTTTTTAATATTCACAGGTCTTGAATCAAATGTCTCAGGAAAAAAAAAAAAAAAAAAAAAGAAAAAAAAAAAGAAGAAGACGAGAAAGAAAAGAGGAGTATCTGGATGAACTAACATATTTAAAAAGACTTTTTTTCTTTTTTTTCTGGATTTGGGCTCTGCTTTTCTTTGACCCCTTTGGAATGACCTTAGATTTCTGAAGTCTTTCTCCTCTTCCAGGTGCTGCCAAGGGGATGAATCTCTGAGTGCATCCCCAATTCCCATCCTTGTGGGCATTCTAATCCTTCCCCTGAGTCTCAATTAGCAAGAAGCAGCACTTGTGGCTCTCAGAATTTTGTATGTTGATCAGCCACCAGTAATTTCATCGAGAAAGACAAGATCATTGTTAAAACTGAGCAGATAAGCTTCTGGTTTTCATGAAAAGCTCTGGAATTTAATATCTTTGCGGGCTCTGCCCTTCTGTTGAAGTTGATCTGTGGGTTTACAGGCTATTGAAAAAGAATGTCAGGTAGCTAGAAAAGCACAAAGTATGATCACACAAGTCCTGTTTCCTTGGCTAAACATCACCACAAATAACTTTTGAAAAAGCATATTCAATGTACTTGGATTAATTTTATCTCTAGCAGTGATTTAGAAGCAACATACAGAATAACATGCAGGGAGAATTCTGTGTTGGTGATACATATCTAGAAACTTTTCCATCATTACTAACTTCTAAACTTCTGATTTTGATAGCATTCTCCTCCACACAGGAGCAAATTCAAGTCAGCTAAAGAGATAAGCAGCTTATCTATTTTAAAGTTCTTTTTCTTTCCTCTTTCTTTCAGGTACTTCATCAGTTCAAAAGCTCAAGGCAAAAGGACATTCCTGGGAGAGATTCACTAAGTGAGAGGACAAAAGAGCAAAATGCAAACACAGCTGATCCTCAGTGAATTGAAGCTTCCTCCAAAGGCTGTCACAAATAGGTACACACACATCTAGCTTTGCTTCTTGGGATTCTTCTTCCTTATGCATCATATACTAATTATCTCACCAGTCTGCCTGCAACATTTGATTTGGCATTTTTCCTGCTTCTTGCTTGTAAATTTACATCAGAGAAGAGATAGAGTGAAATTTTTAATTAAAATGTATCCACAGGTGTTTCCAAAAGAAGGGAGCAGGACTAGTGTATGAAACAGATCCTGCTTTCAGATTTCCTTTTAACACATTTCCATTTAGTTCTGAACCTCGCTAATTTGCATAGGCAAGAGGATAAAAGCAGCAACAAACATCTCAGCTGGTTCTGAATTTCCCCCCACTGACAGAATTATATATCTGCTGTTCCTTTCTCTGTGTGTTTTTCTGAGGAAACAGCATGGTGTTCACTCACCACTCTTGGCTCTTTACAGTGGCATCCCAAAAAGAGGATTCCCCAATGAACTAAGACACTGAAAAACTGTCTAGTGCTGGGCTGTTGTAGGGAAAGAAGGACTTAATCAGCAGTAGAGGAACAAGATGAATTAGTGGTGAACACAATGGACTTGGGTTAAAGTGGACTCTACAATCCAAGAGTCCTTTTCTTTAATGACACAGCCTCAAAGTCTCTGTGATTCTGTGAATTGTGGCCTTACACTATTTGATGTCTGGGCTGATTTGTGTGATGGAGCATCCCCCACCATGACCATGGCATGCTGGAGCAATGAGGAGAAGCCAAGAAGAGATATCAACAATGTCACCAACAGCTGAGGGGAAATAAAGGAGTTATCACAGAATACCCCAAGTTGGAAGGGATGCACAAGGATCATCCAGTCCAGTTTCTGGCACAGACATCCCAGCCTGTGCACAGGCATCCCAGCCTGTGCCTGAGAGTGTTGTCCAAATGTTCCCAGAACTCTGGCAGTCTCGGGGCTGTGCCCAGTCCCTGGGGAGCCTGAGCAGTGCCCAGCACCCTCTGGGTGAGGAACATTTTCCTGATATCCAACCTAAAGGATTTCCCCCTTGATTTGTATGTAGGTACCTGTCTTATCCTGCATCTAAAGTAAATTAGTTGTTCAATAAATGGGAGACACCCTACAGCAGCAAGATGGAGGTAAAAGGCAGATGTGAACAGAGGAGGATGCATGACAAGATCAGCCCAAAGCTCATGTGCTGCTTAGGAAAAGGTGCAAATTTTTTTCACACTGAGTTAGGAGGCACTTTTTCGCCAGGCAGTGGCAACACACAGGACAACACCTAAATGCAGTAAATACAGCAACAGGGGTGGGTGGCTGTTAGGTGATCACTGCTGTTCAATGCATTGAAATGTGAGCTCACCAGTCTGCCTAAAGTGCCCTGCTTTTAAAAGCTCAGTGTCTGAATGTGCATTATAGGAAAACAAATTTTTTTGGTCTGTCAATACTTTTTTTAGTTTGGTCCTTAGCCCAATGTACATACAATCATTCAGTGCTCCATTAGATACTTTGTCCAGTTTTATATTTGGAAGGTTATTTTTTACTTTCTGACCAAAAGTTTTGCCTTTTTTTTTTACTTATGACTATCCCAAAATATTTCATAAAAAATACTCCTTTTAAAAGAAGCAAATTCACTGTAGTGCATCCCCCACAAAAAAGAATCAAGCAAGTGAAAAGAAAAACACGCCTTTCAGAAACTGAAAATGTTAATTGCAACTGGAAATTTTTTCTCTTTCTTTCTTTCTTTCTTTCTTTCTTTCTTTCTTTCTTTCTTTCTTTCTTTCTTTCTTTCTTTCTTTCTTTCTTTCTTTCTTACTTTCTTTCTTTCTTTCCTCCCTTCCTGCCTTCCTTCCTGCCTTCCTTCCTGCCTTCCTGCCGGCCTGCCGGCCTGCCGGCCTGCCTGCCTGCCTGCCTTCCTTTCTCTTTGACAAGTATTTCCACTACTTAGCACTTTTTTTCTGCTTTTCAGCTACAGCACAATAGGGAATCCTTGGTTTTGATTTTTTTTTTCTTTTTAAAAAAGCCCCACAACAATCTGATAAAATTTTTCAATGGACCCATGGCTTAAAAAAACCCCAACTCTAACATAATTTACATGAGGGCTATAGCACCCAAATGTTCCTGACAATTCAATGAATTCTGCATTTCACTGGAATCCTTATGAACCATATTAGGTACAGCAGTGCTGCTAATGAAACTGGAACTGTATAATTACAACACTCTCAATCCTTGAAGATGCACGCAGATGTGGGGAAGGGTTCTCCATTAGTGTCATTGAAATACCATTGCAAATTACCTCTGAGTTAACTACATTTAGGCAGAAGTACAGGGGAAAAATTCTTCCTTGATAATGACAAGACAAAAATATCCATAAAAAGGAAATAAAGATGACATGCTTATTTTTTTTTTGTGACATACATTTTTTACATGGCTTAAGGGCTTTGCTTCCTGAGAGTTTACGTCGTTGTCAACTGTCAGGGCCATTCCATGCATGATTTATGTATGCATAATAAAGACATTGTGGTTGAGGGACTGATCCATGATTTCTAAAAGCTTTGAAACTAACAGCAATAAAATATACAGCACATGAATAATATAGGGTTTAGTTAAAAAAGATCAAATTTTGAAAAATGGGCAGCATATTTATTTTCAGTTGCTTCATCTGCTCTTTTAATTTTTTTAATTTTTCCCCCAGGTCAAATTGAATGGCAGCTTTGCAGGCAGACAGGTAGAAAATTTCCACTCTCTGGAATCATTTAAGGGATCATTTAGGCCATCTTAGCTCAGATTTAGGACAGGCTGTGAAGGTTTCGGAGCTTGAATTTAAATCAGCTCTTCCTAAAGTGTTGCGGGACTTCCCACACCATTTTTTCAAGTAGGCTGGTGTGCTGCTAGCCCTGACACAGACCATCAGCAGAGATGGCTGTGGGCACACTCACACCAAGTAGTGATGAGCAGGGCCCTGATAGCTCTCAGGTCATCATTGGTGAGTTGTGCTGAAATACATCTCACACAGCCCATTTGCCAGCATGCCTTCCTGCTTTGCTCAGCCAACAGGGCTCGGTTATGGAGCTGGTTGTCCTTGTGTTGTTGTTGGTTGTTTGCAGCACAGGACAAATGTACCGGACAGAGAATGCCCCTCTGCTCAAGATCTCTCCAACTGATGAAAGGAACCTTTTCATTTTCTAAATAAAAATCAAAGATTTTCTAAATAAAATCAAGATGCAGAGATTCAGTAATTAGGATGGAATTCCACTGTGCTAACCTGTGCTAACCAGTCCCTAGCTCCCACACTCCTGTCCATCCCCATGAAATTATCCATTTTAAAATGATGGAACTTCAACAGGTATCTAGGGAAATTTTACTGGTGCTGTGTTGCAGTCACATTTCAAAGTTTGCCTCTGTTCAGGT
The DNA here is from genome assembly GCA_024734555.1 of Trochalopteron elliotii. Classification (NCBI taxonomy): domain Eukaryota; kingdom Metazoa; phylum Chordata; class Aves; order Passeriformes; family Leiothrichidae; genus Trochalopteron; species Trochalopteron elliotii. The sequence continues at coordinate 624,689 of JANPWX010020150.1, forward strand.
TAATGAATTGAAACGGAGGATTAGATAGTGCTTAATGACAACAAGAACATGACAAAGGTGCAAAACCCTTCAGGAGTTGTCTCCAAATGTACATTAAAGTTCTCATTTGGCTCTGCAAGTAATGAAGGCGGACAGAGGTTCTTTATAGCCTCAGAACCTATTTTAATTACCCCCTCCCTGGGTAATTATTAACAGGGGAGGAGAGAACTGCCTGAGACCATAAATGCTAATGGGTTCCCCTGAGAGTATGAGTCCAGAACATCAAGGAACATATGATGGGCTAACAGCCTCTCCAACAAGTTGCTGCTGGTTTAGAGGTGGGATGCTGCACTCGAGATGCTGGTGATATTCCTCAATGACTTGAGGACTAAACCATGTCTTTATAAAAGCAAAGCTGTTCTTGTACTAAAATATTCAAGTGGAAGAGAAATCGTGTTGCTAAAACTTGAGCGTTTGACACAGTCAAATGCTGTCAGAGCAAATAAGGAAAGGAAGGTGGAAAGACGATCTGAAGGATGTGAGAGCTGTGTCTTCCCCACTGGTTAGAGTGTTGCTTTTTAATAACAGCTGTACAAGTGGTCTGTTAAGTGGAAGGAGGCCTCCTGGCACACCAGAGAAGAGAAACTGGTTCATACTTGTGCCATGTCAAAGGCACAGCAAGGCTTGTAAAGAAAAATAAAAGCCCAGATACTTGTGGGACTAAACGTGAATCCATACCACAAAAAAGTCAGGTCTTGAGGTGTTATCTCAGGTCTAGCACATCAGGTATTAGATCATTTACTAAAGTTCTTATTCAAAATCATGTACCTTCTTGTTAGCTGGTCCAAGTGTCAGATAAAATTCACCTGTGAATGAGCTGTGATGAGCAGGCACTAAAATAATGTCTTTATTGTTTATTTTTAATGTCTTTATGGTTTTAAAGATGTTTTTAAAACCAGTTCTACTGTGCTAGGAGGGAATTTAACACATAACTGCCAGGGCAGAGGATGGAGTTAGATGTAATTCTTTCACTTTCTCAGGTATTTTCCCCTGAGGTCCTCCTGCCATCAGAAAACAGTCTGAGGAAAAGTCTTTTCATGGACATGGCATTGGAATATAAAAACATTATTTCTTTGGTAGCCATTTTGATCTGAAAGTAACAAAAATGGTATTTTACATTTGTTGCTTTTACTACATTTTATGCATTGTGTTCACAAGACTTTTCTTTTCCACCTTTCCCAACTCACCAGCTGGGAAAGGTGGAAACTTTCCCAGTCAGAGAGCTGGCTAGTGTTCATCCCAGCTAAACCCAACCCTTGAGCCACCTGGTGAGGTGGGTCCCATTATTGCAATTCAGCCTGTTTCCCACTGGTGGACCTTCTGGAGAACCCTGTGGAGCCAGAGTAAAACTCCCAAATACTGGTAAGACCAGTATTTAGGACCTGGTTGCTCCCTGGCCACTACACAGGAGCACTGAGTTGTTCGCAGCTACATAGAAACAGAGGAGTGATGTGATAACAGGTGGGCACATGAACTACCCCAGATTGGTGTCTAGGCATGCTTATCACCGTATGGGCCCTATCTTTTTCTCCTCTGCATTTCACACAGCTAGGGTGGTTTGGGTTCTCATAATTAAGCTGATGGGGGTATCTGTAAGACAGTTATTTCTAGTGAGAGATTTGAGAGAATGCTTTGATTGGCTATCTGGAGGAGGACTGATAAGGCCAAATGCCCTCTATGAGCAAGTAAAACCTGGTGCATTATTTTCTAGAAGCTGTCTATGTATGGGCTCTTTGGATGCTGGTACAGAGAGAAACCAAACTACCTCTGGAACCATCACTGGCGTCTTAGCTAGTTAGTACCCTCGGGTTATGAATTTGCACTGATCACCAAATTCCCTAGGGTGTTGGGCTTTAACTTCACAAAGCTGAGGTATTGGCATGGTGGAGACATGACTCTGGTTGTGGACAGGGTAAAACACTTGAGGGTTCCTTCCAGCTCTGGATATGGTGTGAGCCTGTGAAGTGCTGGAATCTGTCAGTGTGTGCACATCTTTGTGCACGCAGAGGGGTGGCAGTGCTGAGGGCTTGTGCTCTGAGCTGGATCATACTGTCATCATCCCCTTCACAAGTCGCACAACCCCGATTTAGGTAATTTGGCCTCCCCTGTGCTGCTGCTCTCCATAACAAAGGCACAGTGCTGCTGCCTTCTCCCCCTCTGCCTTCTGCAGCTGTCACCACCTCATGCCAAGAGTTCCATGTTAGGAGTGTTTTGAGCTAAAAAGTCCTGCTCAAATGATCATGCTTATATCAACTGAAAGACTTTCAAAGCATTCTGGCTTAGCCAAAATATGTGGTACACACCACAACCATCCCCCTTATAGTCGTCGACGAAGAGTTGTTTCTTTCTAATCAAGCTTTTCCATTATAATTTTCTTCCATTCTTGTTTCAGCTCACTAAACAGTAACCACCATGACCTACTGCATAAACCCAAACCATATTAAAAGCTTAGGTTTATAGCCAAATCCTAACACCCTATTTGGGGGATGGTTACAGAGCTTGGCTCTTTCTATAGTTCTGTGGTTTGGGGTTTTTTTGGACAAAGTCAAATCTTTACTTGACTGAAACATTTTGAATGTGTTTAACACCACACTGCTAAAGCAAAACACATAGACAGAACCAATACATTTGTTTAAGACCAGTACAAATATTATAACAAACATAAACCCCAAACCTATCTACAACACAGGTCCAAAACCTGTAAAAGGAACTGACAAGTTTTTATGAACCAGCTTATATATATGTGTATATTTATGTCAGAACATAGGAAATGGCCTCCACCTCTCAATTTACTTGTGGTTCAACATAATCATGTGCTTTCTCATGGATAAGAACCCACTGCTCCTGACCAAGCTGCCAGCAAGCTGATGTAGTAAAGAACATTTCTGGATATCATGGTTTCAGTTTTCAAAGGAAACGGCAACAGAGGGTGAGGAGAGGGAAAATCCTTGTGGGGTGATATAAACAAAAGGATAAACAGCAGGTTTGAAAATTCAGACAAAACATCATCAACCAGGGGCATTCCAAGCAGTGTCTCCACAGAACCATACCTATGCTTGGGGCTATGAGATATTTTCATTAGTAATCCAGGATTAGATTTAAACTCACTGCTGATAGAATTTGCAGCTGAGGAAGACTGGTAGAAGTATAAATAACTGCAAGGTCCATGGAAGGGAGATCACTGATGAGGTTCAGTTTATTTGGGCAAAACATGTTTTAACAGAGCCAAAGGCAATGCAGTCCATGTAGGAATGCAGAATGCATATTCTGTTACTACAAAACAGTTGTGAAATTTCATATGTGGGAAAGGGGCAACCTTCCTGCAGGCAAGGAATGTGAGGGATGCCTATATGGGACAGGTCATGGTGGGTGAGTAACTCAACCTGAGCTCTATGCCTTGCTGAGACTCTCAGCATTCCTAATTTCTCCAGGGCATATAGAGATCTCTGAATGCAAAGGGGTGATTGGTGTGATGGCAGGAGGAATGTCCCAGCAGAGGTGGCTGATCTTGGTCTGAACAGTACCTTCTAGCCCCTCATCAGGAGTACTGCTGTGTTGTGTAAAGCCCATTGTGTCCTGGACAAAGCCTGGGAAATGAGAATGAAATGAGGAAGCTCAAGCCGAAGTAATTATGCCTTTGCAGCAATACATTGTGGAAGTATTTTAATTAAAATCTTGACTAAATGATACAGTCAGTGAGCTAGGAAGATGATATAAATGTGATGCGTTGAATTCCTAAATGGGTGAGTATGAATGATATTTCTTAGAACAAGCAAATGACCCAGTGTACAAAGAATTAAAGTGACTGTTGTAGGTGGTGCTAAGAAGCTGAGCCTGTATGGAGGTTTTACCTGTGATCCAGACACTAAATTGTCAGCAAAGATCTTGCAGCAGACAGGAACCTCTCTCTGACCATAAGTCCAGGGCAGGAGGACTCCACTAAGAGCTGAACATTATTCTGTATCTAGGTAAGTCAAGGAAGTCTACCTACCTCACTGGTTATTCCACTCTGCATGCTTATGCAAGACACTGACTAATTCGATGTTTTGGACACACCCCGCTGTGGTGGCTCCTAGGCCAGCCATATAGGCGCTCTCCCTCCCTTGGAGAATTGACAGCATGTACACTGTTTCTAAGCTTCAAATGCTCCCTGGGTGCCTCTCTTAGAGAGGGTGTCTCTCTAAGAGGCTTCTCTCACTCATGGCAAGCAAGAAACTTCACAATCCCATGAGCCTGTGCAGATATGCTAAACCTTTGTTTCTGATTTGTCATTACCTTTGTTCCTGGTTTTTACCTTCCTCTGACCGGATGATTTTGGATCCCTTCCCCGAATGGTTGTTTCCCCAATCCTTTCCCTCATTGGTCCAAGTTGCTGACCCCGCCCACTCCAAACCCTATAAAACCCTGTATTTCTGAGCCACGGTCTTTCAGTTGCCGGTTCCTGCTCTAATGAAGAAGCCCCTGATCCTGGAAGATATTCTCTTGCTCCTTCTGTCCTGTGTCACCTGAGAAGAGCTTGGCTGCTTGGCTGCTGCTGCAGCCCTCACAATGGAGCTGTATCACTGTGGCGTGCCTGTGCCCCAGACACCGCAAGTGTCTTTTTAAAGATGCTTCACCCGGAAAGTTGCGGTACCCAGAAGAACCCAAGGTCTGCAACATCCAATTTCTGAGTTCTGTCCACCTTTTTTTCTCTTACTGGTTTTAGTCAGCTAAACTTACCTGAAGGCACAGCCCCCACTAATACAGAAAAAAAAAATTCCAACTCCTATGGCTATTAGTCTGCAGAGCCAAGATGCATCTACATCTATAGATCTGTAACATTTACATGTTCTAAGTTCTCTATGAACACTGTAAATACTGTTCTTCAGGGCTTTTGGTGTTAGAAGTCATGGTTCTTTCTTATATGCATATTCCCCCTTCAACAGAATGTTATTGCAGGCCTACACCAGTGTGCAAATTCAGTGTGAATCAAATGGTAATTCAGCATGCATCCTAGTTTGCTTTCTATTAAGAATGTAAAAAAAGTATAATTTAAAAAAAAGGAAAAATCTCAGAAAAGTACCAGACAAGGGCAGAAGAATAAAATCCCAAGAATGAGACATCTTTCAGGCTCAAATAGACAAGGAGAAGATGGAGAGGTAATTTGACTACTGGGGAAATATTTGTGTGGTGAGAAGAACCCATTTAGAAGAAGGCTCTTTCATCAAACACAGAAGGACCAGTGTGATTTAGAGTGAGGAAGATTACAAGCCAGAACTAACTGCTAGGGAAAGCAGCATGCTCTCTATTTCACTCTTCCTTTAAATCAAGGCTGAATCTCTGTCTATGGAAGAGAATTTTCACAGGACATCAATTACTGGAATCAATCTCAGGAACAGTTGAGTGAAACTTAATAACCTGTGACATAGATGTTTAAGCAAGATGATCCTTTGGCCCTAAAGTCCCCACATCTTAGGGATGAGGAAGAGCAGAGTCCTACATAGCAATTGGAACAGAACCAGAGGGTGAATACAGGAGGGGCAGAGCAATGATGTCTGAGCAGTCAGGATGAACAGTACCTTATCATTCACTTTTTACACCTAGATGTCAGCTGGATGTTAAGTGGTCATTTTTGACTGCAAGGGTGGCATAAAGCCTTTGTACACACAGTGGGTGCACACTGCTTTACAAGGCTCCTTTGATGATCTCTCCTTTTCATACCTGTAGCTCTAGAATGTGCTCTGTCCAAAGAGAAATTACATTAAGCAAGGACAAGATTCTGTGCAGGTAAGCTGGGATTCCCTTTCAGATCAGCTGGTATCTTGCTGTGCTTTTGCCAGTCAGGATATGGCATTTCAGGAGTGAAAGCTATTTTCCGAAGCCTTCTCTCAGCTCATGGTTTACTGCCAATATTGATGGTTTGCGATGTGGATGTTTTATTGCTGAATTTTCTGCTAGGCTGTTACTCAATTTCAGTAATGAATTCCAGCCTGCTTATTTATTTATTTATTTACCTACTTACTTATTTTAAGCAGAGCTAACAAGTTTTGCAAGAATTATGTGTCATAGGGAGGTGTCTTAGCTAATTCGAAGAAGCAAATTGTGAGAGCAGGAAACCTCAGCATGTGAATTAAATTTTATAAGAAAGACACAAAGGGCAGTATGTTCTCGTTATGGTGGAGGACTGTACTGACACAAAGAACTGCTGCACCAGGGAATGATCAAGTCCCACCCAATCCCTAGCAAAAAAACCTTATTTGCTCCAAAGCAGGGAAATCCTTCCTTGTCTGCATCTGACTGGGAGTATCACATATCCCTGAAATGAATGGCACAATCACTAAACACAAGATGCTTCCCTTACACTTCAAAATATACCCAGAAGGTTTTCTGAACCGAGATCTTCAGTTGGAAGCTAAAGTTTGTGATGCGACCTATTAAAATTGTCAGCAATCAGGAGAGGGATATCCCCTGCCAGCCTACTAGATAAATTTTTAGAAAAAGCATATCATTCTTTGACCTGAATATTGATGAATCTTCTTTTTGCTGAATTAATTTCCTATCTGAAAGTGAGTGCTTCATTATTGCTCATGCTTTTTTCTCATTGGAATAACTTTCTTATCTCCTTACTTATGAGGGGTTAATGTTTAAATGAATACTGGATGTCCTGCAAAGTAAAGTCATATCCGAAATGCTAAATTATCTTTGTCACTTGGAACCTCTCTGAGCTTCATAATTAAAAAGGGAGGAAAAAGAAAACAGAAGAGGCTAGAGAAATCCCAGTCTCCAAGGTTTTTAAAATTCTTTTTTTGCAAAGGACCAAGTATTCCTATACTAGAGCAATTTTTTGGTAAGAGAAAACACTGTTGATATTTTTCTGAGGATATTTGACATTTTTGCATGTGAGATGAAGGTCAAACACTGTGCAGGCAACATTCCTTCTCCACCCATCACCAGACACTGAGCTCCCAGACACATCTCTGCTTCCAGAACTGAATCCTCAGAGCTCAAACCTGGAGACAAAACCATGATAGGGCTCAAAGGCTCCAGCTCTTCCTGGATGTGGAGCTTTGTGTAACCCAAACCTTACATCCCTGTAGTATGATTTCCCTGTCAGCACTTTGTCACATGCTAAAAGGGCTGAGAATGACAGCACCACCTCCCAGAACATGTCATATTGTCTTTCTTGACCCACACTGCATGTTCCCTGCTTGCACAAGTGAGCATTTGCCCTGGTTTGCCAAAGCAGGAGCAGAAGCCTCCAGTATGATCCTCCTGACATTGACCAGTGCTAAATAACTACCAGATGGTTAAAAAAAAATCTTTACCAACCTTGGAGGCACTGATGTGATACAGTACCAGCTGACACCAGCTGTTGATTATTTAAACCTTACAATTTTTATTTTCCTTAATGTACATCAGCTGCAGAACTCACTGTCACATAACATTTACAACTGTCTAATCTCTGTATTCTCCTTCAAATCAGGAATTTGTCTCAATAACAATCTATGATTTGGTGAACGAATTATATCACACCTTAGGATATTTGTGTTGATCCTTTAAAATGCAGTCACAGGAACCCTTGGAAGGCTACATAATGTGTAGATGAGCAAATTCACTTAGAAGTATCATTCCTGTATACGTATTTGTGAGAGATCTTTTATTTACTCAGCTAAATCAGGAAAAATAACTGTACATTGTAAATTTTTTATCTTTAGAAACTGTATAATATATGCCAAATCAAACATCTAACTTATCCATCTTTAATAGCATTCTTTGTGCCATATAACTGAACAGCAGCTGCTTTGTCAAGTGACCAAGAAATTAGACTTTGGCAAAACAGGGGTTTTCATCAGCATATGACCTTAAGATAACATTTACATTTCAGGAGATGCTGTTCCAGTCAGAACAGAACTGCAGGGCAAATTCACATCTCTGAATACTCATAGAGGCATCTGACAGAAAAGCTAATAAACACGTGAGATTAGTACAGTTTTATTTTCCATAAATCTGGGACGCGTTCAGCAATGTCAAATGGGTTCTTGTGCCTTTAAACGAATAAGTAAACCCAAGCTTACTCTGAAGCTCAGAAGTGAGGTGGAATTCATTTAGCTCATTACCATGTAAATGATAGTTGGACAGGGTAAACTCTTTTCTTTTGAGGCAGGGCTGGACAATGAGGAGAGGAAAGCAGTGGTATTACATAAATTTGGGCTCCTAGGCTTAGATAATTGGATTCAGATGTTTCCAGGGAAATTATTTGCTCCAAAAAGACTCTTTGGTTACTTACAGGTATAGCAATCATATTTAAAATGTTTTTACTCACAGGCAGGCTCCTATGTCTTCACTCACATAGGATTTACTGGAGGGTTTATCCTTGGGTTGCTCTGTTGAGTGCAGAAAATTCAGGTGGGTGTTTTCTGAGATTTAGACTGCCAAGACATACAGAGGAAAAAGCAACATGTTTAGAGGAGAAATATTTTGCTTTTGCCATTCTGGCTATAATTTATTTCCAGCCTTTGCTGGAAAGGTCATTATTTGCCTCTCTCACTTGAAGAGAAATTTGAAGGGGAGAGAGGGAACAGGTAGGTTTTTGTTTGCTCAATTATTCTGTGAGAAAAAGAGGTACCTGAGTAGCTGAGAATAAGAAGGTAAGATCTTCATGCTTAGTTTAGGATGAGTAAGAAAGAAACATTACAGTATTCTGTAAATTAACTCAGTCCTCGGTCAGCCAAGTTACATTGAAAAGAAGGAATAAAATGGTAGCACATTTGTTTTTGTCTTATTTAAAAGAGATTGAAAGGGACCCCAAAACAGATGAGACAATAGGAGATTTCATGTGTGACACTTATGCTGCAAAATCACAGGTTACTTGCTTTTGTTTTTTGATTTTCTTGTAACCTTAAAGCTTGATATAAATGCTCCAAAAGTTTTCAGAGCACCCACAGGTCTCTTCTCACAGTTCCCAGGGAGCTAACAGCTCCAGTCAGAGTTATGGATAAGTGTCATGTGTACAGAGCTGTGACAATGTTCTGATGTCGGCATCAGACTCCAATGGTGACATGAGAAGAAGGATGGAGACAGGAGTTTTGTGGGAATCAGGAAAATCTTATAACTCTTCATAATATTGCTTCTTCCTAACAAGAGAACTTTTTAATAAATGGTCCCAAGTGTAGCTTTTCTCAACCTAGTTGGTGTTAGTGGCCTCCTGAGTGGTGAAAAACTTTTCGTCATCCATGTCTCTTCCAATTTTTCACATCTGAAACATGGTTTCTGCCTCAACCTGTGGGGTTTTTTTGTGCTTACCTCCTTCTTCCTGGCCATTCACATCCCTTCTGCATTTCAGACCTCACCCAGGATGAAAATGAATGTGGCCTGGGCTACTCAGGGAGAACGTATCCTCTCCTATTTCCTAGATTTCCCTTCACAAATAAGAAGTCTTGTGGTTTGTTGTTTTTTTTTTTTTTTCCCTGTACAGGAACAACCCTTGCACCACCATAACTTACAAAAAGAAAATACAATAGATACAACCTGCCACACCATCCCATTATCCTGGACATCCATTGATGTCTGCCTCGAAAGATACAGAATCCAAGCCCATGAGTGATGCTCTGCTCACTCATACACATATTTTGAGCCAAAAACTGGGACAACCATTTCCATAAATTGAGCCAATTTGCAAAGAGGAGACATTTCTACTCATGTAGCTCTTGCAATGTAACTGATGACACTGGAAGCCCCATTTATGGGACTACAAATGTGGTTTCAGTCTTATTTTTACTGTTCATGAGGAATCCAAAGCTTTCTCATTTTCGACTTGAGAAGAACAGGCAGAAAGGTGGAAGGGGCAAGTAGGATATTAAAAACAATAGGATGATCCTTAATTGCCTTATTTTGGTGAGACGGAGTGTGACAGAATGAGCAGTAAGGAGGAATTTGGGTGAAAAAAAGTTGAATGACATGACGAGTTATCCTGAATACCAGAGGCTGCTAATGTGAGCAGATTGATAGTACTGGTGGATTTTCAACAGTGATTATGTGGAATTAGATGCGAAAAAGGAACTGAAGCAGAAACACTGGGTCCCCCCAAGCAATATTTCAGGTAGATTGGGTGTGTCAGCAGAAACCATCTTGTGAGTGTTGTATTTGACACCCAGCCCAGGAGGAGGACCAGAGCAGGAATGGCTGCAGGGTTGGTTGGTGGTGCTTGGCTGGATGGTTCTGCAGAGAGAAAAATGACAGAGAATTGTAGGGGTGGTGGAGATGAGTGTATTTTTTCTCATAAATAATTTAAAAAATAAAATAATCCTGTGTGACTTTTCATTGTCTCAGGGGTGGACTGTCTGACAGAGTCACCTACTGCAGAAGAGTGTATCCTAAGTGTCTCTAAACTGAGTCTCTGTTTCTTGAGTCCCCCTCTACAACATTAAGGGAACTCCAACAGGGTCATTTTCTCCAAAGAGCTCTAAGGGCCTTTTTTCCCTCTTTCTTGGCCTGGAATAGCCTAAATTTGTTAACACAAACAGAATACAGTGCCAACTGCATTGCTTTTGGAAAGGCTTTAGTGGGTGAGGTTGAGATTTCCACTGACAAATGAAGTTTTCTGAGAGGAGTTATTTGATGGGCAAGTTTGCAAGTGGCTTGGCTTTTTGTTGTTCTGATCTACTGGCATTTTCTTTCTTATTTCTCCCCACAATTTAGGAGTTTACAGCAGGAATACTTTAAGACACACAAATAAAATAAGATTAAAAAAGTGTTAATAACACATACAAGGAATGGAGGAGACAGAGAGAAGACAAACAGAAGGGACTTTTGCTTCTACAGCACTACAGAATGAAAACATCTGTTTCCAGTTGACTCACATTCCTAAAGATCCACTAGTCCTTGATCAAAACCATCCAGTAGATCTTGCCTGAGCTGTGGGGTTTATATCAGCATTATGCATCTGGCTCATGGGCAGCCTTCCTGGCCAGGTAGCTAACAGAGCTTGTGTATTTGCTTTTCTTTATTTTGTTTTAAGGAGCTAGGCTGCATTTGCGAACAATGAATTACATTTCTCCACTGTTGACAATTGCAATAGTTCTTGTGGATGCCTCATTGCTCTGGAGCTCAGCCATGGTGCTATTGCTTCTGTGCCCACCTTTCAATTGCTGTTTGTCAGCCATCTATCCATCCCTCTGACTCCCTGGCAGAGCAGCCTGGAGTTAAGCAGGCATGCTGCACTTTGCCGTGCTGCAAGCGTCTTTATTTTTGTTGGCTGGGGAAAAGCTGCTGGTCTCAGTTTCTTTTAAAATATTTTGTGCTAAAGAGAGGAAAGGAAGCTGAGCTGCACAGCCTGGGGGCTCCATTCACTGCTAAGCTTAACTTCTTCAGGTCAGCTGCCAGCAGCTACCAACACTGTGTCTTCCAGCATCTGGTGTTGGAAGGTGATTTGGTAAAGCCCTCCGTCATGTGCCTCCCTCTAAGCCCATGAGTCGTCTTCCTGATTTCAGTGAGACTATTCAAATCACTCATGAGCCTCAGCTGTAAATGGAGATGGCAAATGGAAACAAAATGAAATATAGAGGTGTTTTCCTTTTTATATGTTGCCCACAGAAGGAGAGACTCTGTTGATGCTGACAGGTCCTGCAGCCACAATATAATTCCTTAAAATATATATATCATTAAAACCCCTCTTGTTTAGTTTCTGAGGAATGAACAAATGGGTTTTCAGGCAAAAGTTTAAAATTTGCTCCCTCATATTTGCCATGGACCACACTCAGACTAGGATTACTCTAAGCAGCATGTGGAAGGTGTAATTGAATAGCATATTACAAGCTAAGGTCTGGCAATGTTTTTCAGGTTAACTGGGGAAAAAAGCACTGTTTTTTCAGGCCACCAGAGCAGTATCTCATCACCTTTTTTGCACCCAGCACATATCCACAGGTGGATCAAATGGAGCCTACTTCCAGGAAAGAATTCAAACTTTTATCCTGGGTAGGAGCTGAAATACCTCCACTTCTTTTTTGCCTTGCATAGCATATTCTCTCTGTAAACCCATACTTACACTCTGAGCATGGTGTTGGACTGCTAATAGTTGGAAAGATCTTCATACAAAAATGCAGTTTTAAGGTCAGTCATTAAATACCAAACTGTTGCAATGCATGATTGATGCTTTCAAAGTTTTATATGTATTTTATTTATTTTGTGTTGGTATGTTCCTTCCAAAGTCCCTTCACCCATTCCCAAACCCACATGGTATCTCCCAGAGGGGAGACCCTTGTCAATCACCCTGGTAACTTGAGGGGAGATCATCTCCCATTCGACCAGGTGCCCAACACCTGCCCCTTCAATTGTTCTGTTAAGTGCCCCTGTCCTGGAACACCCAACCCCTTTCCATCCATTGGCCCAAATTCTTCAGCTGCCTCAGGCTATGTCCTGGGGTACAAATAGGAGAAGGACAGGCCAGTCCGTGCTTTTTGCACGTGGAGCTGCACCGAATAAACACCTTCCAAACCCACGGCAGAGGCCTGCTCTTCATTTCCAGCCTTATCCACACTGAGCCAGCTGATCTGAGGAACCCACACAAACTGTCTCGGCTGGTCTGGGGTTTACTGCTTAGCTGGTAAAGCAGCCCCCAAGGAGAAACCACCCTCACCAAACATTGCAGATTGGCTCTCAGAAACATCCTTGTTCCCTGGCATGGCAAACTACTTCTACAGCTTAGGGTGCTTAGGAGAGAAAATGTGGCAGGGCAAGGGCAAACAGAGAAGCCACTCCAGGGTAGTCCAGTTATCCTGAAGAGAGCTCTGCGCATGTGTGCTTTCCCTTGCCAGTCCAGGAGAGATTCTATCACATTCTCCTCAGGACTGGGCCCGTGTAGGCCGTGCTGGCACAGAGGGGGTGACATGCCAGAAATGCACAGTGTTGCTTAGTTCATGGTGGTGTGCTCATATTCTCTTCACCACTGTAACCCTGGGGCTGTGACAAGTAGAAACTGCTGCAGTGCTGATGTTACAGGGTTTGCCTTCTTTTCTGTAAAAAACATCAGCCTGTAATGTATGGATCTGGAACCTCCTCTGACATGCAGATCTCCCTTCCTAGGGAGGATGTGGGTTTTGTATCCCAGACCCCTTGGCTTTCTCATTCTAGTGAGAGTTTGTGAGCAGGGAAAGAAGAGAGGAAAGGTCTTATGAAAGACTCAAATCTGATCTGGAAGTGACTGAGACCTGTTAAGCACAGATCCATTTTTAGACCTCTGCTCTATAAATACACTTCTTGCCACCAACACCTGCTCTACCAATAAAGTATCATCTGTGAGATGTCACTCACTGGCATTCAGTGTCACACAGAGAAACAGGCCAAGCGTTTGCCGAGCTGAGTGTGCTCTCTACAGGGAGGAATATAGCTACAGATCATATGATCTGGATAATATTTGACAGGATTATGCCTCCACACATGTTTGCTCAGCACCTTATGCACCGAAGTTCCCCTAGTTTGGAGCCACAGGACATTACTGTAACCTGAGTATTATTTATGTTGGCAACTAAGAGATAGATCATGGGTGAGGAAAGAGAAGAAGAAGCAATGCTAGTGAATGGATTTGGGTGTTATGTCTTTAGCATCAAACTTCTTAATATTAATACGAGACTGCACTGACCTAAACACACTGGAGAGATTCTGTCTCAGAAGCTTTATTTTCCATAAAGGTCTTGATTTTCAGAGGTCACACATATTTCTATATGTTTTGTGGCTCAGAATCGCTTTTTACTGCATGACAGAGGCAGTTCCCTGAGTGATGGAAGGATTTTCCTCCAGGAGAGGAGAGAGGCAGCAGAACTGTGGTGCCCATATCTAGAAGGTCATACAACTGCATGGAGGGGACAACTGCTTACCCCTGTAACCCACTCACCTCTTTCCATTCCCAATTAGAAAGAGAACTGGTCTTGCATCTTACAGTTTGGGATTGCCTGGGGCAGATTTGGTATTTCAGTCAGACTTTGACCATTGCCTGTCCCACCTCAACTGTGATATGCCAGGGGGTGGCAGCTCTGGCCCAGGGTGGCAGCTCTGGCCCAGGGTGGGGATCCCACCATCTGCCTGGAAATTCCCATACAGGGATTTTGGGCTCCTGTTCTGCGGTCACTACAGGTGTTTACCAGCAGCACTGAATCTGAACCCTGCAGGAAACTGAGGGGCACAAGCACATGGAGGAGGTAGTGTATCTGAAAACTAGGTTGCTGAAATCGTCTCCTGGCCATGTCACCACCATTTACCCCACTCAGCCACTTGCTGGACATGGGGGTATTAAGGGTACTGCTTTCCACTCCCAGCTCTCATAAAGTGCAATTGTGGTTCTTGTTGTTTTCTGAAACATCTCAGCTTAGCTACTGAGCTGTGGGCATACAACCTTTTTTCTCCTTCCTTTTGCTATCCTCCATCCCCTTACCAGGCACCTGCAGTGGCTTTCAGCATGTATTCATTGTCTGCCTTTTGATTGCTGCATATATGTTCAAATTGTTATTTCCCAGCAGATGTATCACATGAAGGTACTGAATTCCTACCCTTCCCTTCCCTCCTCTCTCCCAGAGCTCTGACTCTGGTCTCACAAAAGCACCAGTTTTATTGTAACAGAGCTCAGCATTTAAACCTCATTCTCAGATTTGTCTGTCTTAAAAGAGAAGATATTATAAATATTGGTGATGGCAACGCAGCAAGCGTAACCTCCAAATCTCTCTTGTTCAGATCAGATGTAGCCTTCCTGCTGTAATCAGTCCTCTCTCCCCCTCCTTCCCCTCCCTTCTCTCTCTTTTTGGATATGTGTTTGTCTCTGACTGTGATTCTGCAGTGGCAGAAAGGGGTCAATCTATCTGTAAGAGATGGACTCAGCCAAGCTTTTCTAGCTCTTTCCTGCTGATGGCAATTATCCGGAGGTTGGCAGTGGTCCCAGAAACCTGCAGTTCCTGCAGTCCTGCTGCTGTGAGCCTGCTTCACAAAGCCAGCATCCTAAGAGGATCACTTGGTGTGATGCCCAGGAAATGACAAACAGAAAAGGTCACACGTACTCCAAAAAGATATACCGCTCGGCAAATTTAATTGACATTGTGCAGCTTTTAAAAACGTCCCTGCAGACATTGCAGCATTTAACAGATGCAAGCAAAGAACAGGAAAATAACAGGGCTTTAGAGAAAGGGCAGAAAAAATACATTCTGTCCTCCCCAAAAAGATTTTTTTCATACCACAGTAATATCCTTTCACATGGTCTATTGGATCAGGATAATTTTTTTGTTACCCCTGACCTGAGAAGTGAAATCTGCCATCCCATCCCCCAGCTTCCCTTCCTTCCCTCACACACACTGCTGCTTTTTAAATCATTGAGCTTTCATTTCACAGGGTAACTGTCCTTTTTTTTTTTCTTTGCATGTTAATCTTTTAACATATTTTACAAGGAACCATCTCCCTGTCAAGGCTGGGCTGTGCTGTGTGGAGGGTGACCATTCTGTCCTGTGTTATTTAGCCAGAGGAGAAAAGTACTGTCTGCATCAATAGGTTTTTTCTTTAACAAAAAGTAACAGGAGATCTGTGGAAATTTAAGAAGGTGTCTAATATCTAATTTGCAAAAAGTGGTAGGAAAGCAGGAGTGGCCAGAGTGAATTTAAGATGAAGGTAGGTGGTCCTGGTTAAGACTCAGCTATTCTTTTATTTCATTATTTATTTAACCCTCTTTTTGCTAAGAACAAATCTAAAACCAATTGGATTTTGTGGTTTTGCTTTCAATGCTCCCCAGTTAGATGGAAAAGAGTGGGTAAAAAAAAGAAGTAATATGACTAGTGACGATGAAGCAGATGTGACACAGCAGATTTGCATGATTGTTCCATTTACACCCGTGCGATTTGGGATGAAAGGCAGCACCTTCCCTGCATAGTAATCACCATGATTCAGATGGCCAAGATAGCAAAGAAGCAAGGTTTGAGTCCATGGCAAGCTTTGTATCCTCACATATGAGTCCCAGCAATTGTATCAGCTGAACTGCTGTGGAGAGGAGTGGTTGGTGCTTCCAAAACTTTAATGAGCTGCTATCCATATAAAGGGCCCAAACTGCCCGCTTTCAGAGGTGTTGTAAAGCACCTGATGCATCAGTCTAAACACTTCGGGACTCTATAAAGCAAACGGAAATATCTCCCTGGGTTTTTCTCTGGTTACTACATTTAAGAAGAAGTAACTACTGTATGTAGACTGTGGGTGTGTACATAGGTAGCATCTGTGGAAGCCTGTCACTTATTTGCCTGGATATGGCCAGACTTGAGCATACTTAAAATTTCAACATAGAATCACTGGAATGAATATTTTCTGCAGAGCAGTACAAGCAGAGATTTTACAGAGCATAACCACAGTACAGCAGCAGCCTGTAGAAAACAGGGAAGGACAACGCAAATAAATTTTGCTTTGAAATGTTGCTTTTGAATAATTAAGCATACAGCTTGAAGTTACAAAATGGCCCCTGAACAGCACCTTGCTCTACCAGGCATAGAAGGTGAGGAAATATGGTTTCACTTCCTTTGCACCAGACAAAATAACGCCATCATTGTGGTGACCATTGGGACCAGAGCCCAAGATTTCCAGTCCACCCCTGTGCTAAAGAACAAGTCACACTAAAATAGAAGGGACTAGATAGTGACAGATCCATTTCAAGGCAACTTTCAGTGTACGTCTACTTCAAAAGAAGATCCCATTGGGAAGAAAACATGACATTTGACTCAGCATGGAGGTGGCAAAATCCACATTCTGAAGTAAAGCTGAATCTTATAGTTTAAGAAAAGGCTAAAACACAGGTGTGGGGCAATTTTTCGGGGCTTTATTCTCTGTAATCCTGAGCAGGATATGTCCATCCTTCATCTACCTGAATGCCAGGGCAAGTAGTCAAAACTTAGAGTTAGAAACCTCATGTCAGCTCTTGCCCCAGTCCACAAAGAGTGGGAGAAACATTAGCCCTTCCATTGAAACATCCTTTGGTATTAGTGCAACCCCAGAAGAGTTTTCAGCTCTGAAAGTCTCTTGGTTCAAATCTTCAGACTGCCAAGAAGTGTGTGAACTAGTAAAGTTTCAGTTTACATAGAATTATAGCAGGATTTTGGCTTCCTCATGGATCAGACGACTCCAGTCTGAGAACCAGCTATCAGAAATAGTTAACTTTCCAGAGGCATTGTTTCTGATAAAGGGTTTTTGCTCCTGACAAAACCAACATATATTAAGTGACTCATAGCTGTGTAATATTATTGCCTGGTTTCATAACACACTCTCCTGTTACACTGGACTTCACAGAAGCAGAACAATAAAATTCAGAAGTCCTCTGTACTGCAGAGTTCTGTTGACACAATTATATTGGTCAGGAGAGGAAAGAGGCAAGAATCAGGAAAAGCCTGATTGTAAAAAATGTCACAGAAACCAAAACTGAGCTTTTACCATATCATGCTTTTGCTTCAGGATGTGGGGCAGAAGATGAAAGATATACTTTCCCTCTCCAAATTACTTAAACCTTCTAGTTCTGTCTTTTCAGGGGACAAAAATCTGTAAGGCATCTTGAGATTTGAAACACAAAATGTTTTATGAGTTTAAGTCTGATTTAGGTCTTCTGTCTCAAAACCCCAAAAGCTCCAATCATTTAGACCACAGAAAACTTGCCAGCTGTGGAAATATTAAGGATTTTACTACATGCAAGTGAGCTGTTCTGACTCCATCTGCTGAAATGGTAAATTTTTGCATAGGCTTCTTTTGACTGACACCCAATCCTGAGTACTTTGTAAGGCAGTTACACATGTAAGTCTGATAAAAACTATTCAGCTCTTGCCAGCTGTGCAAGGTGACCAGTTCATTAGAGGAAGGTGACTGGGTGGGTCTTCATGACTTACCTGCAGAGAGAAGAATTTGTAAACTTTTGCCTTGTTTGGTCAACAAAATGGTTATTAAAACCAAGAAGATGCTTAAGCTTTTCTGGTCATCTATGGAAAATAGGTGAAATGGCCAAAGGGAGGGCATATACATTCCAATGAAACTATTTTAATTTATGGACTACTAATATTCTTCAATTCAATGTTGGATTAATTTTATAAATCTTGTCATTAGACTTTCCTGTTTTCTTATAGCTACTCAGTGTTTGGAAATCTTAGTAGATTAAAACTTCAGGAAACAGAAAACTTCTCCTTGAGGACACTCCTTTCTTCTCATGGAACATTTAGAACTAGAATAACAAAAAAAAATTCTAGGAATAAACCCCTGTGGTGTGTCAGTGTGAAATACCATCAGTGGGAGCTCAAAGATTGTGTAATCTCAAGAGAAACAAGAGAACACAATTTAATTAAAGCTTCTTATTTTAATTGCAAAATTGTATCATTTTGTAGTTCAATCTTTGGTAGGAAAAAAAACCCATGAACTGGATAATGGCCAAGTATCATGGATATTTCTTGCTATTACACAACAGTTTAGAAGGAAATTGTGGAATCTTGCAGTAATTTCATGAAAGGGACCTCTGGAGGTCACCTAACCCAGCCCTGCACTCAGAACAAGACGTACTGTGCTATTCTATTTCCAGCCAAAACCGTGGAGGAACCAGGCCAGGAAGGAGGTCCTGATCAGTCAGGGGAGCAGCTCTGGTGCCCACCTGGTTGTCAGTGAAGCACTCCAGTGCCATGCACAGAAGTGTTTCCCAAACTGGAGGAACCTCAGGGGAGCAGAGGGAGTTGCCAGGAGCCTGCAGCTCATGAGACAGGAGCAGTAAAGACCAAGCTTCTATCCCGTATAAAAGAAGCCCTCAGGAAACACTGAGGACCAGGAGCACTGTCAGCTGTGCAGGACAAACTAGACACAGTGTGGCAGCCAGGGCAAGCCTACACAAAATTCTTAAGACACAGGGACAGGCTGTCCCCACATGCCAAAAGATGATCCTGCAGGGAAAAAACTGTTCTTGCTGAACAGAGAGCTTTGACTGGAAATTATTGAAAAAAATAGAGAGTTAATGACCTTAGGAAGAAGAGGAAAACAATTCAGGAGAACTACAAAAATGTGAGGTTGTACAGGAAGAAAATTAAAATGACCAAAGCCCAATTAGAATTTAATCTGGTCAGTCATAAAGGACAACAAAAATTGTTTTTGCAAATACATCTGCAACAGAAGAAGGGTAAAGAAGAATCTCCATCCTTTATTGGATAGGCCAAGAGCATCCTGACTTGTATCGGCCATAGTGCGTCCCACTGGCCCAAGGCAGGGCCCATCCCCTGGGCTGGTACTGCTGAGGCACCTCCAGTGCTGGGGACAGCCCTGGGCCCTTGGGCTCCTCAGGACAAGACACACACTGAGGGGCTGGAGTGTGTCCAGGGAAGGGAACAGAGCTGGGGAAGGAGCTGGAGCCCCAGAAGCAGATGAGGGAGCTGGAAAAGGGGCTCAGCCTGGAGAAAAGGAGGCTCAGGGGGGACCTTCTGGCTCTGCACAACTCCCTGACAGGAGGGGACAGCCGGGGGGGTTAGGCTCTGCTCCCAGGGAACAAGAGACAGGATAAAGCTTCAAGTTGCCCTAGGCAAAGTTTGGATTGGATGTTAGGGAAAAATTCTTCACCCAAAGTGTTGTCCAGCCCTGGTACAGCTGCCCAGGGCAGTAATGGAGTCCCCATCCCTTGAGGGATTTGAAAGCCATATGGATGTGGCACCTGGGGATGGGTCAGTGGTGGCCTTGACAATGCTGAGGGAATGGTTGGGCTCAATGTTTTTAGAGAGTTTTTCTGACATAAATGATTCTGTGATTCTATGATATGACTTCAAGGCAGCCTTCCTGTCTATGACTTTTATTCTCCCAGTGTTCTGTACAGAATCCGAACACTTTCCATTGAGAACCAGCAACATAATTTTCATCTTTCTGAGATGAAAATATTTTTTCCTCTTATATATACATATATATATATATATATAATTAGAAAGATATGATCATCATCTTCTCTTGTTGCTGGCAGCACAGACACAAGTCCACGTGCCAGCATTATACTGCTAGTTATCACAGCCCAACATTGCAGCCTTAAGAGAGAAAAATCCCTCAATCTACCCACTCTTTTTAATGTATATCTTGCTGCCCTTGATCTGGAAATGCTTTGCCCTCAGCTCTCACAGCTCAATTATTTAAAGTATGGTTGTAAGCTCATTAAAGACAAGAAAGGACAGGACTTTGGTTTTATGTTTTGCCTCAAAGATTTGGACATTCCAGTCTGCACAGAACTTTGTAAAATAATTCTGGAGTTCTGTCAGGTTTGATTTATGACAACATGTGTCAGATGTAATTGGACAATCACTCTATCCATTCATTGCCATGTTTCTCTCTGCAATGCTCTGCACCAGATCTCCAACAGAGATCAACAGACAGAGTGACCTGAGCTTGTTTTTCCAGTGAACAACAGGATTAGAGGTCCCCATTCCATCATGTTTTACAGACTAGTGACCTCCCTAAAACTGAGGGGTATGGTCAGAGAGTAGAAAGCTGCATGAAAAGATGCTGGGAATATCCTTGCCCAAGTCTGCCCCATTAAACTGAATCAAAGTGCTTGCTGAGAGGGCTTGAAGCAGCCCTGCTCTGTGGATATGTTCTTTGTATGTGAATCTAACATACCCATAGCAACTCTGGGTTGCATTTTATGGTGCACCAATTTCACTCAGTACTGGATCTAAGATCTTTGAAGCATGCTATATTATGCAGCAATAGGCAACTCACAGGACTCCCAAATTGATTTTATGCAAAAATCTGTGTTCACCACCTTTTGTCTCCCATACTTATCAGGAAGAAGTTTTTGATCAGTGCCAACACTCTTTTCTGATGAAAAGTAGAGAAGATATAATTGTGGAACTACTCTACTGCTTCAGATTATCATTGCTGTAATAATCAAACTCATAAAAACTTAACTCTTACTCTGGTGGTTTAAATTTATAATCAAAACACAGTGTTGGTGAGTTTGTTTTCTTTTATTTATTTCTTCAACTTAGCTTTGAGATTTGATCTCTCCTCAGCTTTAGATTTTTTACAGTCATAAATCGAAATAACTGTCAGGCTATCACGGCAGCCGGTTCATCACTGAGCAGTGACTGAAGCTCAAACATAGAATTTAATTAACATTGGACAGTAATTGTGGGATTTTTTTTTGGGGGGGGAGATCTAAAAATAATGGTTTTTTTCCTCTGAAACATTTCATTCTCCTGAGAAAATTGTTTTTTGAAGCTAAAGGCCTGAATTGGAGCTCTAAATAGCTGAGTCCTAAATTGCATTTTGTACCTTGGATAAATTTCATGTAGTTTAATCCCAGGTAAGCATCATAAATGTCACAAATTTATAGAGTAGTTCAGGTTAGAATGGAACCTCTGAAGGTCACCTGTCCAATCTCTTGATCAGACCTTCAAAGTTAGATCTAGTACATCAGGATCTGGTTCAGCCAAATCCTGAAAATCTCTGAGGAAGAGCTGCACAACTGCTTCTGTGTGTATGACCACGCTCAGAGTGAAAAAGTTTTTCTCATATCCAGTGGATATTTCTTTTACTGCATCTGGTGCCCCCTGAGGAGAGCCTGGATCTCTTATACCAAAAATCCTCTTTGGTAGTCAAAGACTGTGACTAGATCCCACTTTAGTCTTTGGGCTGGCTTAACATTTCTGTTTGCTTGCAAACGAAAAAGTCTCCAGGAACGGGGGAGAAAGTTGGGTTCCTAAGGTATGCCACTTCATTTTGGTTTTGGGTTTGGTTTTGTGTCATCCCATCCACCTCCAGTTTTAAAATGCCTTTGGGCATTACGTTAAAATACCCAACCTAAATTTCCTCTTTTGAGCCATCTGAATTCTTTGTTATTTCATGCAAAGTGAGACGGGAAAGTCTGGGGTCACTGTACAGGCAAACTCTGTGCACATTTAGAAATACGACCCAGTCTGGATAAATGACGTAGGAATGGGGTGTCAATGGTACTTGAGGATCCCTTTCAACTCAGGCTATTCTGTGAAAAGCAAAACTTTGTTTCTTGCAAAAAATATTCCCCCAAACCCATACCTTCTCACATCCTACTTGTCAGATGGGTAGAGACATTTTGTCCATCCTGTGAAATCTTTCAATATTAAAGAGGTTCAACATCTAGTTCTAGGACACACATGAAGATGAAAACCAAGAATAAACCATGAACTATGTACATTTATGCAAGAAAACACCAACAACCCTAGAAACATAAAGCCTTGGATAAATTGCCAAGGAAAAATTCAAAACTGAGGAAAGGCTGAAATTCTGGCATCAGATGGTGCAACTCCTCACCACAAGATGTCATTGGGGCCAAGAAATTAGTGAGGTCTGCTCAAGCAACAGGATATCCAGAATGATCAAGGGATGCAAGACTTCATGTTTCAGGGTTAAGACTAATCTGTAACTGTTATGATTTAGGATGAAATTCTCACTGAGAACAAATTGCTCAACATCTGTCTTCTACAGAGTTAGTTCACATTCCTTAGAGGCATCCGACACAGATTGTTACTGGAGACTGGATGCTCACTAGCTAGTCCATGTGTCTGATCCAGTCTGGCACTTCTTACTTTGCTATGGCTCTTGTTTTTCTTTTTTTTTTTCCTCCTCTTTTCCATCTTACCAGTGCTAAAACAAAATCAAAAAAAAATATTAACTGTTCCCCTTGCCCCAGAGCACCTGATTTTATGCACAGAATGGTGGAGGTGAACAGAAGGCAGAACTACCCTGCACCCTGATGTTTCTGAAGCTAGAATTCTTCAGGACCAGTGGCCATTGCCATTTCCCTCCTCTGTTTCAGTCATTCTGGTAGCTGTGCAGCCATACATTCCAAAGGTAATGTGTTTACCACCATCCTCTGTGCACACCCATGCAGTCTATTCCCATTCTCTTGCCTAATTTCTTTGATTTCCCTAAAGGAAAGGAAGCCCAGCTCACAGGTTTCAAACCTCATGGAAACGTGCCATCTTGGAGAGAATGACAAGCACCCATAGCATCATTCCTCTTCCCACTGCATCACCCACCACTCCCTCATTTCATATTTGTTACTGGTGGGCTGCACAAAGCTCTGGGATAGACCACAGCTCCATTGTGCATGCAGATTATTTTCACCTAGCCTCCAGCACTGCGTTAATTTTTGTGCTCCCTGCTGTGGATTTAAATGAGTGGGACAATTTTGCTTACCATGTAACTCTAACTAAGTCTGTGAAAGTGCAGAATAGATTAAGTGAGTATACTATTTTTATATCTCAAAGATCACTATTCTTTTAAATATTGCATGAGTTCTAAATATTTAACTGAAGATGATTGATATGTCTGTTTTCCATGCAGTATAACACAACTTAATGGAGTCATAAGATTTCTCCCAACACATTACAGGATTTGAATTTATGTAACTCTTAGATTACTGGCATCCATGTCTCCCACCACAAGTGATCAAATATCGTGGTGGCAGCTCTGATATAAATCACAAGAGTATCTCTCTATCTGTCATTGCTATAACTAGGTTCCAGGAAAAGGAAATCACTATCTACAAGCAGGTGAAATCCACAGTATTTATACTCGGAAGTTTCAGGCCTCAAAGTTTAATAAATGACAATATTACACCACACAATAATTTGTTCAGAACCAAACAAAACTACTTGTATTTTGCTTTTGAAGACATTCTTCCATGTCCACATCTTTCTCTCTGGCTGACTGAGGCTGACTCTATGCTAGAAATATTCAACTGTGTTGAATCTTCCCCACCAGCTCTGCTAGACAGTGGTTATATTGAATAGGGTGATGCATCTAAAGATTGAGACTTTCAGGTAACCTGAGCTTTTAGACAACCTTATTCTTTCAGATATTTTTGGTGCTACATTAGGATGGGCTTTTCATCAGTCGGAAGTTGTTGTTGAAGTCAGAGGATTTCTCCAAAGAGAGGGATAGACCAGGTGACTCTGCTCATGCAGACCAGTTTTTTAGGTTTCATTAGCAAAATTACAGGTTGCTGCTGCTCGCAGCTATTCCTGAACATCTCGTTTCTTGAACTGATAACTCTTCACCTAAAATGGTTGATGGGACATGTCTTATGTGGAAAAAATACACAGTGGAAAGCTATGAGAAATTCCCTTAAAGAGCAAGTTTATCTTCTTTTACTTCTACCACTCCACAAACGTTGACATATAATCAACAGCTCAACATTCACAAATTTCAATCCAAGTTAAGGTCTCAAAAGCAGCAGTGCTGGTGAAATGCCTCTACTCTTGACTCTCTTCAAGGTTGACCGCATGCGTCTCTCTCTCACACAGAGAACTAGAGATCAAACCTCCAAGGAAGAGCTACCACTACTGCCTTGTTCAACTTCCACCACCTTTATGTGTCTTCTGTAAACCTCTCTGCTCTCTGCTCTCTGAAAAGTGCTCCTGAGGACAGACTACATCCCTACCCAATACCTGTGAACAACAGCTCTGCAGGGGGGCCTTACTCAAAGTGCTTCAAACTCTGACCCCGTTGCCAACAAACCCTGTGGGAGGAGAGGAGTCACTCCAAAGAACATAAGGACTATTTGAAAATGATTCAGACATTGATTTTGACAGGAGGAGTAGAGCCTGTCTGTGACTCATCTTAAATTACAGATAGTAATGTCAAGAGTGGTTTAGCCACATTGCGCACTGTATTCTGCTGGGACAGAACCACTCTGCTCATTGTGAGTTTGACACCATCTGAGTCATTAGCAATGGTTTTCATGGACAAACCCATTTCAAGCCTCGAAATACAAAAGTTCTTTGTGTGGAGTGTCTGTGAGAATTCGTCCAGTAATTTCACATTTGGATTCAATAGCTGAAATGAATTATGAAATTCTCTACACTGTCACATATTAAGAAGGAACTGTGAAATGCTGATAAGATGTTGAAATGAAGGCAAGGGGATTAAAAGGTCATTCTGCTGCACTTTTTCATCTGGTGAGGATTTCAGACTGAGCTAATTACCATAGTACCTGAACACTTAATAGACTGTGCCAAATTTGTTAGTGATCTCAGTAATAAGCTGAGTACACAAACGTCTATATAAGGTCTCAAAACATCTCCAAAACACAGGTGAAAACAGGGCTTATGGGTCCAGTCCACACTGGGCTGGAAGATTCATGTTTAATTTTTAAAATAAATGACCTGTTGAGAATTTTCTCCCTCCACTCATTATCTTCTCAGTGCAGCTCAGGGGAGAAAGCACAAGTTCAAGTGTGCACTGAGCACAGGCAGTACAGCTGGGTCTCTGGGAGCTACTGCAGTACAAGAAACAATTTATTCCATGATTCCTAAGCTGGAGAAGTTGGGGACGACTGATGAAAACATATCAGCAGGGTTTGGGCTTGATGAAGAAGTTCTAAATTCTCCTGGTTTTTTTGGTTTCACTATTCACCTGCTTTCATTCTATAAAGAAGACATGAGTCCTTAGGAAATACATAAAATTTGATTAAAAAAACCCAAACAACAACAACAAAAACCCAAACAAAAAACAAGTAACCAAAAACTACTGATAGAGAAAAGCTGATTTTGTTTTTCATCTTGAATTTTGACTACTAGTACAGTATTAGCATAATATTCAGCAGCAAACAATCTAATTTATAGAAATGGATGTTCAGAAGCTTTGAAATGTGTTGTTTTGATACCTTGCTTCACCAAAAAAGATTATAGACTAAAGAATTTAGAAGCTGGCTACGCACCTACAGCATTTTTTTTTTTATTCTAAGCTATGGGGTCAGCCATTTGTGAAAGAAGGAACAACCAATTTGTGTATTTACATGAAGCCCTGTACAGATACTTGTGTTTCAATTATATCCTCACTGTGGTGCCCTGGGTATTCACTGTGGTCAGATGAGAAAATGATTGTCTTGCTTCTCGTGTTTTGACGTGAGATACCACCCTCATTTGAGGCCTGTTTATGGGTTTATATTATACTTAGGGGAAGTTTCTCAAGAAAAAATATTATGGAGGAGCTGTCTACAGACCTGCAGATCCAAAAGTCATTCCTGATGGCAGCTGCTTATTTATTCAAGTGATGGGGTATGTAATTATAAGACTGTATGGATTGCACTGCAGAGGACAAAAAGAAGCAATTTCAAATCAACAAATTCTCCCTTCAGTTTGTGCCATGGCACACACTTATTCTTTATGTAATTTTTGCTACATTTTCCCCTTTATTAATCTTCATTACATTTCATATTCTAGCACCTCCAATGTTCTGTGAGCTGCCCATACTGATTTATAAGTTCTTCAAAGTTTGCTCCAAGTAGTAGGTTTTTCTTATATTTTGGGAGATGTATATTGACACAGATGAAAAAAATTATAGTAAATTAATCCTCTCTTTGCACTCAAACTTGCAATTCCAAATCTCATAGCATAAAGCTTTGGACAAGAATATTAAAAAGCAAAAAGAAATACATAAAACCCAGTCCAGGACCTCTTTCACAAAGTGGCTGAGCCATATTGTTTTTGAATTCAGTAGTATATGATCAGGGCCAGAGTGTATCTAGTGCATACAGACAGGGCTCATGGTTTTAGACTCATGTTTTTGCAAGAGAACTGGTCAAACATTTCTTTATGAAAGAGCAGACTCATGGTTTTAGCTGTTTGCTTTCCTGTGAGTGCATGACCTGTAACCTGGGCTGTTGGATAGATTATTTCAAATGAAATAGAGAATCCATTGTACTTAACAATTTTCAATGACCAAAGCCAGTGATTAGCTGAGGATCTTGATTATTTTTGCACTGACTCTACTTATTTATGAACTGTAATTTTGTTTTTTGACAAGAATTAATTTTCCTGATTATACATACTGATATTCCTAATGATTTTCTTTCTGATTTTATAACCAGTACCTGCTGCTGCCACAATGATTTTCACAGGGAGGAGAAAGCATAACAAAATATTTCTCTCTCTTTTTTTTTTTGCTCTTGTAGGATTGAAACAAAACCCCCAACATTTTTCTTTCAAAGGAAACCTGAGACTTTATGTATTCAACACATTATGTTGAACTGTTTCAGAGCTTTGGGTCACAAATGGCTTCTTTCCGTTAAAAGTAATGGTGTTATTCCTGGCGATGTGAACTTGCTCTATTTTGCTCACAAGTAGAATTTGCCTGTACAGATAAATCAGTCCCTGCAGTTTCAGGAGAAGAGAGGAAGAGGAGGCACAGCTCATCTCAAATTTCCAAGCTGTACTGGCAATTTACTTTAGCCCCCTACACCACTGAAATTTCCACAGCTGTTTTAGTTATGTTGAATTCAGGCTTAGATTGAACGATGCAGTTTTGAGACCTGGACTTGAGGGCCTCAGAGGCAAGGTTGTGGAGAGAGCAGCTCATGAAAAGGTGTCAGGCTGGGGTCTGCTGGGAAATGCACACTTACCCCAGAAATTCACAGTTAGCCCTGGCTCAACCAGCCCCATTCACATCGTGGGAGCCCCTTCTTGCCCACCTCCAATCAGGGTTTGGCATGTGGAGAGGTGAAAGTGGCCTCCACTCAGTGCCTTCATTCCTCAGTGCTTTTACTTTCAATTTTAATTTTAAGAAACTCCAAACACAAACTCTACCCCATGCCACAGATGTTGGTGTCTGCCATGACACAAAGGATAGATCTAATCTGGTGTCTTCACCAAGGCTTGAAACACCCCATGGCTGGGAAGGATGTGTATGATTTGTCTTTTTGCCCAGAAAATCAGACCCTACAAAAATAAGGTCGTACACACACACACACACACACACACACACACACACACACACACACACACACACATTTACAGAGATGTCTCATGGCAAAATGAGACAGGAAAATACCCACCTATTTTCTGCAAGGTTAATTGACTTTAGGGCAAACTTCATCTGAGGACAGCCCCTTGTGCTGATTGCCTCTGTGATTTTGTTGGAGGGGAATGGATTTTGCACTCAAATAATCAGGCATCAAGGAGGAGTACAACACATGGGAGAGCTGATTTATGTCACCTGGCCATGACAAATGGTAGGCAGGGCTCAGAACATCTTGCGGTGTGCTCTGGACACATCACACCCTCTGCTGATATCAGTAAAGAGTATTAAGTACTGGGCTGCTTTGAAAATTAGAATCCCTCTGTAGGTTGTGAAATTTGGACTTGGTGGCTCTAATTCAAGACCCTCTGTCAAGATTATTCAAAATATATAGAAACCTAATTATTACAGATTTTCAGTGAAACATTGGTACCCTTGAAGATCCCAGTCCTGAAATTTACCAGGGAAAATTATGGAGGTGTGAATTGATTAATGTATTAAATCAGGTTAAGCAGATTTTAGGAGAGGTGGTCCACGTGTACATGTTAGTTTCTACAGACACAGAAAAACTCTGAAAGCTTATCTTTCCATACTGCCTTTTTGACGGAACTTAGTATCCCCTTTTTTTGGATATCTTTTTCATTTGAAATGGGACACATCAGTGCACTGATTTAATATAACAGTCATTTGCTTTCCCTGAGTTCCCTCCTTTTCCTGACAAAACAACAGAGAATGGTGAGAAGAGGGGTGGATTGCTGTGTGCAGGAGGAGAAGCCCTTCAGGAGGCAAGACCTCAGGAGGCTCTTGCAGATCCTGACCTTGGCCCAGTGCTGCACTGACCCAGCTCTGCGATTTCCAGATCAGAGCAGGGCCTCACTCACACAGCCTGGGAAAAGCAAGCCTGGATAATATTCTTACAGATGTGTGTGTCAGTGCTGTTGACAAGGAGTCTACACTTGGCTATTTAAGTCTTTTGGCCGTAGGGAAAATTAACATCACAAAGATGGACCGTTGCAGAAATCCAGACTTCTTAGAGGCGGCACCAAAGATTCACATGCAGCTTTAAGGAACAATGATTAGTTGTTATTTATATTATAGGAGTACCTGGAAATCTCAGTTGGACTCAGGGTCTTGTTTTGCTGGCTGGTGTCCACTTCCTCTATTGTGTTTCTCGCAAAATACACCTTTCACTGTTACCAAAGCACTGAGATTACATTCTGTTATGGCCAAAACCTATTCCTCCAGAAAGCCAACCCTGGCCACCATCTTATCAGCCACATATAATTTGTTTAGTTTTAAGGTTTTGTCCTATCTGCAGCTGGATTAACAAATTAGAAGTTCCAGTAATTATAACCCAGAATATTTCCAACAAGCCTCTTTTCTTCTAAAGGGTAGTAGAAGAAGAAAAGAAATGGAAAAAGCATCAGCTAGAAATTTGTCCTCCAAGGACCATATCTAAATTTATAGATTAAAAAAATTATATCATGTATCATAATGAAGCCAAATCAGCAGTTTTGGCCGTGCTTCTCTAAGCAGAAAGGCTTTGCTGTCTGACTTTTCCTTGGCTGCCTTTCTATGCCTGAAATTCACAGCTGCATTGAAGCGGAGCAAGTCCAATAATGCCATTTGTTTTTCACTTAAAAAAAAAAGAAAGAAAAAAGAGAAAGAGGGACATATAAATGGATCATAGAAGAAGGGAGCCATTAGCAGATATTTTGTCTGACCATGGCTAGAAGTGCAGATGGTTCAGAGGAACACAGCCAACTTGGCGTTTATATAAGCTATCTTGTATCTCCCTTTTTTTTCCCCTGCATTGGCACTCAGATTGATTAAGAGGTCAAATAAAGGCTGTTTCAGTGTAAGAGTGTGCATGATGTATGACAAAAAATCCCGTCTCACAGTTCAGGCTTTCTAAACAACATAAAAGACAAATCAATGTATAAACTAATTCTCAGCCTGTTTAAGTCTTTTCTTCCTGAAAGCCGTATGGACCCCTCTCTCTCTCTCTCTTGTTACTTATTTTCTTTTTTTTTTTTTTTCTTCTTTTTATCTTTTCAGATGTCCCAGTGACAAAGTGGTAAATGAAGACAAGTAGTGGAATGCTAACATAAGGAGGTAGAATAGGAAAGTCCCTTTAATAAAGCAGTTGAAAATTACTCTATCCTCAATAGACAAGAAGTATTCTCCAACAAATGTCTTTTCAGAATTATAAGAAGAAAAAAAAAAAGAAAAAAAAAGTAAAAAAAAGAAAAAGAGTGTAAAAGGTCTTTTTAACTGACAACTTCCCTTATGGCAGTCTGTCTCCTGCACTGCCTAGCCTTTTTGTACAGGGCTTCTGCCTGTACCTGCTTTGCAAAGAGTTGAGTCTGCGAGAGAGAGTGAGAATTTCGAGATCCCTTCTGCCATAATAAAAGTAATTATCTTCACATGAATTTAGACATACGGGATTTTGATGGTGTTTAGACATCTGTCTTTTAATTTCTTTTAGGGTACAGAATGTCTGGATACCTAACTGGTACCTAAATCACAGATTCCTAACAAAGAGATCCTCTCCAGGCACAGCTGGTGACCTGCCCGACTCCTTGGAACCGCCGGGATGTAGATTGTCTCCCCTGAACTTCAGAACCTTAAAGTGCTTCAGCGTCTGAAAACTGGGCTAAGCCGTGAGCTTTATTAAAGTCAGGAACCCACCCCTAAGCAGATCTAAAGACTTGGGTCTGAAGTGAGGCTCAGGTTGCAAAAGCTCAAGCAGGCTAACTGAACTCCTGCCTGCGCTTTTAATGCTTAATTACCCCAGGTGCCACAGGGATGGATACATTGAAAACAGATGGAGAGGTATTCCTGAGCATCTGAAGATAAGCAGATCAGTTAGGCCAGGTTCTGTGGATCTTGTTTGAATAGTTAATCACAGGAACACAGAGATGAAGAGAACCACATGGGTCACTGCGCTCAGGTCTGTGAAATTTTCTCATTATAATTTACAACCTGGAGAGTATCAAGAGCGTGCCAGGTGCTTCATATACTCAAACAGTCTGACAAGCTGGTATTTATTTTGGAGCCAAAGGAGGTCTGTTTGTTTTATGAATAAAGGTTGTTGTTATTTTTTATTTTGAGACTGGGAGGTTGCTAATCATTTTGTTTACACTGTACTTTATGAGGGGATATTTTTGCTCACCTCTGTTACTGTTGACTCTGCATCATGGCCTAGCATTTTAATTTAAGAACTGTGACTGTTAAAGCCTTCTTCATAACTACTGAGTAGCCTTGGAATGGATTTTTGCTTTGGGCTATTTAGACACAGCTACACACACACACACACACACATACATGTAGATACTGGAAATTTATAAGTAGTACACATATGAGTCATATATCCTTAGGACCACCCTATGGTCCCAAAATTTGCATGTGGTTTAAATACCTGCATGCATATAGCATAAAAACTACTTGAAAATCCACCTGAAAGAGAAAATTATTTTACTAACCGAAGCAACTGATCATTATTTTTCCAGACACCAAACCAGAAGACAACAGAAACACCTTTTTTCAGTTGGGATTATTGATGTAGTTTAATCACTTTGAGTTTGCACTAAAGAATTAATGGCAGCCTGAAGTTAAAATTGATAACCAAAATTCTTATTTGCTGAGTATGAGTTTAAATGACAAAATCACATCGTTATGTCTGCTTTAAGGAAAAGTCTGTCAGGGAGTTTGACATATTGATACAAGCTTCCCTATAAACATCCCAGAGAAAGTAAGTGTAGATGATTTTAGAAGCATTTATTGGACTATAAAAAGTGAAGATTATGAATAGGTCAATATTTTTTGAAAGGTGGTAATAGAAAACAGTGCTAAAAGATTCAGAAATGATCAGTAGATATTTTAAGCTTGCTGCTGACAGAAAGTGACATCTGATAAAGATGGAGATAAAAATATCAATAAAAGATGCTACCTACACTATACCATCCATTTATTTGTTTGAGTTGGTAACAATTAGATTATTGACTATAAATAATTTTGTAGCCCTTGGTAAATTATTTATGGACGTGCCTTTAAAAAAATGCTTTTTTTCATATGATTTTCCTCCTGATACATAAAGTGCCCAACACGTTCACTGAGCAATTTTTGTCTACTAATGAAAAGTCTCTGAAATCTGGCCAAGAATAACAAATTTAAATCAGTGAAAATAACTTTGTTGCCACCAATATGATCAGATGAGCTAAATGTCTGAATATAGGGACAGATTGGTAAAAACCAGGCTTGGTATGATGTTTCTCACAACATGAATGTTTTCAGGAGTACTTGCAGATAGCCAGTGTAAGACAGGAAGGATTTAAAGGTAATATGGTTCAGGTACTAAACTTTTCCACAACTCAGCGTCACTGAAAAAGTCCGATATACCATTCAAAGCTACCTGAGGAAACCCTCAGAAATAATCCTTGGACCTACAGCTGAAAATGCAAGTCCTCATGTGTAAGCAGAGACAAATTTTCCAGGCAATAAATTAGAACAATGGGCCAGAGGATGACAATAGATAGGCAGGCATCTGCCACACATAAGTACAAAAGCATGCTGGACCTGAGCCCCTGTGCCAAGACTTCCAGCGTATGAAGACACTTTATTACAAGAAACAGATCCAGAAGACATCCTGAAAATTCAGAGATTCCTGTTAGCCCTCCCTCCAGGAGAAGTACAGATCTGTTATTGTGGGGCAGGCTGCCTAATGGATTGTTTTTTAGCTTTTTTAGCAATGCAGAAGTATCCAGCACATTAAGCAATGATGTACTACGGGCTTGTAAATGACAGATTGTTCACTACAGGACTTCAGACAAGTTAATAATCATGATAATGGACCACAAGTCACAAGCGTCTCTTGTATACCACTTTTTCACTTTTATAGACATGTATAAACTTAACACATCAAACTCTTGTAGTACACAGTCAAGTGGGAGTTTCAATTAAGCTGGTTGAGAGCTTTTGTAGTGAAAACTGAGGGAAAAATTTACCCAGCATACTCCCCTGCCTTTGTCTGACTTCCAGAAGGGTTGGGGAAGGAAGAGCAACTTCATCACACTCAATATCCTACAAGATTTTTAAGATAAAGTCACTTAACTCTGAAGCAGCTATTTAACCCTTTTGTTATAAAATGGCTCAATCTAGTAGACTAAAATCATAACAAAAAAAAATGACATGGAAAGAAATCCAGCAGAAAAAAAGCTGTTTTTTTAATAGAACTGACCATAGGGATTACTTACAGGGGTAACAAAAGACCTGTTTTCTAAGGACAATCAGAAAGGTTGCTATCCATTGCCACATCTTCATTTTCTTTTTCTCCCATTACAGTGAAGAGAAAATCAGTCCCCATTTCTAATTATTCACAATTACTCTACTTATTCCTTGAGAATCATCAGAGGAGATAAAAAGGAACATCATAGGCTGCAACACCAAAAACAGTTACTAAGACTTTTGGCAGGTTTCCATACAGATGCCACAAATTTTTTCTTGGATGCAACAATACAGACGCCATGGAAGTCCTTCAGGAATGCAAATATTGAGATCACAGATAGGAAAATGTCCAGTCTTACCACAGAACCACCAAAAGTCTGCCAGAGCACCAAGTCTCAGCTCTGCCACTTTCCCTAGCAATCACTTCCAAGCATCAAATATTAACTTCTAGGCATTAGATCTTGGCATGTACATGTTCACAAGACTGGATGGCTTCTCACATAGATTTTCTGCATGTCTTTTCCCATAAAGTTATTGAAAAACTTTTCCATTGTTAAGAGTAGAGGACTGAATTCCTAAGTCCCTGCAGTGGAATAGATTTTAGGGAGAACTTCCTTGCTGAAAGAGTAGTCAAGCATTGGAATAGGGAAGTAATAAAATCCCCACCACTGGAAATATCCAAAAAAGTATGTGGGTGTGGCACTTGGGAGCATGGTTTAGCAGTGAATATGCTGGGTTAACAGTTGGACTCCATCCTCTTAGGGATCTTTTCCAAACTTAGCAATTCTATCATTCTATGATGTACAATTCGAGATTTGTAGGTTATAGTCATCCAGGACAGCTTCTGGATCCCTCGTGGATCCCTTCCAGATAAGGTTATTCTATAGTTTTTACTTAAAATACAGGTGGGTAGGATATGACAGGGAAGTTTTATAGAGACAAAATGTAACTTTCACTTAATCTAAGACAAATTGATCTAGGAGTGATTCAAGGTATTGCTAAAATTCTGTTTTGATAATGTGTTATACCAGCCTATTTTTTACTTCATATTTGTTAAAGGAAAAATATGTTAAAATATGAGTAAGTGTGCTTACTCACTTAGTTTTAAAGTAATATATTTTTGAGTATAAGAAAATGGTCTATGTCTTAGACGGACAGAGGCTTTTTATCATCAAAGAAACTGTTTTTCAATCTTTTTCAATCTCTTTTGCTGTTCTGTAATTTTTTGATGTGTGAAAACCTCAAATACTTCATGTATTTGGAAAATCCTTCTTCCTAGTAAACCTTGGAGTTTCTTGACAGAATTCTTGGGTCCAAATTGACCCCACCAGTTTTTAAGTATTTATGTTATCTTTCTAGTTCTGCTATGTCAGGTCAGGGGTTTGTTCCTAGACTGGAGAGAGCAGAATGAGTGCATCTAGAGACTGCATTTCAGCCGAGATCTCATTTTCATCTGTTTCTGGATCTGGAAATATGTTTTGGGACAAAGCAGGTGGAATACATGCAGAGCAAACCACACACACTGTGGTCTTTTGTACAACAAACATTTACCCTTTATAGCTATGTAACAGAGTCAAAGTTTTCCCACCAACACTAGAATGGAAATTTGGTCTTTTATTACGAGTGAAAAATGGCGGCATTTTTTTAAAACAAAAAACCCAGCTGAGAAAGTAGAAAACATCTTTCCACATTAAACTTAAATTTCTTGAGTGGATGAAAAGAAAGTTAAAAAAAGAACTTTTTTCCCCAAAAGAGTACTCCAAAAATAATTTCTATTATTTATAAAATTCTTCTGCAAATTGATTGTAGGTTGTTGGATGAGATGGAAAAGAAAGAAACTGTCTTTTTAACGCATCTATTTAACAATTAATATTAAAATTGCCAGCTTGACCTTCTAGACCAAATGGCTTAGAGTAAATTGCCAACACAAAGATTTTCTTGACTTCCTAAGCCCCATGATGCTGCTTAGAAACTTCTAAACCAACTTCATCCTTGCTGTTCTTGAGCAGTTTATCCAATGTTTTAGGCTCTTCCAGAAATATAAAAGGACAGCTGATATTGCTGATCTCCTTGTTTATCCTCCTGCTATTAAATTCATTATATTCTAATGAATTCATCTTAAAGTGAAACTGTTCAGGAGGTCTGCAGTTGTCGCTGTCAATGTAAGTCAATGCTGCTCTCATCTGAAGACTCTGATGTGTAAATTACTTGCTACCAGCGCTCTGACTTTATGTGTAGGCTGAGACTGTCAAATGCTGGACAGACACACTAGCAACCTAAATTTTACTGAGTCCAGAGTTAGAAAAAAGATCATGCATAAGCAGACTGTCAGTGTAATATAGTCTATGGTAACAAAATTCTGACTCCCCTCTTCTTACATCCAAGGAGAACTAAATAGCAAGGAAAATCCAGTAAGTAATGCAAAGAATTATATCTGTTTCCCTGCAGATAATTTATGTGTTATAACAATACAGGAAGTCTAGCATCCCTGCTTGTAATCACAGGCTGAGGCTATTTTATAAACAGTGAAACCACCCATTGCTGTTGTCCATCATTTATTACTTGCCTAATAAATACTTCAATTACATTTAATAAATAATGTATTCAGGCTCAGTGAAGTGATAATTCTTTAAATTAATTATTAAATTCATGCAAAAAGGTTTTATTGCAAGCACTACTAAAGGAAATTTCTGTCTTCAATCTAAAGTGATTATTCATTATGTGCAGTAAAAGGCTCCATTTGCATATTATTAGTGAGGTAACCTTTAGCCTTCCTGGCAACAATAAAGATGCATCTCGATGTTGCTGTGCATTAATGTTCTGGGTTAGCCTTCCAAAACTAAAGTGATGATAAACAATATGTAATAAAGTCTTTGTTCATGGCCTTCTACCAGCTGTTTTCTGATATCTCAAATATACTACAATGACAAAATGTCCAGTAAATGTATTACAGCAAGTTGTTAAAAGGTGTTGCCTGCAGATGGTTAGTTGATGGAAAACAGTAAAAGTGAGACCAATTAATGCCCTGGAGATCTGAGTAGTAAATTCATCTCAAACAGACTTTTTAAAAGCCCTCTCTTTGATGGTCTCCCATGAGCTGTGCTACCCTGTACTTGCTGCTGTACTTGCCTGCTACACAGCAGAGCGTCTGGGAGTTAGCCATGCTCTTTAGTAGGGCTCAACTCCCCAGGCAGTAGTTTTTTTCCTGTCTTGAGCAACTCTCAGTACTTACATAAGGAGTTTCTAACATTATCATGTACCTGCCCTAATTTAGATGTCACAACGAGGAAGAACTTGCTGTGGAATTAAGTCCCAATGATTTTCATTGAGGGAAACGAGAGCAGCTTCTCTTTCCACTCTCTTAATCTAAAGCAAAAATTCACAGGAGTCCTTAAAGGAAAAATGACCCAGATTAGTGAGTCCGTAGAGCCTGGTTCAGAGCTGTGAAGTTTAGCAGCTCATGAGTGGGAAGACCCATCATGTGGATACAGTGGTGTGCTGGAGCTGAGCTGACAATCTGATGCAGGCTGAGCTCTCAGTGCCACTGATTCACAGTGTTCCCTGAAATCAATCCTGAAAGTCAACCTGAGTGGCGTCAGTGAGCACATCTGGCCAGGAGATGACTGTGCTGGCTGGATTCTCCAGGTCTTCTTCTGTCAGCCGTGAATCCATGAATCCTTATAAGACCTGACTGCTGGGATCTTGGGTATGTGTATAACCTAGGATTCTGTTCTGCAGGGAAACTCTGACCTGTTCTCCCCTCCGACATGTTTTCCTTTCAGGGATGCCATTTCACAGTGTAGTGTCCTGATCAAAGCTTAAATTTCATCTGGGCACATAACTGGTGTAGGTAACACCCCCCAACTATGTTGTCATCAATAAGGACCACAGACAGGAGTAGAACACAATCCATCCCTGGGATAAACACACAGACATTGACCATCCCTTATATTGTCTGGAGCTAGAGTTTTCATTAAGCTGTCTGCCCCTCTGGATGACGGAAATCTAGGCAGCATATAGGTCCTCAAAGAGCTTTAATTTGTGTCCTGAGAGCTATTGATTAAAAAAAAAAAAAGAAAAGAAAAAGAGGGAACAATTACAACTATTAAATTATGTCCATTATACTTCCCCCACAAGTCTATAGTCTCAACCACAGTGAAATTTTTAATGCATGTTCTCCGCATCCTGCTTTATTTAACAGTTTTATTTTTAGATATTAAAAAAAAAGTCTCCAGAAAGACAAAATGGAAGCCAAAAATTGACCACGGGCTTCTTTTAAATATATGCTAGGTGCAAAGCTTTTTTTTTCAGAATGTGTACCCTGTCTTTTATTTTTCTAGCCCCCACTACAAGCAAATACAGGTGCTCTTTCACCTTACAGGTGTTTGGAATTAAGAATGATCTTTAAAATTCCTCCCAAAACATAGCATTCTATGATTTCTGAAAAATTAAAAAATTCACATAATGCATCCCATGTGGAAGCTCATTATTTTAAAGATGATATGTATCTAGTAAATCTAGATGAGGAAAGCACATACTCTTTCCCATAGGTTAACCGAGAGGTCAAATGGGATTATTTTTCCCACCAAATGCCAAGAGATAAAATTTTGTTGTCTATTTTTTTGTGGTCATTAAAGAAAAGCACCTTCAAAAGGCAGTGCAGTGCATCCTGAGGTGTTTATCTGAGATGAGCAGGATAGTTCCTATTGCAGTGGCCAAGCTCTGTAGTGGAACCCCAGTAAATCAGAATGGAGAGTCTGAAACTACTGCGTTTAACCAGGATGAGTCCTGCCCATTGTAAAATCCAAGAGAAAAACCTTAAAATTTATAGCTTATTGTGCTTCAGCAGATCAGGAGGAATCGCAGGAAAGTATCAGGGTGGTTGTTAACCTGTTGGTGCCCAGGACAGGAAAACAGCTGTCGTACATCAGCATTTGACCCTGTGTTAGCCGCCCTGAGTTAGCTTTGTTGAAGCTCCCTTTCCTGCTCAGGTAGCAAGACCCATTTTGCTCTTTAGCCAGATCTTTTTCTCAGATAAGGATGTTGCCTGAAGAAGCTGCAGGACTCTGTTATCTTCCTTTCCAGATCTGATTCCAAATTAAAAGCATTTTCATTTACAAGTTACTCATTAATTCATATAAAAATAAAATGTATATCAAATCAGCATGACCCTTTCTTATCTTAGAGATAAGGAAGAATTCAGCATTTTATGGATCCAGGCTCCCTTCCCCCATCCTGCTCATATTCACATCTCTAACACAGAGACCTCTACTTCACCTTTGAATCACTTATGTTCTCTTCACCATAGCAATCAGCTCAGTCCTATATAAAGTGTAAAGTGCTGACATTTTCAAGCAGCCTAATGTTTCTTGCAGTCATCTAGCAGCCTTTCAAATGTAGAATCCTAGATGCCCTTGCTTTCCTTAATCAGCTAGCAGTGAAAAAGAAAAATGAAATAAAAGGATCTCATATATCCTCTTCTCCCTCCCTCCTGCAATTTGCTGTCTGTCCAAACTAATCCCCCCACATCCCTCCCATTACACAGATGCAGTGAGATATCTGAGCACAAGTGTTGTAAACCTCAACATAACTTCACCAATTCACACTAAGGGAAATAAATTTAATTCACTCAGCTTCTCATCATCTTACGGCCCCTTTAGGGCTAATCATCTGTATTAACTTTCTCTGGAGTCTTTCTAATGTCTAAGTGCTGCTGACTACTTTGTAGCTGAAATGCCTGTGACGAGAACAAATTGCCCAACAGTGGATTTCTTTTCTACAACAGTAGTTTTAGTATTTAAAAGGAAAGAATCAGGTTTGGAGTGGTGTTGGGTTAAGACTTGGATGGCAGGTTATGTGACTGAATATAACATCTTTGTGTGGAATTTGTAGTCAATATTTCTTTCCTGAATAAAATTGTTTGGCATTTACACAGTCAGGTAAACCTTTATTTCTATTTGGGAGCCACAAATGATTTTATGATTTATGATTTTGAGAAGATTGATTTTAAGAAAATTGATTTTAAGAAGAAGGGTCCTTTTCTCAGCAAACTAGTTTCTTGAGTTACCAAATTTTAATAGCTTTCTGGCTTTTTTTTTCTTTTCTCTTTTTCTTCTTTTTATTGTAGATCTGCAAGAAGTACAGTTTTTAGTAGCTGGTCTTGAATGCTGGTAACAGCTCATGCTTGAATTCAAGCCTGACTGAAATGTGCCTTTTTGAGGTCCTATACAATGTCGACAGAGTTTTGTTCAAGGCTGTGGATTCAAATTCTTGTTCTTCCACAGATTTAGTGTGTTCTTCTGAGTAAGGACTTTGAAGTACTGCTGACCATACATCTTTTTCTTTACAGTCTGCTTAACATTCTCCAAGGGACAGGGGCTTGTTAGCATATATTTATATCAGGATGTGAATTGCATACTCCAGAAATCAGCAGAATTTATTTTCCTGCTTGTTGACTCTTCACACCTACCTTGCCTTTCTTTCCCTTGACCTGTCATATTACCCTTTTTGATCTGAGGGCGTCAATCACCATGGAGAGTTGAATTCCCAGGACTAATCCTCATCCTCTGATCTCTTTAATTCTGTTAATTCCTTGGTAAAAAGTGCTGTTTAGACATATTTCTCTGTGATATGTCATCACCAGTGTTGAATCTGCGTGGCACAACCAGAACTTGACACCTACCAACTCCTTTCCTCCTCCCTTTTCCTCATGGTTTCTGGCCCTAAAGAGAATACATTTCTAATGGACATTTACCTCTTCTAATTATAGACTTTTTTACCCTGTCTTATTATCAGCTTCTGATCTGAATTATTTTCTGAGGCAGCCTCTCACTTTTCCCTCTGAGTTTATGTAGCATCTGGGGATATGAAACTTCTACTCTGGGTTAAATTCAGATGTGCTGAGTAACACCCTATGGGGTATCACCAGTTTTCAAACCGAAGAAGTGAAAAAAACTCCTGTGCTTCACTAGAAATCTGATAATTCCTTTTTTTCTGTTTTCACACGGGCAAATTCCAAGGTTTTTAAGGAAGACAAAACCAAAAGTTACGTTAAGACCAACGTCAAGAGGTGCTTGCTTGCAATAAACAAGGGTGTATCTATCTCTGTTTTGCAGTTCTGTGTGGAGGTAGGAGATGGGTGTAACATCCCTTTCCTTTCCAGCTACCCTGCTTTCAGTGGAGGGAGAGCTTTCTTACAGACATCTTCATTCTGGAAAATTATCAGGAAAGGCTGGGAACAGCCCCATCAAGGTCAGCTGCTTTCATAGCTGGAGAGATGCAGCGTTGACGCCTAGTTTTCAAACTACCTATTTATCCCGTTTTTTGGCTTTTCTTCCTTCCCTTTAGATTCAATATTATTTTTTAATCAAAAATTAATTCCAGATATTAGAGATATTCCAGAAACCAGTGGTTTCTTCCAGCTGATCACATCATTCCTGTCTAGTGGTCTTGATCAGATTTTTCCTTTCACAAAAAAATCCATTTGGGGACTGAACAAATTTTGAAAATGAATAGACTTAGTTTTAGAAACTAGAATTTTCTGTTGAAGTCACAAAATTCCCAACCAGTTTTCACTACAGAGTCAGGTTTCCAGGGCCAGTGGGAGCTAAGCCTGACACACCAAGCAAGATTCTCACTATTTTCTCTCTAGAGGAAGAGTTGCAAAACAGGCCAAGTGTTTGGGTTTTCAGGCAGCAAACTGCAAAATTGTGGCTACTGGCATAATTTGTGCCTTTCATTTTTCATCCAGCAATTAATCTCTTTAGATCATCAGCTAGGAGAAGAGAGTTTGATGAAAATCATGACTAAGGATGTGAGTGGGAAAAGTGGGGTCGACTATTTGGCTGAGGCACAGGAAACCTGTCCATGTTGTGAAGAGCATGTGGTAGTACAGTTAGGATTTTTTCCTTTTCCGCCCAATGCAGCCCTGTGGTTTTATCCTTTTCCTCCTGCAATCTCCAGATGATGCATGTGCTGCTATAAATGATATTTCAGCTTTTTATAACTTCAGACACACAGATTACCTCCCCAGCATCCTTTTACTGCTGAGTGTGTGTGGAAAAAAAAGTTTTTAAAAAATGTGTTTTCCACTCATCAGGTTCAGTCTATTTCAGTAAAAGAAGTGAGTGGAAAAAGAAAGACAACAATGATTGCATGGCAACATTCATACACTTTGGATGAAGGATTATATTTTGCTAAACCTTCCAGGAAAATAAACCTCAGGTAAACATAAATGCTTTACAGAGGTATGAGACTCTTCTGTCACCAATCAAAGATATTGTGGCTTACTAAGATTTCGTCACTGCCTCTCTCCATCAGGATGTATAATTTTGAGTAATCTTGCTTTTTTTGGCCTCTTTGCCTATCGATTTAGCTAAATTAGTAACAAATCCACCAGAAAGTCTGACTTCTAATGATATTTGTATTTGTTTTACTACTGAAATTGTGGTTCATGTTTGATGGGTAAGTCTAAGTGGTGAAAAGAAAGGGAAGGTGAAAACAAAAATATCTTTAATAAACTTGTTTGGAGTAATTGTGGAGGCTGGGACTAGGGAGGAGTCAGGAACCCTATTTTTCATAGCATATACTTCCAAGTTCATGCCAACAGCTGCCCTCTCTGGTGTTTTTCTGTTTTGAGTAATAGGAATTTGAAGATATTTACCCAGAATTTGCTTTTTGAGTTGAAGAAGTAAAAAGAGGGAAAGCAACCCATCCAATTTCTGAATCATCATCAGAGCAGGAGCACCTGCTTGCTTCTTGTCACCACAAACAAAAAGGAGCCCACAGTGCCTGCACTCCTAATTTTGGCACCTTAGTTTAGTGGCTATGGCTGTCTGGAAGGCATCCCAGATAATGTCCTGTTTTCCACCTTCTTCCATTTGTACTTCAATGAACATAGCTCCTGCAGCCATTCTAACAGGATCACGAATTACTTAAATGTGCTGAAAATGAGGTGTAACAGGGACATATTAAATGATCCTGTCTAGCATCATTATCACTAGGAACTCAAATAAGTGAGACATGGCTAATTATACCACCCTGTCCTCGGCCTTCAAGCTGATTAGAAATTTGCATTTGAGGGTAAGAATTTGATTTGATTTGTGAAAAAAATGAAAAAGAAAAAAAGAAAAAAAAGATTGTATCAAATAGCTCTCCTTTAGCCCATCCTTTATCCTTTCTATGCAATTATCTGTCAACCAGGTAGGAGACTGGTTCCTGTCTTTCCATCCCACAACCCAAAATCTCATGTTCAGCCCTGTTGACACAGACCTGCATATTCTCAGTGATGAGGATATTAGTATTTTACTGCTGAGACCTCACTTTTGAGCAGATAGGATTTATGCTACTTAATAAGGGAGGAGATTTGGAAATAATCAGTAATCTGAATATTTTTTACCAACCCTGAGCGGGCAGGACATGAAACAGGAAGACGAGCTGTGTACTTAAGCTGATCAAGTATTGTCCAGAAAAATTGTCACTGGAAGTGTTCAAAAAATGTGTAGATGTGGTACCTGGGGACATAGTTTAGTGGTCAGTTAATCTAACACTGGCAGTGTTAGATTAATGGACTCAACATCAGAAAGCTTTTCCAACCTTAATTATTCCATGGGTTTATGATTCCAAGTGTTCCCTACCAGAAAGTGTTAATTCAAGGTTTGCATTCATCAAATGTGCCTTGAGAATGTTTGACTGACAGATGAGTTTGATGTCACTGGACATTTTGACTTGCATCCAGTGGGGCTGAAGAGGAAATGCAGGCTCCAGGGAATTACTAAATCACTGACACTGCAAGCAACCAAAGTCTGTGTGGGAGCCAGGTACATCGGGTAAATGTGGGTGTACAGAAGAAAGTATTCCTGTACTCCACAGGATTAAATCTCTACTGTAAAATGGCCTGCAAGAGAACTAAAAAAACACTCCATCATCTCCAGCTATGACTTTTGAAAATCATGCTTTTGGGGTAAGTCCCTATCAACAGAATTACCGTTAGTAATATTAGCAATCATAACCTGTGGTCAGCAGGAGCAGGGAGGTCATTCTTCCCTCTACTCAGCACTGGTGAGGCCACACCTTGAGTATTGTGTCCAGTTCTGGGCCCTCAGTTTAGGAAGGACGTTGAGATGCTTGAATGTGTCCAGAGGAGGGCAACCAAGTTGGTGAAGGGCTTGGAAAACAAGACATATGAAGAACGTCTGAGGGAGCTGGGGCTGTTTAGCCTGGAGAAAAGGAGACTCAGAGGTGACCTTATCACTCTACAACTTCCTAAAAGGTTGCTAGAGTCAGGTGGGGGTTGGTCTCTTTCTCCAGGCAGCAACTGACAGAACGAGAGGACACAGTCTTAAGTTGCATCAGGGGTAATATAGGTTGGATATTAGGAAGAAGTTCTTCACTGAAAGAGTGATTAAATAGTGGAATGGTTTGCCTGGGGAGGTGGTGGAGTCATCATCCCTGGATGTGTTCAAAAAGAGACTAGATGTGGCACGTGATACCATGATCTAGGGCTGGGTTGGACTTGATGATATTGAAGGTGTCTTCCGACCTACACATTCTGTGATTCTGTGATTCTTTTTTATTTCTGGCAAGCCTTCATTTCATCAATATAAAGGAAAAGTTAGTGGAAAGTGGGAGGAGCGAGTTGATTCCTATTAATGCCCTCTTTGTCTTGTAGCACAGATGGAATTCATATAGATAGCTAAAACTGATGAAAAATATGAAAGATTATTATAAATAA
The DNA here is from genome assembly GCA_024734555.1 of Trochalopteron elliotii. Lineage (NCBI taxonomy): Eukaryota > Metazoa > Chordata > Aves > Passeriformes > Leiothrichidae > Trochalopteron > Trochalopteron elliotii. Next base: position 668,451 of record JANPWX010020150.1, read on the forward strand.
AGCATCAAAAGGTAGAAAATACCAGAGAGGATAATTACATTGTCATATTTTTATATGAAAATTATTTCCCAGGCAAACGTTGCCTGTTTGGAGAAGTTGAAAATAACTATAAATACATCCGTCTGCATGTCACAGAACAAAACAATTTTAAAGTTTAAATCCCATTATTTTAGAAGAGCCATTTATTTCAAGTAGGTAGCAATTTTCTTCCCCTCCCCCAGCCCACAGTATTCAGTAGCTATTCACCTCTCACAATTTTCATCTAGCCTGTTCTTTAGAATCCAATTGCAACCTTTAAAGTAGTCATCTATTTCTAATGGAAATCTCCACATCCAGCTCTTTGAGCCGCTTTTCCAAACTCTTAATAAATTGCCTCAGGTTGTAGAGTTGGTAATGACACTAAGTGGTGGAGGCCTTTCATGAAATGTTCTGAACCTCAATTCTCTTCTCACCCTCTCTTTTGTCCACTACTGTGTGCATTTTTGCAGATTTCCAACAATTGCACCGTCAAGTGGAACTGATGACTTTATTCTCCTGCAACAGAATTTGGGAAATTTGCCAGATAAGTGGGTATGAGAAGGAGTGTGTAAACGGGGTCAGCTGAAGTAGAATTGGATCTTGAAAGAGCAGTAAATACTCAGCTCCCACAAAGTACTTTTCTTGGCAAGAATGATCTCTTCAGAGAGGGAAAGAGGAAATCAGAGGGTGACTTATGTTACTGATCTTGCCTCCTGCTGCTTTCTTATAATGGGTGTCTGCAGTGAACTGGAAGCTTTTGAAAGCCAGGTGGGGTATGACAGCACTCAGAGTGCTCTGTGGGCACACTTCCTTGTGAAAGTGCTGGAATGAGAGCCGACCTCAGAGGATGCGAGAGCATTACCTGTGAAGAATCTCAAGTATGTCCAAGTGCCTGTCTGAGATGCTGCAGCTGCTGGCTGAGAGATGATTCAGGACAATAAGTCTCAGATAATTACTGGCTTCTCTGGTACACAGCCCTTGACATAAAGGAGCAATAATTCTATGGGCAATATTTGATTGCAAGTTTCTTCAAAACAAATAAAATGGCATAAGATGGACATTCAGGAATTGAGCATCAAAAAATCATGGAATGGTTGGCGTTGAAAGAGATCTTAAACTTCGTTTCATACCCCTGTCAGGGATACCTTCCAGGTAATCCTGTCATTGTCATCCCCTGTCATTGTCAGGAGTACTATCCCAGGTTGCTCCAAGCCCTCTCCAACCTGGGCCTGGACACTTCCAGGGGTGGGGCAGCCACAGCTGCTCTGTGCAACCTGTGCCAGGGCCTTCCCACCCTCCCAGTGAAGAATTTCTTCCCAATATCCCGTCTAACTCTGCCCTCTGCCAATATTAGATAAGAGAAATCCTTTGCTGAGATGACTGCATTCTGGAACAGAATGCTACATGGACACCACAAAAGAAGCAGGTGTCCTGCTAAAAAAGATTGTGGGCATGTAGGTTCTCAAGTGTGTATAAGTACACAATATTGTTATTAAGAGGGCAAATGCAGCCCTGAACATCTAAGCAGGGGAATTATCAAACAAAGAAGAGAAGCAATGTTCCTTGGTAAAGAAGATGGCATCTCAGCTCTGGTTTCTACACTTTAAAAGAGGCCATGTGTGAGTCCAAAAGCAATCAGAGAAACATAGGGAAAACCTGTCTCACCATGAGAAATTTAGAGAAGTCCAATCTGTCCAGTTTATCCAGGAGTATAGTAAGAGGTGAATTGGTTATGGTCTACAAATATCTGTGTTAGGAGGAGATTTTAGAAAACAGACAATTTTTAAATTATGGAGAGCGAAGCTTAATGAGACTTGGTAGTCTGAAACAAAGCTATTGTGAACCCAGAGTAGGAATGCATCGTACATCTTAAACTGTGAAGATAATTAACCATTGAAACAGTTTAACTGAGTATGCGGAAGACTTTCTGTCACTTGAAAATGAGCTGAAGATAAACTATTATTTAAACTCAATTAAGTGCCTGGTGCAGACATAGCTACAAGGTTTTGTGGTCTGGTGTTACACACATCAGATTGAAGGCTATGACTATCTCTTCTAAATTATAATTCTTTATTAATCATTTCTATATCAAAGGGATACTTCTTTAGAAAGGGCAGGAATTACTCTGAAGACTGCAATTAAGAACACTACATTATCACATATTTAATTATACTTGAACATAAATGAGCTATAGCATTTAAAAGGCTTTAAGAAATAAAACCCTCTGCACTGCTCTGGGCTTGCTATTTCTATCCTGAGTAGTCAACATTCACAGATTCATCTTCTGGTTTTTTAGACATCATCAGCCATCTGACCTCACCTCAAATTCACAATAAAATGGGAAACAATCTTCTGTTCCTTGCTATTCTCTGGGATCAAACGCCCATCTCCTCTAAAACAAGTGCTGGCAAGACTGATTTTGTTTGTTTTAAAGCAGCCTTTTAAAGAATCCACTGCTATCTTCCATGCTAGCTTGTCCATGAGAATGTTAGTCACCTGACTGACAGAAATCCTTTGAGAAAAGAGAGAATAAAAACCTGAAATGCATGTTGCTGCCAGATCATTAATGATACAAGGACAAAGCAGAGGACTTATGTATGAGCTCTGCATCATGGCTGTAACTGTATAGAGCTGAGGAAAAGCAAATCCCAAGATGACAAACCAATGCACTGCCATTGGCGAGGGAGACGTTCATCCTTCATCAGGGTCCTGCAGGGCACAAGTCACAGAGATTGGCAGGACACAGGGACTTATACTGCTGAAATATAAACCTGTGCTTGCTAAAGGGATTGCTCACATCATCCACACTTGAGAAGTCTGCTGCCATTTATGCATTATTAGAGTAAGGCATGAAAGAAGTTGTGGATTTGTCATTATTCCTTGCACCAAGGAATACTTTCTGTAATATCAAGTCAATCCACCACCAAATCTGTACAAACCTTTGAGAGTTCAATACTTTGTAGGATTTTCCAAGCAAGATCAATGGGGTCTAAGGAAAATCTGCAGGTGTTTCTGCATCTCCCAGGCAACTCACTGCAAATACTATTTTCTTAATATTGCTGCAGGAGAAATGAAGCACAAAAATGCACAGAATCTTAAGAAGATCTTGAAAACTATTGTTGTGGGAGCAAAACAGTGACTCTCACTGCAGTAACAAAAATTCTGAAAGGTCTGCATGAACAGACACGTGTCACAACCTGCTTCGGCACCTACTGAAATTCTTTGGACCTTCAGAAACATTGAATTAAATGCAATACCATATTTTAACAAAATGAAAGAGTACATAAGCAGAGATGCACAGAATTTCCTATAAAAGCTATACAGATTTAAAAATATATTACCTACTACTAAAAGTGAAGCTATTTGGATCAGAAATCAACCTGCTTGCTGCAATTGTGTTCACTTTCAATGTTAGATTAGAGGTAAACAAATGAAAAATAAATGGTTAAAGGAAGACAGTGGCTTTTGCTTTAGAAATACACTAAATACACTACATTAGTTTTTAATGAAGAGAAGGCTTAAGAAGAACCCTTCCCTATACCACAGTGGAAAGAATCTGTTTTTTTCAGACTGGACCATATAATTTCCATTGCATTAGGATATTTGTTTTAAGTAGTTTGGTCTCCAAACCAATATGCAGGTGGTTTTTTTTTTCCCCTCGGAAACTTTGCAAACTTTTGTCTCTGAGACCTATGTATTTCTTGTGATTTTGACTTCCTGCAGTACATTGAACTCCTATCTAGAAGGGACAGAGTCAATGTGCCACAAAACTGACATGCAAAACCATTTGGGGCTTGTGTGGCTAAATGAGTCACTACCCAGAATTCTGCTTTTTACTGTACTCGGGGTGAACGCAGCTTCCTTTCCCCGTGTTTATGAGAATGAATTACCTTGAGGTCTTACAAAATGCTGTGGCATGTTCTTGCTACCCGCTGGGCAACTGAGAGCAAATCAAACCACACTTGATTTTCATAAGACAGGCAATTACCTTAAAGTGGATAACTCATAGCCACAAAACTACAACTGAACTAAGCTGTGGACTCTGGAGGTCTCCTCTGGCTCTAAGACACTGTAGTTCTCATACTTCACTCAATTTAAACCACCCTGAAATGACAATAGGCTTCCCTATCCAGGGGAGAAACAAACCTACATTTGCAGCTTTATGGTAACACTGTTATTTGCCCCCCCAAATTTCATCCCTTTTCACAGTCTTCTGGTACTGCTTGTGTGAGAAAATCCTCCCTTGTCAAGACAATGTCAAAAAATAAATTTTTGTAATGTAAAAAAAAATCAAAAATTAATTTTTGACATTTGGCAATTTTTGAGATCAACTTATCTTCTCCCTCTAGGCCAAAGCACCCAATGAAACCATCCTTCCATTCCACACAGTTCAGTCATAATAAACCAGTGTTTTCAATAGGAAATAAATTGGTTACATGACAAATTTTCAGCTGGTTCTAACAGGAACAGGCAAAGGCCACAGCGTGATGACAACTTGCTTTCTCTTAGGACATTTTCCCTTCCACTGAGGTATATATCTCTGGACCCCCATTCTTGCCTTTCAGTTTCTCTTCCATCTGCTGACATCAAAACCTCCCTGTAGGAAACACCTGCCCGAGCTGGAGAGGCAGTGGGAAGTTTCTCATGGTTCTATGGGAGAGTTTGAACAGAGAAGGATATCTGAGATCTTTTAATCAATTTTTCAACTTTCTCTTCCTTAGCCTGCCTTGCTCTGTGGCCAAGGTCTTGAAAGAACAGCCCCAGCTTGAGCTATGTAATTTGCAACTCAGCTGTAGCTGCCAGCAGTAAAAACTCAATAACAACCTTCATCCTGGAAACCTCCATAAGGGATGCATGGAAATTAGCAAGGAAGTGAGTCACAGAGTGGACACATCCATCAGCCTCTTATTGTTCATAAGCACCATCCCAAAATCAGCTCATTCTCGTGCTGTGTTGTGTCTTCACATTGGTACAGGATGAAACAGATTGTCAACAATCAAAATTAAAAAATGGGGCCCCAAAATTATTATGACATTTCTCAAAAACAAAAAGAATTGTGAAGAGGTGAATTTCGACTGAATTTTTTTGGAAGGGAGACCTTAATTTTTTACTAATACTTTTTTGAAATATTACCTGCTCATTGAGGACAGGACACTCATGAACAGGATTATTCTTTCTGGTTTATGAGAGAAAACTGGAGAGCTGATTGATTGGTGAGAGTAAGAATATAAGAGAGAAAACTGAAATCATTAGGAGGAGGAAAGGGCCATAATCTATATGTATCCATCAATATATCTGTTGAACATTGTAGGGAATACAATGATGTTCTTGCATAATAAAATTTAAAAATGTCTTGGGTTTTTATAACCAAAAAAAAATTTATTCTATTCCATCTGTTGAAACCTGTTTGGGAGGCATTTTTTCTTTATCTGTTGTGACTTCAGGAGAGAGGGGGTGACTGCCTTTCTGATAACAAGCCATCTGTTGAGACCGGGTGAGGTATTGTTTCTTATCTCTGTTCATTCTTCCACTACCTCCAAGAAGATATCTTCTGTTAATAAGGCCGTTAAAGCTCACCAACGATGTGATACAATTCATCATCCTATTGTGAGATGCTCCACCCAGGGAGAAGGAGCCAAACCATTTCTACCTAGATAAAAAGGAGCCACAAGTGCCATCAGCCACTCCAGTGTTCCCATGGGACTTCCAAAGGAAGACGGGACCCATCTCTGGACCCTTGACTCCACAAGGTCACCTCTGCTTCCAACAGGACCACTGCTGTAACTCCAGGAGGGCTTACTTTTGGACTGTTTTCAACACCCTGACCAACAGAGGGTCAGGTTGTGTTTCTGACTCTGTCAGGGTTTTCTAGGATTTCTTGTTTGTTTGTTCACTTGTTCTTTTGTACTACAATATTTATATTTTTAATATCTCTAGTAAAGAACTGCTATACCTATTCCCAAAATCTTTGCCTGACAGCCTTTTAATTGCAAATTTATAATAATTTGGAAATGGGGAGGGGGGACAGATACCTGTCTATCAAACCAAGACAAAAAAGAAAAGAGAAATAATTTTTACAGACTACAGCAACAAATCTCGGTCCTTGAGGCCATAGGGTGTGGCAAATGCTAGAACGGGAGCATTAATGACCTAACCATTAATGTTCCTAGCTAGTCCTGCAATATCTTTCCTAACCATTAATGTTCCTAGCTAGTCCTGCAATATCTTTCATTGCAGAATCACAGTTTGGACTCAAAAATGGGTTTGGTTTCGGTATTATTATACAATGTTTTAAGAGAACAGAAACAAAAGAGTTTATTTTCCACCTAATGACAGCTGGTTTTGAGACAATTTAGAAATAAACCTTGCAGCTTGGATTGAGGACCTTTAGAGAGAGGACGGATATGTTCTGCATGTCCATGTCTATACTCCAGGCTGTAGGACAGAAAGCAAACAATGGAGTTTGCCCAGCATGATGCATTCATGTAGCAAGCATTTTCAGTGCTGATTTCTCCATGCCTAGAAAGATGACCTGCAAAGCCCTCACATCTGCTACTGCTCACCAGATGAGCAGCAATACATCACTTATTTCCCCATCAGCAATGCTTTGACCTTGTTGATGGCTTTGTAGCTGAATACTTTGTCAGTTCAGACTCTGGTACATTTCCAGAGGCTTTTGCTTCCAGCCTTGTCTCTTTTCCTGAAAACCATGTCTTGTGCCTAAAACAAGGAAAATCCCAATAATTTACATAGTTTCTTTGATAATTTTGACAGAAGAATGAATGGTTCTTTGGCATGTTTAAATTGACAATAAGGACAGTGTGGCCTCCTGTAAAATCAGTTTTCAGTCAAGCAATGGAACTCCTAGTATGACGTTATCATGTCAGGCTCAGCATCCTTTGCTCCCTATCCATCTTTCCCCAGATATGTGTTTTTCTGTTAGTCTCATCTGCATACACTTCTAGGTGTTTATCTCTGCTTCCGAAATACTCGTATTAAGTCATGAAAGGGTCAGCTTCTTCTCTAGTTTTTGCTGCTGATGTTCTCTGGAGGTCATTAAGATAACATCAGATTTACTCCAAAATAACTGGCATTACCAGGTGACTGTAGTTCTCTTCCCCAAGCTCACTATAAGCTCATGTCAGAGCTGTGCTTTCCTCTTAATTATCTCAATTTTACTCCATGTGTCACTTTTCCCATCTGGAAACAGGTCCTAACTGAGCTAAGGCTTGACAAGACCAGGTGAGAAAGAATCTTTCAAGTCCAGCAATGAACTAGAAAATGGCTGTGTCTTCCAAGAATTTGGGATCATTTCAGAAGGCATAAAGGTCCATATTATCTCAGACTGGAGAACCTTTTATTAAATATTATTTTTATTCAGTTTGCCAAACAAACTAGAAAATTATAGCCTTTGATAAATATTGTTATAAATCAGAACTCTAGAAAATAAGGTATAGGATGAACTACTTCAGGCCAGAAAAATTCCTTCGATAAATACTTTTTGCTTCTAAATCTCAGTTTGCTTTCTTAGTATAAAATTTTTGCTTAAAATTTGGTCACTGTCTAAGCACTGCAATATGAAGAATTTCTTATGGTCCATTCTACTAATATTTTTTTATTTTTAGTGTTTTGCATGTTTTAATTATGCATTTTTAGTTTTTCTTCAAGTCAAAGCATCTATTCAAGACCATTTTCTAAGAGAGAAACTTACAGAGAACTGTCATACAGTTTCTTTAGAGCTTCATTCACCAATGGAAACAACTGGTTTTCCAGAAGGATATGATGATGTGACATATGAATACTACGGCAATCAACTAAAAGGTGAAATCATAAAAATCCAGGAAGTATTTAACATGGCTAAGAATTTCAGTATACATTTTCCTGGAAAAGTAGCAGTGGTCTCCCCATTACTGAAGAAAAAATATATAATTATTTCTCTATTTGCATCCCCGTGGCCAGCACTCTTAATAAGCTTTGCAATGAGAATGGTAAAACACCTCAAAAGTTCTGTGAGCTTTTCAGCTTCAAAATTCTGCTCAGTACTCTGAAGGCTGCTAGCTTCTTGGTAGCCCTGTGGGCTGGTGATGGGTCATGGCAGCTAGAGGTGGGAACACTGTTTTCTGACAACCTGCCCTCTGTGACAGAGCCTGACTTTGGCACATGATGCTCAAGAAGTTTCAAAGTTTTTGTGAAAGTGCTATGGAACAACTTAACATCCATCAAACCCTACATGCACTTACCCATCAAAAACCCATAAAAAAGTATGATTCTGTAGTTAACCCAAGAATCATTTCAGTCTATGAAAATCAACTCAGTAATATAAACAAACTATTGAGTCACCCAAGCCTACAAAAATAGCTCAACCTTCCTTCAGAATTAGTTTCTAAGCTTAGACATGAGTCTGAATTTGGTGGTGTGGGTATTTAAATTGCATTTTGGGAATTTTTATCTGATAATAGTGCAGCTGCCCAATGTTATGACATTTGTACCATTTTTCCTGGGAACAGATATTGGATCTCTTTTGATGCTGTTTGGGTTTTGCCTTTTATTCTTTAATATGTTCTCTGTATTCTTCACACATATATTTGTAACTCTCACCTAGTAGCTAGTTTTCTCAGTACTTTTCCATGGCCTTTCCCCAAGCAGAAAGACAAAGAAATTCCAGAGCTCCAAGCCCCAGGAAGTACAAGGTTCCATGCTATCTTGGCTCTTCCTGGGAACCAAGGCTAAGAACAACTCTTTGAGACACATTTCATGGACAAAATACAACTAGTGCTGAAGGGGGGGCTCCAGAAAAGGGGCTTGACCTGGGGGAAAATTGCATCACCACTTGTCCTCCTAATTGGTACTTTTCATCAATTATGCAAATTTCCTAAAACCTATAAATTTGTACTCACCCCTGGGGGGAGGAGGGGGGAGGGGAGAGGGCTTTTGTGGGCATCTTTTCATAACTGTTCCTGGAGGTCTTCATTAGAGAACCTCTTTTATATTACCTCCTTGTTAAAATTATCTTGACTTTCATTTCCAGATTGGGCAAAAGACAGCACTTGCATGTCCAGATGCTACTCATTACAATCAGAAAAATATGATCAGAATTAGTCTAATTGCTATGCTCATCAAAAAAGGCCACAGGGACGAAATTTCTGCTGGTGGTTTTGCCTTGCCATTTGTGCATGAAATAAGCACACTTTCATGGAACCACAGACACACAGAATTATAAAATTATAGAATGGTTTGGGTTGGAAGGGACCTTGAAGCCCATCTCATTCTAACCCCCTGCCATGGGCAGGGACACCTTTCACTGTCCCAGGTTGCTCCAAGCCCTGTCCAACCTGGCCTTGGACACTGCCAGGGATGGGGCGACCACAACTCCTCTGAGCAACATGTGCCAGGGCCTCGCAACCCTAGCACACTTCACTTGTTTCTTTCTGAGGTCTCCTTGATAAGGTAGAAATTCTGTTAAAGAAAAAGAAACCATCTTTAATGAAAAAAAAGTATGACTTAATGGTTTTGGAATTGGAATAGCTACTGTAAGAAAAGCTAGGCAGATAGATTAAAAAGAACATGTATTTTTCCTATATGACAAAACCTGACATTTCATAGGAACATTTTTAGTTAAACTTCTAAACCGCAGACATCTCTTCAATTCATTTCACACAGCAGAAGACCTCTTTCACAGCTGAGTGTGTCACAGATACCCCACAGTCCTCCTGGACAGAGTTTCTGAAAAGTCAGAGTGCATCAGCAGTGACTGTTGCACTTGAAAGAGCCCTTCACCAGCTCTGGCCAATGCATTCAACAGATCAAGAACTTAATTCCAGTGTGCCTCCTACAAGTGATTCCTTGTTGGAACAGCTCCTTTACCTTTCAGAACAAGGGGTGATGAAAGGGTGAAGAACAAGTGAGAAGCTACAGCAGCTGACTCATCTCTTCAGAAGCTACAGAAGTATAACAAAACAAGGTGTTTGACGCACAGCTGACCCCATGAGGATTCATCTTCAACCTTGATTATGTACATCAGCTGTACATTTATGGCTACTGCACGTACAACAGAGTGGGAACTCAGAAATCAACTGCCTTATAAAATCAAATAGTCCTGTAATTTTTTCCCTACACATATTGATTTGCTTAATAAATGGAATCTACTTTTGGATATATAAGCTGGTATTTGTTTTTTCTCCGTACCTGGCTATTAATAAAGAAAATTTTGAGTATTGCAAAGGAAGGAATGTATGAAGGTTGATAGTCTCAATAGAAGGTGAGTTATGTATCTAATTCCCTGAAGGTCTCTGCAAATATTAAAAAGAGAATTTAGCAAGGCCTCATGTAGGCTGTCAAAAAATAATAAAATTAGTCCAAAAGATCCATGGATTTGTGCATGAAATCCAGCCTATTTTTTCAGCCAGTGGTTTATGAATATTGATGGAGAGAAAGGCACTCTTCACAAGGAAATCACAAAGTTAGCATTTAGTGCTTACAATTTGTATCCAGAAACCTACATCTCAAGAGATGTAAAAATATAAAGAGGTCTGTGTGGTTAATCTGTAAGAAGATTGAATTATCTAATCTGACATTTTGTATCTCTTACAGGCAGAAAATACTGCCTTGTGATGCCCAGTTTAAGACAAAAACCTTGTACTTGGCCAAATAATTTCCCACAAAGCACTTGATCTGGATTTGAAGTCATCCAGCAAAAATACATCTGACTGAATATTGCCATCTGGGATGTGCATGTCTCCATCTTAGCCTGTAAGTTATGGATAAAAGTAGAAATATATGGGGAAAAGTGCAACTCATTCTGCAACAAACCATTAACATTAAAGATGGGTTAAAGATGGGTTAAAGATGGTGCCTATTTCCTGACAGTGCCCATTTCAAACCCACAGCAATCTTCCCAACAAGTCAAGCAAGTTTTGGTTTGGGTGTGGTGGTTTTGAGAACCTGTAGTACAATGAAACATGATTTAAAAACACACCTATGGGCAAGACCATACATTATTTCAACTAATCCTACCTATTAGAGAAAGAAAGAACATTGCTGATATTTGCTTGCTCTACTGTAGCTATTTTGTAAACTTGCTTACAAAGCTCTTTACTGATTTGGGCATTTAAGACAATGTGGTTAAAAACCCCTATGGTAGCATTAGGTATGAGGGCTACACTAGAGATGGAAGATTTCTAAAATTTCTCTACGTACAGCTCAAGATATTATTTCCTCTGGAACAAATATCTATCTCTATATCTATATCATCTATATCTATATCTATATCTATCTCTCTATCTATCTATATATGTATATCTATATATCTACTTGTATGCATGAGCTGGAGTTTGCCGAGGATGTAATGATGTTTGTACTGTTGCATAAAAATTGCTGTAGTAATTTACACAGCTCACTAATCCCTCACACATAATCTTACCCTCTGAAGTTATAAGTTAAAAACATAGTTAAAGTCTTGTATTTTCTTTAAAATGTGGGTGCCCAGGAAGGAGTTCAAATGCATAAGAAAGCCTTTCAACTGGTCTACTGAAGGACCAGGTGTTCAGCCTGCAAATTTCCCCTAAAAATATCACTAAATGTGGGTGTGAAGGATTAGAATGTGGCTCTGGCTTTAGATGTTCCTTAAAAAAAAAAAAAAAGAAGAAAAGAGAAGAGAAGTAAGCTTTATTTCCCACAAATGATTCAATAGTTAAAATTTACATTTCATTTACAGCCCAATAATATGTTCTATGCCCACACAGACATAGCCTGTCATTTTATATATGGTTTTTGCTAGGTTATAATGGCAATAAAATAACAATCCACAGTTTTCCTGAGATGAAGCAGTGCTCCTTGCAAAGTTTCCTCTCTCCATGCACCACAGGCATGAAGAATGGTGCTCAGATTATGTCCTGTCGATGGTTAATTTCAAATCTAGAAGTTTATTAATTTTGACTCATAGCAGAAAAGGCCATGACCAATTATTATTCAGTAAAAAATCCTACTGTTTAGCCAAAGAACTGCACTGAGCAATGCTGCACTTGATGTGCCTGTGATAAATGTTCACATGACAAGGTTATTTGGTGTACAGCGGCTGGAGGGGTTGTCATAGCAACATGAGCACGATGCTCGTAAATTTGATGTGTAGTTATCCTTGCTGTGTATGCAAAAAACCACAAAGCCAACTCAAGCAGTTTAATTTACAGCACTGAATATCTGAAAAGGAAAAAGAAAAGGAACAGGAAAAGGAAAAGGAAAAGAATAAAGGAAAAGAGAAAAGGAAAAAGAAAAAGAAAAAGAAAAAGAAAAAGAAAAAGAAAAAGAAAAAGAAAAAGAAAAAGAAAAAGAAAAAGAAAAAGAAAAAGAAAAAGAAAAAGAAAAAGAAGAAAAGAAGAAGAAAGAAAGGGAAAGGGAAAGGGAAAGGGAAAGGGAAAGGGAAGGGAAGGGAA
>JANPWX010020150.1:681291-815776 GCA_024734555.1 Trochalopteron elliotii
AGAAAAGAAAAGAAAAGAAAAGAAAAAAAAAGAAAAGAAAAGAAAAGAAAAGAAAAGAAAAGAAAAGAAAAGAAAAGAAAAGAAAAGAAAAGAAAGAAAAAAGAGAGAAGGGAAGGGAAGGAAAGGAAAAATAAATTATAAGATAATGGACTTCTTCACATCGTATTCCTTCACAAGCTCTTCAAAGCCAAAAAGACTTTTAAGACAATCATTATGGTAGGAAGGGCAAGTTATCATTAATATTGAGAAAAACAAAAAATAAGAGCTTTCTTGAAATCTCTGCTTGAGTATATTGGTTGTTTCCTGCTTCTGCTGCAAACACCTGAATGTAAGTGAAAAACCCTAATACCCTCTTTTCTATTTTGCTTTTATTCTTCCTCAGAAATGTTGAGATGAAACCTTGAATCACCTGTCAAGTAGGCCATCGTGAAATGCCCTCCTTTCCATAAAAGTTACCAGGATAAGAAGAATCTATCATTCTCTACAGTTCTGTCTTGTTCAAATACAGGATAAAAATGAAGAGAAAGGTAAAAAGAACACTTATGTCTGATAAGCAAAAAAAGGTTTATCTGGAGACAATAGAGAAGCAGTAGAAGAAGAAGGAGACTGGGGCTTTTTATGAACTGAGTTATCAAAACATTCAGTTTGACAAATTTCTAAATTATTTGTCCCAGTCTATCTGTATAACAGGCATTTGTTAGTTCCATTCTCAGGAATAACTTATCAATCCTCTTAGAAGGAAAAAAATGTCCATAAGACTGGAGATTTTAGAGTAAGCAGGGAGTGACTAGTCTGAACCATCTCCACCACAACAAGGAAGAGTTGCGGGGAAAATTCTCCCTGCTTGTGTCCCTGCACTCAAATTAGAGGAACCAAAGCACCAAGAGGCAACAGAAGCATCTTTGTCTTGTGCCTGCACTTAAACTGATGTAAGTCACACTCCTGTGCAATGGGGTGAAATGAGTGCCAAATCACAGAATCATAGAAATCGTAGACCCATGAAATTATTTGGATTGGAAAGGACTATAAATATTATCTCATTGCCCCTCTGCCATGGCAGGGACACCTTCCCTTTGACCAAGTCTCATCCAGCCGGGCCTTGAACCCCTCCTTGAACCCCTCCTTGAACCCCTTGAACCCTGGGATGGGACAACCTTAAGTTTTCTGGACAAACTCTTAGCCTTAAAGCATTTGGGGCTCTCCAGTGGAGGATGTAGATATTAATAATTATTTCCAGATATATAAATATTATTAAGTCAAGGATCCTTGGCATAACCAAATCAAGAATCTCCTAGGTGCACAACAACAGCTCCTGCTGTTCAGTACCACCCTCCTGTTCCAATGGCCAGGCCTTTTCAAGGAGCTGCATCAATAAAGACAAAAGACACTTCCAAATATGTAAAAAGTTACGATTTCAATTTTCTAACCTTTATGACTAAAATTACATAACATATAATTTATATCCAATGGATGACTGCAGTTTTTTATTCAAGAAGTTCTTTTCCTTGACTTCTTGTCATAGACATAAATATCTAGTCATACAGATAAACTCAAAAGTGTAGTTCAAATTACAAAAGGAGGTAATAAAGGCACAGCCTACACGCTGAGAAAACGGTTATCCTGATACAAGCACTCTTGCAAAGTGATTCATCCCAGCCTCAGAGGGGTGCTCAAAGAAGTCAGATGATTACTGTCTTGAAAAGCATGTTTCTGTCTCATGGCCCACAGGGACGCTGGAATGTATACCATGAATTTAGGTTTTGTAAGACCTAAAGAGGACCAATCTAAGCTAAACATAGTTGTCTAAAATGGAGATGTCTAGGTGTGAGCTAGTTGCCATTGTGTTCGGGGAGACCTAGTAGGTCTAGGCATTAGGGCAGTTAACAGGCATTAGGGCAAAATTAATTTCACCCTTGAGTTGATTTTTAACTTTTGATTAGATGAGCCCCTTCCTAATTTTCGTTAACTGCTTTGACTACATTTTTTTGTTGATAATAGAAATCTAGATGACTACTTTATTTGTAGTCTCTTACAATGGGGATCCATAAAAGTAGTTAAAATTGACCTTGCAGGAAAATCTTTTTTTTCTCACCTAGCATTGAAACCTCAGTGACACCTGTGCCTTCCACATTCCTTCCTCCAGATAACTGCATTTTCAAGAATGTCTTCTTACATTTACTTTTTTTCTGCCCTTTAAAATGACAAGTTGCTGTGGTGCCATGTTTTTAGTGAAACAGGGTTCTCCCACAGGGACTGTCACCTTATACTGAGAAAACCTACTTTGCTATTACCAACAATGTTTAGAGAAAGAACCACAGAGTCTCAGCTGATGTGGTCTCACACAGTGTAATAAAATATGTCCCCAGAGTGTGATCCAGCTTTATACATCCACCACATGAAAGATAACACCAGAGCTGGTCATCCTGGGCTCCCTTTGCAGTGAATGGTGGGGGAAGTGTGGATGGGTGGAAAGAAAGCTTTTGAGGCTCAATTCATCTGCATGAATTTAGGTCTATTTCAGGACAAAGTGAATCACATCCCAAAAGATCTCTGTAGGAACCCAGAATGACTAATACAGGGGTAATCACCTGCATGACAGACACAGCCAAGAGAGGCTTCAGTGCATGGTGTGCCTTAGCAACCTCATGGAAAATGAACATCATTTTAGCCTCACAGCTGAATGGCACAGCAATCAAGCAAGAGTTAACTCACATCTAGACAGATTTTATGAAGAACGCAGTGTACAATGGTCAAGCTCCTCTGTCTTTTTTGTCTCCTGAGAGCCTGCCAAGACATATCATGAATCAGTGCTTGCTGCACTGAACACATAGGACTGGGGCTGCTGCATCTTCTGAAAGGTTCCTGCTGCAAGAAGTAGTGGCTGTTTTGCTATTCTGTCTTTTCCTGCCTCTCAGGGGAAAAGTAAAGTCTTGGTATGTGACAGTGGGGACCCCTGAAGCAAGGGAAGGAAGAAGAAAACGGTGGTTTCTCACATTCTTTATTTCTGCACAGCAAAAGGGAGAAATGGCCCAGTTGTGTGACCAGAGGGAATTAATTTTGAAAACTGCACTGCTGTGAAACTGCCAGGCAGCCAAAAAGAGGTTTTTCAAGCCAGTGATCCTGATTCATGTCACGGGAGCAGGGAGCGGAGGTACTCTGGTCAGGCTTCAGTCTCCCCACTCACTGCAGAGGTCTCACGCTCTAAACCCTGATGACTGAGGATGCTGGTGCTTGCTGAATTTGTCATCTCTGTTGGATCTGCAGAAATGAAAGGTGAGCTTAAAGAAAAGTCCACAAGAGGCCAACAAGGGAAGATGTTAGCAAGAAACATCTTTCTTTCACTTTCTAGCGACAGTTGACTACATGGGTCCATATTTCATCATCAAAGGGTAGCTCAGAAAAAAAAATGAAGGAAAGAACAATGTTAAATTTAACATGAGGCATGTTAAGAAGCTACCAGATGAGTAAGAGAAGCATCTTAAAACAATAAAATACAAGATATCTGGACCAACAACGCATACCATTGGAGTTCTCCAAGTTCCTGTTTGGTGATTTGAAAATATCTATTATTTATATATTTGAATTTTATCTTTTTTAGTAAACACATTGACGTTTCTTACTGCCCTGTAAATTTGTTCTCAATAATTCTATAATAAATTAAGCAAAGGAAAAACATAGAGTTCCTTCAGTGAGATGTTGTGGGAATTAAGAAAAGATTGGAGACAATCAGCTTTTCAAACCATTTTCTCAAAGTGTCTGAAAGAATGCAATCAGATGGCAGCTTTGCTCATTTTTTATGCAGTATATAGAGGAGAACATAAATCTCCCAGTCACTGGGACTGTGACACAGATGTGAAACTGATGTTAGAACTAAAACAGAGGAAGCTCTGTTTCAACCAGGAGCCAATGTTTGTTGTGGTCAGACATCTTCATGTAATCCTTTCCATTAAGGAGGAGTGGAATAATATTCCATTTCAATAGTTATATCTTGATTAATATCTCTTTGACACTGAAGTCAAAGGAAAGACAATTACTTTCAAAAGGACCAGCTTTGTAACCTCTTTGTATTTTGGTATATTCCCTCTAATCTGAAAAGCCCTCAACTAGATGTTTTGCAAACTCAACACCAGCCATGAGGACATGGATGGATTAACCTCTCCCTAGTCAAGCTGTCCTGACTTTAGAAAGCTGCAAACAGATGTCACAGCCTCCAAAAGAGCCTTGCGTCAGCCCCAGGAATGGATGATTTACCCATTGGATGAGTCAGTGGCAATTTTCCCATGCATTTTGTGCCTGGCTTTTATCACCCCAGCTGCTTGTTTCTCATGTTCCTGAACACACAGACACAGGTTTGTGCCCAGCTGCCACTGTGCAGCATGCCCTAGATTCAAGCCTTGGGGTTTGCCTCTCTGCTCTCATGTCCACAGCCTCAGGGGTGGCTTGACTGTGCCTGAACTCGCCCTTTCCTGGGTTGGATTAGAATATTATGCACACACAGAGAAAAAACACAATGAAAAGTCAGGTAAATACTTTTTTGTGAAGTTGTTCATTGAACTGGGATGTGAGAAATGGGTCCTTACACAAAGGGCTGTGGGCTCATTAATGTAAACCCTTTGGAATCTCTCCTGTGAGGAAAGGCTGAGAGAATTGGTACTGTCCTGCCTGGAAAAGAGAAGCTTTGGAGTGACCTAATTTGTGGCTTTCCAGTACCTGAAGGGAGCTGACAACAAAGATGGAGAGAGAATATTTACAAGGGCCTGGAGTGACAGCACAAGGGGAATGGTTTCCAATTGAAAGAGAGTGGGTTTAGATTGGATATTAGGAAGAAATTCTTCTCTCTGAGGGTGGTGCAACCATGGCTCAGGTTGCCTAGAGTATGTGTGGCTGCCCTTGGATCCCTGGAAGTGTCCAAGGCCAGGTTGGACAGGGCTTGTAGCAACCTGGGATAGTGGAAAGAGTCCCTACCCATGGCAGGGGTGGAATGAGATGATCTTTAAAGTCCCTACCTACCCAGGCCACACTATGATTCTATGAATGATGGCAGTGCTGTCAAACAACACTCATTTACAAGTTTCCTATTGAACAATAGTATTGTGGTGAAAGAATCCAAATATGGGTATTTTTTCTACAGCATTTTAATGTCACCTTTCTGTGTAGCAACCAGGTTAAGTTTGTGAGTTAGTATTCATTATCTATGTGAAAATGGTTATAGGCACAACATGAAAATGAATGAAGTGGAAAACCAACAAGCAAAGTAAAACTGAAAATCTATTAACTG
Source organism: Trochalopteron elliotii (assembly GCA_024734555.1). Classification (NCBI taxonomy): domain Eukaryota; kingdom Metazoa; phylum Chordata; class Aves; order Passeriformes; family Leiothrichidae; genus Trochalopteron; species Trochalopteron elliotii. The sequence continues at coordinate 686,570 of JANPWX010020150.1, forward strand.
AAGGTTCATGAGGGACACTTATTTTTTCAGGAAAACAGGAGGATTTAAGCCAATAAATAAACCTGAAGCAAAGCAAGAGCTTTGAAGAGACTAGCTTATGGAACAGCAGTTGCGCTCACCCCAAGAGCTCACCCGATCACACAAAATTCAGCACAAAATGTTTCTTCACTCCCATTTAAACTTGCATTTGCTTCTGTGGGATGTGCACATTTTTGACAGCTTCTTCCTGTGAGAAAATGAGCTCTTGCTTGAGATGAGGGAGGAAACAAGAGTTAAGCTCACAGTAACTCCAGTCTTTGCACTGGGAACTGTATGGGATCACACTGCTTAGCACAGCGGGAGGATAGGATCACCAGGAAAGCCCTCAACCAAAGCTCTGTCAAAGTGACAGTCAGACAAGACAGACATGAATCCGACTGCTACCTTCACAGTGAGGATGCTTGTTTTGACTGAATTTGATAAGATAAAATTAAACTGCACACCGCTAATAAATCTTGAAGGAGCTTAATTATATATATATATATATATACACACACATTTTTTATTTTTTTTTAATAAGTGATGCCTTGGGCAAGGATGAGCAGTCCAGAAGGGAAAAGGTTTATAATTTTTTAAAAAATTCTATAATCCGCCTTATCTGCTGTGTTTCCTGCCTTATTCCTGCCTCTGAAATATTCAGATCTGTGTTGGTATCCTGGTTTAGGGCAAATTTGGGAGGAAATCTCTGAATGGGGTTCCTCTGAAAAGCAAATCCAAACAGCCCCTCCCCCCAGCTGGTCCGGGGAAATAACTCCCCAGAGAAGAGTGGAAAAAAAGCCTTATTTATTTAACAAACAAAATGCCCACAAGCATAAAGAATGAATAATAATAATAACAATAATAATAATATGAAACAACAAAACCTCTCACTGCTCCGGAGAGAGATGGCAAAACTCAGAGTCCGTGCCAGGAGTCTGTTTATCAGTCCCTTCAGTGCTGAAAAATGCCGAGCCCCGGCCCGGTGGGCCACGGGTGCAAGATCCCGGTGCTCCTCTGGGTTTTTCAGTCCAGAGCAGATTTAAACAGTCCCAAAGAAAAATAAAATAATAAAAAAAAACAGTCCAGGAAAGCTTATTTGCCTCAGCTAGCTAGACTAACAAAAGGAGAAAAAAACTCTCACTGGCTGCCCTCCGTGCATCCGACGAAGGAAAAAAAAAAGAAACCACACAGTCCCAAGAACGAGAGCAGATTCCGAGGAGTGAGTTTGTTTCTCAAAACAAACTGCGCGCTTCTTCTTTCCCTGCTCACTCTCAGAACCACTCTTAAAGATACAGAACACAGATCAGACGATTTGGGGATACATAGTCACCCTAGGACAGTTGGTTACATAAGCCCCAGTCCTTATGAGTTGTACTCAGCTAGCCGGGGAACCAAAACAGGAATGTTCAACTCCCATGTCGTTAAAGAAAAACAGCTCAGCTTGATTTCGGAACACTCAGAGCCACTTACTAGGTCAAGAGCATTAAAAAAAAATAAATTATTTTGCATCTTGACTTTGAAGGCATGACAGACTGTTTCTGAAGGTCCAAGCCTGGATTCATCTCCCCTCACTTTATTTCTCAGCAAATGTGTCTCTCTAAACAGAAAGGTTGAATTTATTTCCAATAAATTATTCACATGGAGTTGGTTATGACTATTCTACTGAATGCAAGACTAAAAATCATGAATGATACTCCTTCACGGATGGACATGTTGTCCTAGGGTGACTATGATGCCTGTATCCCCACATCGTCTGTTCTGTGTTCTGTACCTTTAAGACTGGTTCTGAGAGTGAGCAGGGAAAGAAGAAGCGCGCAGTTTGTTTTGAGAAACAAACTCACTCCTCTGAATCTGCTCTCGTCCTTGGGACTGTGTGGGTTTTTTTTTTTCCTTCGTCGGATGCACGGAGGGCAGCCAGTGAGAGTTTTTTTTCCCTTTGTTAGTCTAGCTAGCTGAGGCAAAGAAGCTTTCCTGGACTGTTTTTTTTTAATTTTTTTTTTTTCTTTGGGACTGTTTAAATCTGCTCTGGACTGAAAAACCCAGAGGAGCACCGGGATCTTGCACCCGTGGCCCACCGGGCCGGGGCTCGGCATCTTCCAGCACTGAAGGGGCTGGGACTGATAAACAGACTCCTGGCACAGACTCTCAGTTTTGCCATCTCTCTTCGGAGCAGTGAGAGGTTTTATTGTTTCATATTATTATTATTATTGTTATTATTATTATTATTAATTCTTTATGCTTGTGGGCATTTTGTTTGTTAAATAAATAGGGTTTTTTCCACTCTTCTTTGAGGGAGTTCTTTCCCCGGACCTGCTGGGGGGAGGGGCTGTTTGGATTTGCTTTTCAGAGGAACCCCATTCAGAGATTTCCTCCCAAATTTGCCCTAAACCAGGACACATGTAGAGTGGAAAATGTAAGATGGGTATAAGGAGAAAATTCATAGGGAAAAGGTGATGTCATGGAATATGGTTTTTCCTTATAGACAAAAATCCGGGCAACATTTCTTGGTCTCTCTTTGAGCTAGTTAGATGAAGCATTAGGAAATGCAGTGAAAGAAAAAATACTTGACTGACCTGTAGATTACTAGGGTACTCTAGTATAAGATGGAAAAACTGTGGAAGAACTTTATGAGATTTTAACATCTATAATTTTGACAATGATTCCCCTTCCAATAATACTTCCATCTGAATTCACAGGATGCTTGAGTATAATGAGCTTAAAACCTATCAAAATGCATTTACTTTGCTTTGTTCTTAAACAGCCCAAAAGTAGGTACCTCAGAAACGGCTCTTTCAATAACACCATATCTTTGCTAGAAGATCTTACCTCCAAAAAGATTTAAGACTGTTCTCTGGACAGGCTGAAGAACCCTGCTGATTCTGACCCTCAGAAACACAGGGTGACCAAAGTTTTGTCGGATATATAAGGCCATAGTTGCTGAATGTCTTAAAAAATGTGGCAAAACCTTGAAATCAATTGTGAATTTTAGGGGGAGTAGGTGTAAAGACTGTAAGACGTGAGTGATGTCTTCACCTACATGCTGAGGTTTTTTCATGGATCTGTCCCATCCTGTGCATGAGACTGTGGCTGCCATTAATGGTAATGGCAGTCATGCACCAGCAAGTGTAGGGGAGGATAAAAAGAAGTCAAGGAACAGAAGGATGTGTCTACCTTGAGCTGGACTTGGAACCTGGTTGCATGGGTGTAAATGAAGATGTGAAGTGACTTTTTTGTGTTTTGTGCCTGTGTAAAAGTGATCAGAGTTATCTAGATGCTAAAAAATATTGTAGTAGATTAGAGATATATTTTCTAAGTTTTTTTTTAGACAGCCTAAACTAGATCCCAATTCTATATTTTCTATAATAATTATATGATAATATGTTAGTTTAGCACGCCTGGTAAACACAAATTAAGTGATAGACTTTGAAACTGACAACCAGATTGGCCTGTTAAATATAGGGATACACCTCTGGGATCCTGAGAAACTTCCCTTTTTCCTCTCTGCCTTGTGAGAGGTAAGCTGGCCCTGGCTCCTGGCTCTCGGGGGCCAGACCGGGCTGGATGCTGCCTGGGCCAGGTGATTCCCAGGAAGGTGCTGGGACTGGTGACTCTCGGGCCGGGGAAGGGGAGGAGAATATGCCCCCTTTCCCAACCCGGATCAGGTCTCCAGCAGCTGTGAAACATTCTGCCGTCTCCCCACCACATGGTGGCGAAGCTGGCCTCATGCCTGGCCGTGACGCTGGGCTCTTTCCCCCAGCAGGGGAGGGGAGCCTGCAGACTCTGATAGCAGCTCTGAGCTGGGCCACCCTGGATGAGACTGAGAGGTGGAGACAGGAGGCATCCACCAGCCAGGCTGCTCCGAGATCCCTCGTGGTGAAGTTTTCTTTCCCCATCCCCGCGGCTTTTGAAAATCCTAGAGGCTGCTGCCTGGCAGAGATGATGTGACCATCTGCTGGTCCAGGAGAGAATGTTAACTGTGTCTTGGCACAAAATGAAACCTCTGGAGCACTAACCCTTATGTGAGCGAGAAGAAAAGGGACAGAGTGTAGAGAAGGTACAGCATGAAGTCAGTGAAGAGAGAGTGAAAGTCCTAAGTGGGATAAGGGAGTGAGGGTTTGCCTTGTTGGCTGGACTTCTCTGGTGAACCCATGGAGAATGGACTATTTTCTGTAACATATGAATGCTGTCTGGGGGGGATGCATGGCTCTAGTTTAAAGTTGTGGACTGATACAACTGAGATTTAATTGAGAATTTCAAACAGGGGAAGAAAAGTGATATTAAGCCCTTTGCTCCTAGGGAAAAGGGGATCTCTAGTTTGAGATGAAGATGATTTTGGAGATGGAAGAAGAGATTCTTGGTTTTATACTAGAAGAGGCATTCTTAAATGGTACCATAAATAAGCAGACATAACCCATATGCAGTGTTGTGAAAACTGCTAATGGAAGGAGATTTCACAGAAGCAGGTTTTCCCCGGGTGGCTGTCTTTTTGACAGTTAAAACCCACAAGAGAACTGTTCTAGGTTGTCAGTGGGGGAAATTCCATGGTAAACTAAGAGAGACTCCTCTCCCTAAAGAGGTGATGAAAGATTATTTTTCAAATGGTGAAACTGACTGAAAATCACAGGTTTTGTCTTTTTATGCTGTTGGTGGGAAAGTGAACACTTTGTGGGGAGGAGGAAGATTGTTTTGAAAGTTTCATTTTGCTTCTTATTTTCTTCTTCTTAGTGTGTGTTAATAAATTTATGTGTTTACCTTTAGGTTTGGCCTGCTTTGCTTCTCTGGATCCTATCTCACAGAGGGAAAAAGAGAGTAAACATTTAAACCAATACACTAAATTTGGCCAACAGAGGCAGATGAACGTGAAACCACTACAGATGCTCACCTCCATTTCTATTTGTATATGTATACATGTCTTTTAATGTTCCTTACAAACATATTTTACAATTTTACTCATGTATATCTATTGGTACAGTTTTTCTTTATTTCCTGCATTTCCAGATCTTTTCTACTGATTCACTTAGAGATGCTTTTTCAAAGCTGCATGCCCACTAGATACACAGGCTCATGCTATGATGCCCTCAGTTGTTGAGATATTCCATTGGCCTTTGCTCCTAAGGTAAAGCTAAAAGTACCCTTGACCTTGTTATTCTTCCATACTCCCTTTCATAGACCTAAACTGAAGGGTTTTTTTTTTTGTTCTGTTATTGTCTCTGTAAACTCTTGTGAGACAAGCTGCAGACCTTGTTTCATGCAGAAGGTCACAATGTGGGGTCAAGGGACACTGTTCCTTATTTCACTGGAGGTTAGAGCAGGATCCTTAACCCACAGAATTAAGGGATATGTTCAAATTATAGTGGGTGGTGAAGAAAAGCAGATCTATTCCAGAGGTATTTGCTGTTCAGTATGAAGTTAAGATAAATTAAATTGTACAAAATGTGCATCATCGCATGCAAAAAATTATTCTTCCTGGGATGAAATTGTCTAAGGCTGGTCACAAAGTGCCCACTTGAAGTATCAACTTGTTATCCCTTTAAAATAAATTAATCAAGAAATATTAATACGATGAAAGAGAAGGCAAAGAAACCTGTCCTTTGAAACAATAACTGCACAGACTGAACAGATTATCCAATAAATCATCAAGAGATTGTTGCGGTGTGCATTTTGGGTTTCCCTAAATGATGTATACTTTCGTTATTTGTTTTATAATGGTTTATCCCTACACCCCCATGCCCAAACCCCCTGTGGTCTTTCCCTGGTGGTGGGTCTTCTCAATCACTCTGTAATCACTCTCTAAAGCCTGGAAGATTCTGGTGAAGATGCTCAGTGATTTGGCAAGTTCTTGGGCTCCCTCCTTCTTTCATTGTTCTGTTAAGTGTCCCATGTTTTAGGTCATCCTCCCCCCTTCAGCTGATTGGTTCTAAGTTCTCCCTTGCTCGGTGTACGCCCATGGTATTTAACCTGTAACCCGAAGCCCAGACCTCACTCTCCAGGTGGGTCTCCGGGTGGAATAAACCTAGTTGCTACTCACATGAGGGTCCTCCTTTCTTTCACGCTGTTGCCACATTTCAGTCAGAGGTTCAGACCCACAAGGCTCCTATATGTGGACTCAGTGCCAAGCTAGCCGGTAAGCTGCACTGAACAACTGCATAAGGGCTGAAAAAGACAGAGCCTGGTAAGCAGCAAACGATGCTGTCTACCCCTGCACAGCCAGCAGTTTGAGGAAAACCAGTGTGTCCTCTCCCATGGATAATTCCAGGTACATTGCAGGGCAAAGTAATGATCAAAAACATCTTTTACTCTATAGCTCCTTCACAAGCCGCAGGGGCTCCAGAATTTCTCTGGGAAAAGGAGTGACTTCTTCTGAGCCTGTGATGGATGCTCTGTGCTCACAGGAGGCATTTCAGTCCTTCAACAAACCCAGAGAATACAGCACCCAGTGATACAAATCACAGCTAACACAGAGCTGACTTGCACTGAAAACTCCCCACACTGCCTGACCTTATTAATTTATTTGTTTATCTTTTCTTGCATGTCCCTTTACAGTCTTTCATGTCATATGTAAGCATTGTAGCATTTTATAAAGATCAGAAGTTTCAAGCTCCCCAGCCACTCCCTTTTGGACAGTGAGGAGCTACTAGTTTTGCTTTACATATAATACCATCAGGCACAGAGCAAGGCTTCCCATAAAGCCATAGAAGCCATGGTGTTAGACCCAAACTTATTCCAGCCTTTCTAACTCTGAGCTTGCACCCTTAGCCAGGAGCAGAATTCAAGATTTGGCTTTAAAACACTCCCACTGAAGAAAATTTTATAGACCCTGTAGGGCAAAGAGGTCTACATCATCGTGGATGACTCTGTTTTAAACATGCCTGGTATAAAAGACTTAAAAAATGGGAAAGTCCCGAAACACTGGGAAAATAATAGGGTATGCCTGAACGTCCTTAGTTTGCAAGCACATTTTTGTATGTTAAGAGGATGGTCTGTATGTCAAGAACAGCACACCTGCCTGCACACAACTCTTGCTTCATTCTGTCACTGGATAGAATAAAAGATGCTTTTATACAGTGCAAACATGAGCAGTCTGAAGGAAACTCTTTCCACTGAAGTGTTTTTGGGCCTGGGATTACCATCCTGGGTTTTACTCAGATCTTGAAATGGATTCTCCATGGGAAACAGGAGGTTACAAAAGCAGATGTCTGCTAGACACAATTGCCTATTTCCCCCCAAGTGGCAAAGTCACTCAACTTGCTGAGTGGGAAAACCACTACAGTACAATCTATAATAATTCAAGACATTTGTTTCAGAACACAACATTCTTTCATTACCCTCTCCCAACCTTCAACATTACTTCAGACACACATTATTAAACCACAGCTCATTATTAAATATTTAACAAAGACTGTACAGTACGTTGCAACTACCAAGGTAGACAGAGCTGTACAGATTGATTTCTCTGTGTCTGGAGCTCAGTATGCATCAAACAGCATGGATGCTTTGAAATTTCAAATCACAAGGCCAAGTTTTGATGGTTGATGGTGCTCAAAGGGGAGTGATTTCCTTAGCCCATGAATATTTTTATGATATTGAAGAAACATCCAGAATAGACAGAAAATCTTGGAATCTTAAAAAAAAATCCTTTAAAGTGAAAAAGTATATCTCTCTGGTTTAGTAAAAAATTCTTTTAGATAAATATGAAATATTTGACCACTTTAATCCATCATTATAATATAATTCAATTTTTAAAAGGTAAGATTCTTTCAAATGGAAATATTTTCATCTTTTGAATTAAAAAGGAAAGTGCCTTCAAATTTTGAGGAAAACAAGAACAATTTAGGCAAAGTCAGTCTCATTCAGTGGCAAGTCTTCCCTGCTGACCTTTCAGACTTTGGAGCTGGCAGCTTGGTGTTTACGTTTCAACTTTAAAGACCTTTGTTTAAATCCAATTTGCTTGTCATGTAGAATAAATGTTGGAACTTCTATTTAATCCTTTCATAGATATTTCTGCACACAGATTAATGAATTTTAAAGACATTATGATCATCTAGTCTGACCTTCTGCATAACACGAGTCATAAAATGTCACCCAGCAATTTTGCATCAAGCCAAATCATCTGTGGTTGAGCTAAAGCTGTCACACCACAGAGCATGACTTTCAGCATATCCAGGGGAAATGAACAGTAGCAAGAACCACAGTTTAGCAAAGACAGTTTTTTTGTGGCAGAGTATTATCCAATTAAAGTTGCTATGGTACCAGAAACTGCAAAAAGTACAAGATTAACTTTTTGATGTCTTCAAAAAAAGTTGAGTAAGAAGTTTCCTGTGTATGTTTTTTGGGATGGTCCTTATTTATTTAGGTCAGGGGTAAGCAATCTCAGGAACATTCTGTTATCACTATTGCAATAGGGCTGCAACCTCAAGTTTTCATCCAGATTCCAGGAATATGGTCTGGGAAGGATAATTACTGTAAGTATGGGGTGAGGCTTTGAGCAGCCTGGTCTAGTGGGAATCAGAGATAGAATGGTTTGTGTTGGAAGGGACATTAAAACTCATCTTGTTCCACCCCTGCCATTAACAGGGACACCTTCCACTGTCCCAGGCTGCTCCAAGCCCTGTCCAGTCTGGCCTGGGACACTTCCAGGGATGGGGCAGCCACAGCCGCTCCAGGCAACCTGCACCAGGGTCTCCTCACCCTCACAGGCAATAATTCATTCCCAATATCCAGTCTAACCCTACCCTTTGTCAATTTGAAGCCATTCCCCTTGTCCTGTCACTCTGTATCTTTTTCCAAAGTCACTGAGCAAGTATTACATTAATTGACCTGGATAAATATTATTAGTTGCCTTCCTCTGAAGTGTAGAATAACTGCAGTGGTGGGATGGAAGGGAGTGAATATGATTCTTCCCAATGTCCATCACCAATGAAGGGTTTATCATCCTTCACCAGCACATTGCAGCTGCACAGCTCTCTTGCTTTTCCATCAAGGCACAAATGGGTTAACTACAAAACTCATGTAAGTTTTTTAATAATCAGTCACAGAATTGGGGTTTGATACCTGTGATGTTGGCTCTTCTGTCTGATTTTTAGAAGTAGATGTGCTTGTAAGTATTTGACAGAATATTTATCAATATTCAATGGAAAAATTTGGAACAAAGCAACATTTTCTTGGCTGGAATGTGCTTGCTTTGGTTAAACTTCTGTTAGGAAAGTTTTGTCAGGGTCAAAATATTTTTTTCAGTTTAAATGAGGATCAGATTATTTTGGTTCATATGAAAAATGGACTCAGATCCTAGGTAGGTACTGAGTATCTAGTACGCTAAAGAGTGGGTCTGTTGAGGGGGGTTTTGAAAATGCACCTGGGTTTCTCTAAAATGGCTTAAAAAAAAAAGACAAATTGTCAACAAAAAAATTTCTTTGAATTAATTTGAAAAGTGCTGCAGAACAACAATCTTAACTCTCACCAAGCAGTGGGTAGGCTCAATGGTCCTGTTTTTAGTCAGCCTTTCTCAGAACCACTGCAGATTATGGTCTTCAGACAAGAAACATCACCATTCTTCAAAGAAATTCCAGCACTATTTCCATTAAGACCAATTGAAAACGTGCCTGTGAGTAAAAGGGTTTGCTTCAAACCCATTTTGAAAGACTATCTCTGGCCATGGTGGGTTTAGATCACACCTTGTATAAAGAATGGAGATGTGCAATCTGCAGAATTTGTTTGCAATGAAGTCAGTGGGAGCTTTGCTTCAGAGCAGCCCAGTATTGATTCACTGGGTGGAAAAATCATCCAATCAAATATCTCTGTTCCCCATAAAGTATCCAAAGCAGAGAAAAAAAGTGATCTCACTGGCAATTATGGAAGGTTTATGACACATTTTCTTAAAATTGAGTTCTTTTGGGATAGACTTTGAGGAAAACTACATGTGAGTTGCCCTTTGAATAGAAAGAAGGAGACATTTTTTTCTGTGAAACTCAACAACCAAATAAGAAAAAGAAGAGCACAGAATGAAAGCATCCCAAATTGTTTATAATTAGTATGCTTGAGAGGCCTTAGAAGACTGAAAAAATCCTTCTTCCTTTCCTTCCTTGTTAATTGCATACAGAGCATTTCCTCTTTCCTTTTTCCTCCTATATTCTGAAAATAATTAGGGAGACAAATTTGAAAACTAGATCTTAGCTGGAGAGAGAGAGATTGAATTTTGTGGATGAACTACATAAGCCATCAAGCACGCCCTAACTGTCTCAGTAAGACGTAGCCAAATCCAAACTGTGCTGGACTGAGATCTTGCATTAACTGATGTTTTAGAAGTAGACAAAAACCAAACCAAAACAACCCCCCCCCAAAAAAATTATTTTACATGTGCTGATCTGACTGCTGCTGCAGAGAGTTGGAATAATTTCTGCCAACACTCACTGCCTGGTTTGGTTTGGGCAAGTCACACCTATAACAAGTGTTTTGGGGCTTATGTGTAACCTGCTGGCTCTTGTTAAAGTACATTTCAGCCTTTGATGTATCTGAAACAATATTGTCAGTCCCCCTTACCACACAAATCATAAGTCTGACTAATAAAAACACAAAGATTGTGTATATAATAATGAGCTCCCAAAGGGTGGAAAGAGGGTTCTTTCACAGTGAGCTGCATACAGGCATGTATTAGTGCAGTTTGATTTGATCACTGGAAAATTGTGTCCTGTAATTACTAAGCAAACATGAGGTGGAATGACAGGGAAATGCAATGAAATGGGGCTTTGAGGTGGAAGATGGATTTTCAGAAAGTGCAGTTGAGAAGGAACACATACAAATCCTGCACAACTACCTTGAAATACAAGGGACCCATTGGTTAAAAGATTAATTGTAGGCTCACTTAGTCCAGCAGGACCTGTATGGGGCAGTATGGATGAAGAATTATTGTGAAAGAAGTGGATTTAGGGCATGTGGATTCTCATACTGTAGGCACTACTTTTGGAAAACATCGGTTTTTCTGAATGGCTCCTGTTTTCCTTTCAAAAGTATTGATTTTTTAATATAAAATTCATCTTAATTTTAAAACTTTTTAGCAGGATTGTAACAGTGTTTCCCTTTATTGGATGTTATCACAACATGGAAACTAATTTTACTCAAAGTCCTCCAGTATATTCACAAATATCATTCTCCTGTATAATGATATCAATCATTACCCCTTAATTTTCAAATTTTTTTATTCATCAATGTTAGAGGTCTTTTTACAATGCCAAAGATTCTAAAAATGTGTATCTTCTCTTAGGAAGATACCAAAATTTATATTTTTATTCAGACTTCCTTGGTGATGCTTACAAAAATTCAGCCTACCTTGTAGAGACTGTGTGTGCTGTGAGTAAGAAATGGAAGGATGTGTTCAAGCACCCATAAATCTTGGTTTTCCTGTTTTGCTGACATCTACACTGCCAGATGCTTTTAGGTGGAAATAGGCATAGCCGGGCAGAATTATTGAGCTTAACAAAAAGAGGGTGTATTACTAACATGTCCCAGTGGTGACAGAGCGAGCAGTGACCACTGGGCATCTTACCCATTCCAATCCCACTCTGAAGGCCAAATCTCTCTGTTTGCAAGACGGTTTGCAAATTTACCATTAACTTGGAGAATGGTGTACTCCTACCAGTTGTGGGCTTGGATTAGTGTCCTGACCCAGCATATTCACTGTCCTCTCAATTATACAGAAATTGGTTGTGTTCAGAGCATTTCAGTGGCACTTACAGCCTAGCACATGCTGTAAAGCGTCCAGAAGTGACAGAGTTGCAGTAAAGCTTCTTGAGAAGGGAAATAAGCAATTAATTTCCAACAAACAATAAGAATAGAAGTGATATTAGAGATGTAAAGGTCCTAATAATAATGATGAGGACTCGTGATACATTTATTAGTCTCCTTTGTGTTCTCACTTGAAATATTTATCATCACAGAACTAGCTGGTTATCTTCTTTTAATTATTTCATATGGAATAATTAAATAAAATGAAGACAATAATCTTTCATAGGTGGTTATGAGGAACAATTTTTCTCAGGAAACTGAATATAGATTTTTATCCCTCCCTTTTACCTCCCAAGACTTCAGAGATCTAATGCATTCAGTGCTGCTGCATAAAGAGAGCTCCTGAATTCTCTGAATTATTTATTTTTAATAGTTAGCCATCATTTGAAAGTCTCACCTGGATGACCTATGATTGAAGATCAAGCCTCATTGAGCACAGTGTTTTGTTCTGATGACAGATTTCCAGACAATTTCCTGTGTGTTATATGAGAAGCTGAAAATCCTGCATACTGCTTGTATTTAAAAGGGCCACACAGCCCTGCTGAGGTTTCCCAGGGACCCAGAGCTGTGATCTGTCCCTCTCTGCTGAATGCTGCTCTGTTCTGGAGGCACAGGACAAGAATAAAAAAACTGAGATGGCAATTTCCGTTGCTGAAGCCCTTCAGATCTTCTTGCCCTCTCTGTGGCCATGGCTCACACTCCAAATGAGGATATAGATCTGGAGACATATAAGGACAGGTGAATGGGGCTCTGATCAATCCAGTCTGGTCCAAGACATCACTGCTCATTACAGGGTGGTTGGACACACACTTTTGAAGGTGCCTCCCAACCAAAACTGTTCTATGGTTCTGTGGTTCCATGGGTCAGAGAGACAAAGAGGACAAGGCACTTTGATGAAAATGTTCAAGACCTGAGTGTGGAGAAGCAGAAGCATGACACTGGCTGCCAAGTTGTCTTAGACGAAGACCACATTTGATTCTATCTTCTTGCCATGTCCCAGGTAAGTTCCCTTACACAGGAAGAGATCTGTCAGGTTAGGAAAAAAATAGATGGACATGACCTCTGAGCAGATGAGGTATGGATACACTCATGTTTCACACCACTAGAGAAAATTTCTAAGGAGTAAGTTGCAATCAAGTTGAGTCTAAAATAAGGGCAGATGATCTAGTCCACAGTGCAATCTGATGCTTGTGGCAACATGTAGGGAAGAGAGAAGGAAGTGTCAAGTGACAGCAGTGAGGGGAGAACTCATTGCTCTGCCTCATAGATATTTGAACCTGTTTCTATTCTCAGATATTTGACTGTTTCTATCTACAGTCAGTGAAGAAAGATGAGTATTCCAAAGCAAGGAGGGACACAGCTTACCACCTGACACAGGGCATATGAATCATCCTCCTGTGCTCTAGAGCTGCTACAGCTCAGCCCACATCCTGCAAGAGTCCTTGCAAGAGGTGATTGTCTTGTCAGCAGGCAGATGGACTGAGAATGGCAACCTACATTCCATACTGCACAGATCTCAAAAACCAACAGTATTTTTGCCTCTTTGATCCTGCTGAGTTGCCAAAGAGGAGCAGACTAGGTGGCTGACTACAGTAGATCAAATTCTTTTGCAGCAAATTCTCCAAGTGCCCTGTTGGAGGGGAGCATAAGTGCTTCCACGGAGGATATTTCTTCCAGTGAAGAGTGAAGAGCGCCTGTAGTAAGCCGTGGCTTTTCTCAATAAACAGTCTTTTCCTCTGTGTAATCACAATACCAAATTCAATCTTGATATTAACTGAACTTAGAAAAGTGCAGTATAAATGGAAGTTTTTGAAAGGAAAAGTGATCCTTTAGTTAAGGTGCTTTTGACTTAATGGTATTCCTAAGAGTAAGAGAGTTTCTGAATCTGGAAAAGAAATTATTAACAGCACAGTTCTTATAATATTTTCCTATTCAAGGTTTGTTTGCCTGTCACCATTGTTTGATCATAAATATACCCATTCTATAGCTTAATGAAAAGAACTCTTTTTACAGCTTCAACTGAGCAGATCTGGGGAATGCTGTGAGTGGTGGTTTTCTGTTTGTTTGGTTTATTTGGAGGGGGTGCGGGGTGGAATCTGTGCTATTGAATGTCTAATCTGGGTTGTGTCAACCTGCACATCTGAACACACACAGACACTCAGCATCAGAGTCAATGTTGTTGTTGTTTCTTAAATTAGTTCATGTCCACACGGAAACATTTAACCCAGCAATGTTTCCCTCTAGCCACCTGCCCTAATTCCAGGACAACACTGCTGTCCTGTGGTCTGAGTCTTGGCTCACTCTCAGTCCAGTTGAACAGTAAACCCTCTTAGAAAATTTGTTTCTCACGGGGCTTCCAGCGTCATGACTTACTACAGGAAAAGGCCATAATTTTGACTTGCTTTACAGATATCAAATCCTTCATGGAACTCAGTTTAAACTTTAGGCTCAATGTCAAAAATAATACAAAAAACTGGCTGTAATTACCTCCTGGAGTTAGCTTGCAATAAATTAAAACAAAATTTAAAAAAAATCCATCCCACGTTTTAAAGGAATTTTGACTTTCTGCCTAGATATATATTTTTTCACTCCTTGCTTGGAAACTTAAAGAAGGGAACAATTAATGAAAACCAATTGCTAAAAAAGACACGGTTTGCAGATCATATTTGTTTTCATATCTTAAACTAGCTCACTGTGTTTTAACATAGTTTTAATTCATAAGAAAACCCCAAGACAGATTAGAAATGTAGATTAGAGGAGGAAAGATATAATTTTTTTATTTTACTTTGACCCCATGTTATTCATTCCTTCCTGGAAACCTAGTCTTATTTTTTCTTTTTGGCTACTCTAATACTTTATTATTTTTATAGTATGCATTATTGTAATTAAAGGGGTGTATATTTTTACGGACAAAACCCTCTTTTTGCTTCCACTGCCAGAGACGGCTACTAACATGCAAATTAAATGCAGGCCTTTGGAATGGCAAAAAATTTTGGTTTGTGCCCTTCCTCCAGCACACTATTAGTTTTACTAGTGCACCTCTTTCTTGCTGTACTAGGAAACAAAATGTCTGTGCTGCTTTGAGGAGAGCAGGTTGTGCAGTGTTTGGGACCTCACAGGAGTTGGAAATATGAGCCCAGAAATCTGTACTAATTTTTTAAACTGGAGGTAAAACCACAGTTTGTTTGGGAAAACATCACTACATTTAAATGTTTATCCATCACAAATCCTGAGCTTCCAGGCTATAAGCAAGTAGAGCCCTTGGTACAGTACTGATCCAGAACTGGGCATTTGCCAATGATGGGGACTGGACTGGGCAATACGCCCAACCAACAATACCAGTAGCAATGTTTCTCCTTAAATTGCTTGTTTTGAAATGAAATGTTACATGTTTTGTCCCAAGTTCATGCTGTGCCATCCTGTTTTGTCACCCTGGGCACACCATGGCTGAGAAGGCTCTGTAGCTTTAACATGCACAATGGGAGCATGAGGTATTTGGGCTCTGGAGTCTCTATTTGTAAGCAAACTTGGAGCTCTGCCTTCTGCAAATAGACCCTGTTACGCTCTGAAAATGATCTTTCCCTGTAGGATGCACTTTTCCTCTCCTCTCACTCCTGACTGGCTGTACTACATGGGTTTGAATCCCTCTTGACTCTGCTTCCTGAAGTTTGGCTTGACCCTTGGCCGTAAGTCTTGCCAGATGTCAAGTTTGATCCAATCTTTGGTTGCTCTGGTTTTGCGGCCTGGTTTTAAGCACAGTACATAATTTATCAGGTGTTTCAGCCTAAACTCAGACTAAAGTCTGTGAAACTACTCTACAGTTGTTATGTGTGTGTATATTTATATACATACATCTCCCAACACCAACCCCAAAATATTTTGCAGGACTTTTGATTTGAAATAAAAAAAAAAAATCTAACTGTAAGTCAGAGTATCTGTATTATCAAATCAGTCAGTTCCTGTGAGGAGATTACCATTTGAAATTCAAGATAGAAGATTTTCAGAGTAAACGATGAATCAGCTACTCTATATTTAAACCTAAAAAAATAATGTGCTAATCTCTAAGTCAAAGACCTTGGACCCCTGACTAAAATTACTTGTGTTTTTTAAGTTCTGTATAAGAAACATGAAGCACAGTGTGTAAAGTACTGCAAGTTTTGCCAAAATTTTTTTGCATTCATTATTGTGTAAAACTAGCTCTCTGAACTAATTGCTGCCAGAAACTCACTTTATAGAAGTGATAATTATGAGTAATTCTTTGAGTCTATCGGATTTGCTTCAAGGGGGAAGCAAAATGAGCCAACAAAGAAGTATGCAGAGTTTTCCAAGGATTTAAGGTCAAATAAGACACCAACTTTCAGAAGCGTAATGGATGACAAGTAGGAAATCAGGACTTTCAGACACAGGAAAAGGTCACCCTTTTACTATAAGTGAGGATGCTTCCATAAATCAATGTTTTTTTATTGCATATGACAGAGTAATTCTGTTATCCCAAACACAGAAATATAAAAAATCAGCATAATTACTGGTCAAATTAAGCTGACAATTTGGAGTGATTTTCCTATATTTTCTCAGTTTTATATTTTTAAACAATCTTTAATTACTTTATAAATGGTGAAACAAATGGTGTCACATTTTACAATGCTGATTGCAGGGTGATAGCAGACAAAGGTATATTTAATCATCCATCCTATAGATTCCTCTTCTCCATTTGTTACACTGACAACCCCAGCCCAGTCCAGTGGCTGATCTCACACAAACCATTTGTGTTCTCACAAAAGGGGATGTAGAGTGTCTGCCTTGCCCATCATCCTAAAGCATGACCTAAGATGAGAAGAGAGTTCCTTTCTGTGTAGCTGAAAACAGGGAGTCAAGGAAGAAGGAGAGGGAAAAGGCTAAAATCTGTATTCTCCTGTTGTTGAGAGAAGAGAGGTGGAATTCAGCATGTTTGGGGCAAAGAAATAATCTCTACATGCAACCCAGTTGAGTTAGTCAGCCGAAGGGATACTGGGCAGATTTTTCCCACACAGAATTTTTCCTGATTCCATCTTCCTCAAACTTTAAGTCTCCTAAACTCCCACTAAATTCTAATAAAAATGCATCTGCAGTAAATTGTACTCAGTCTAATAACTGTATCACTGATCTTGGGAATGCCTAAATTACAGATTTCACTTTCTCAAATAATACAGGCGTTTATTTTATCTAACCTTAAACAGTCACAAAAATCCCACTATCAGACATTTGGGCATTCCTACAATCTAGTACCAAATGTTAATGTCAAAAAAGAAGCAATTCAAATAAAAAACCCAGCAACACTCAAGAACACATGCTTAAAAAATATCTTGCCAAGATATGAAGTAAAAGGTAATGGAGAACCACAATCACAGCTTTTATATCTTTCTCTGATCACCTTTTTCCTGTTTCTTTTGCCTTTTACTTCTTTTCCATGCAGGGACCAGGATGTCTTCTCAATCTGCAGAATCCATAGACAAGAGATGTAACAAGAGATTCCAACCTATCAACGTGTGGGGGAAGAGAGAGAGATGCTGACTTCCATTTCTAAAACATGTATAAGGTTCAGAGGCTTTACAAGAATGAATTTAGAGGTGACAGGGCAAAAAGTCCAAACGTCCTCCTTCAGGACTGCCTTGTGTATCCTGCACACTCTCACTTCGCCAGACACAGCTGTGCATCACTTTGCAGAATTTCCTCTCCAGGCCCCCAGCCTCATGCAGGTATCTGCTTCTGTGTTGTCTTGAGCTTTTAGTGGTTATATGTCTAGCATTTTCTCACTTTACTGGATCACCTTCAAGAGTCACTTGAATGTTCTAACAAATGAATTATTCATTTTTGCAGCGGTGGATGTTAATGGTGTTCTGGTCTGGAGATCTCTGCTCCTCACACACAGTGATTTTGCCTCTGGTTGGCTGAAATGTGCTATGTCTAGACCAAATTAATGTAATCAGTGAAGAAGTATTGAGGGGAAATAAAATGGCTTGAGATACACAGAAGGGAAGACAGTGAATAACCTTGTTTGGATTTCAGGTCTGCAAAACTAGCAGAACAAAACAGATAACTTTATTTCTGTCAGTTAAGAAAGTTCTGTCTATTCACCTGTGAAAATCTATTCTTGCCTGACACAGCAATCCTATTTCTGCATGGCTGAAATTTTGTTGGCACTAATCAAGCTTTTTAAAGATACTATAATGTCTCTTTTCAGGATGGATCTTTATGATTAGAAGCATAAATTTTCCAAAGTCATTCCCACATGCTGCAACTTTGTCATGGCTGTTTAAGATGTCTGAAGAGATTTCAAAGTGCAAATATTTTGTACTTTCTGTGTTCACCTTAAAAAGAAACGATTACAAAATGCTCATATTCCTGCCATGTGATTGCTTCTGATGTGAAGTTGATTTTTCACTAAGAATTCAAAATTTTGGTGGCAATGAGATTTCCTAAACTAAAACAGAACTAAACTAAAACAAAATCTAAGCTGGAGGCTCATCAGGGACATTAAAGCAGAATGTGAGATGTCTGATAAAATCACTGATTTGCTAAGACTTACAGCCAAAAGTGGAGGCCACCCCTAACAGAGAAGAAAAAAATCAGGTCATCCTCTTCACTCCTCAGTCTTTGAGGAGGTGCTGTGCTGGACTTTGTTCTCACCAGCAAGGAGGGGCTGGTGGGGAATTTGAAGCTCAAGGGCAGCCTGGGCTGCAGTGACCATGAACTGCTAGAGTGTCAGATCTCTGGGGAAATGACGAAGGCATGTGTCAAGGTTCCTGCCCTGGACTTCAGGAGAGCAGACTTTGGGCTCTTCAGGGAGCTGCTTTCTAGGGTGTTGTGGGATGGAGACCTGGAGGGCAGAGGGATCCAAGAATTCAAGGATTGCCTCCTCCAAGCTCAGCAGCCATGAATTCCAGTGAGTAGGAAGCCAGATAAAATTACCAGGAGGCCAGTGTGGATGAAAAAGGAGTTTCTGGGTGAACTCAAACACAAGAGGAAGGCCTACAGAAGATGAAGGTAAGGACAGGTAGCTTGGGAGCAGCACAGAGACATGGTCCAGGCAATCAGGGAAGTTAATGGAAAAGATAAAGGAAAGGTAATGCCCTGATAGAATTGCATCTGGCCAGGGACGACAAGAGCAACAAGAAAAACCTCTATAGGTATGCCAGTGTTAAAAGGAAGAACAGGGAAAATGTGAACCCTCTCTGGAATTAGATGAGAGACCTGTTTACCCAGGATGTGCACAAGACTGAAATATTCGACAACATTTTTCCTCAGTCCTCACAAGCCAGTGGTCCAGCCACACTAGCTGGGTCACAGTAGGCAAAGGTAGGGACTGGCAGAATGAAAAATGTGGCTTTGACAGGGCTTCTAAAACCAGCATTATGTGTGCACCTCCGAGCATAGGATTTTGATAATGTCCTCTAGATGTTACATTTTCTTACCTGGTTTAAGATCCATCTTCAAGTCTAATGCTGCAGAGCAATGAATTCCACAAAGCAGGCTGTGCTTCAGGGTATTTCCTTTACTTGTTTTAAATTTACCTACCATTTATTTTAACATATGAGTCCCAGTTCTCATATTACTGTGGAGTGTAAAGAGAAGGAATGATCAGCTTTTTTACACTATTCATCATCTTAAATAGGCCAATTAAGTCCATGTAATTATCCTTCTTTCCAAGTTAAATAATCCAAGTTTTGCAGCTTCTCATATGGAGAGTCCATCACGCCTCTAAACCATTGAAAATTATATGGTGCTAATTTAAAACATGGCCACTTGTAACATGTATCTATGTCTATTTCTACTGACACTATGATTGTCAGCTAATTGAACATGTGTAACACAGAAAATACAACTCTATCTGCTTGTTCCCACATTGACTAATGAAGGGACATTGGGTTCTGGCATGCAGTGGTAATTTGTATATGCTGAACACGGCCTGTCATGTTGCAGGGGGCTGGGAGCCATGGACACTTAAAATTGTTGAATATATTTTATTCCCTGATCTCTAGAGACAAGAGGCTCTTTGACTGTGTCCACACTACCCGGTTCCCCCACCAGAGTTTCCCATCAGACTGGTGCAGTCCCAGAGAGAGGAAAATTTGGTTATTGATGGAGTCCAAATAATGTCGAGGGTCCCCAGCTGAGATCAAGGCTTCATTGTGCTCTCAATGGCATAAACTCATACTTAGAGACAACCCCTGCCCTAAAGGGCTTGTGGTCTAAATAGGAGAGACAAATAAAGGGTGGGAGAGAAAATAAATGTGGAGTGACTTGCACAGCTGCTGGGACAGCTGCTCTCAGAGGGAGATGGGAACAGGACCCAGTTTGGGGGGTCTTGGGACATTGTGTTAGCTACTAGGCTGTCCTGCTTCACATTTTCCTGCGGAAAATGACATTTTAACCACCACATCTTGAAAACACCTGGTCAGGGAGAGCCCAGGGAACAGAGAAATTAAAATACAAACAGCTACTTGGCAGCTCAGCACCCTTGGGCTGTGTCTGCTGCTGCTGTGGACAGAGCCAGCGCAATAGTTTTAGAGAGGACCTGATGTGGGAAAGGGCACATTGAGAGAAATGTGGTATCTCCTGTGGTCTCAGGTCACTGGTTGATGTTAAACACTCAGGATTAATGAAAGCTTTGGCAAAATTCTGAGCGAATGAGGACTAGTAACTCGTTTACTAAAAGAGGCCTTTGACCCCTAACCTCAGGAACATTTAGATTTGGAACCAGATTTTAGTGCATCTTTGCACTCCAGTGTGGGGAGCTGTCTGGCCTTGTGTGTGGGATTAGCTGCTGCATCATCTTGCAGTTCACATGCAATGCTGACTAATGAAAGAGATGAAAGCCTGTAACTGAGGAGCTTTTGCTGCCAGGGACATACACAGCTGCACTCCCTGTAGTCTTTCCTTGGCAGAACAATGTCTCCACCAAGAGCTGGTGAAAGCTCTGGGAGCCTGTGCTCTTGTCCACATCGTATAACCAGGTAGTGAAACATTTTTGTTCCTCCAAGCAGTGTGCCTCCCATGCAGTTTTATGAGCAGTAGTAAAATCGTACTCTTTCAGGTTGCTAAATTTGACTAGATTTCCTGCATGTGAATGTATTTGCCATCCATGCAAGCAGCAATTCACTTTTTTTTTCCTGCCACAGAGTGCCAGCACAGAATTTAAGAAAGCCCAGCTCCCTGGTATGTCAGGAGGACCTCCTAACATGGGGATCCCTGCTGAGCAGACAAGACCTGCCAGGGTGTTTCCTAGGATTACCTGACGCTCTTCAGTCACTCCTCATTTGAGGTATTTTTCCTGTCTGACTGAATTTCCAAGGGACAGAGCAGTGCAAAAGCCGTAGGGTTTGCTGTGATCTCTGCAGAAGGTTCCCTCTTCTGAGACTCTTTTTCCACCCTCTTGCTTGTAGCTACTTCAAGAGACAGACTTCTCCCTCCCATCCTCTTTGAGATGGAAATGACTGATCCAGCTCATGCTTGTATTTTTTTTTCCCATAGGTAGTGCACTCTTCTGCTTGCGTGCACTGTCTGTGTCTCTGCTTCATGCTCTGCACCCCAAACACCTGCCAGCAAACCTGGTAGCCTCACAGCTTTAGCACTAGCCAACTCACTGCTGTGGCACAGGAGGGACATCTCCCATTCACAGCAGCACTTATGAGCAGGTACACAGCCCATTAAGACAGTGTGTTTACAATTACACACACATTTTACAACTCTTAGTGCCTATAGATAGTCACACAATGTATTTGGGAATTAATTTTCCTCAGGACTCTTGTTACAATGTTCCAGCTACAACCTTAAATTTTCTCACAGTATATTTCCTTCCCCCTCTCTGAATCGCTGCTAAAAAATCTCTTACAAATCCTAAATTTTCAGTCTAGGCAAAACCTCTCTACCACTAGCTCCTGGCAAAAGCGACGAGCAACTCATGGAGATATCCCTGATGTAATTGTGTGATTTTTGGGATGCTCTCAAATTATGTTAACTGTGTGAAGCTCTGGAACAGGTTGCCCAGAGCAGCTGTGGCTGCCCCATCCCTGGAAGTGTCCAAGCCAGGTTGGACAGGGCTTGGAGTAATCTGGGATAGTGGACGGTGTCCCTGCCCATGAGAGGGGTATGAAACGATGTGATACTTAAGGTCTCTTACAACACAAAACATTTTGTGATTCTGTGATTCTTAGTAGCTGAAATTGAGTAAAATTATGTGGGCCTTGAGAAATATCCTCCTAGGATGGCCTTGTTTCATTGTTGCCATAGTACAGTGCCCTCTCCTAGCAGGGACAATGTGACAGCCCTCAGAGGCCAGTATCCTGCCAACATAGTTGTGAAAACCTCATCCAGCAGTGTAGCTGTGTCTACAGCAAGATTTTATTGGCAAAGATACAGTGGCTGGGTACATTTGAATTTTTTTTTCATGCTCTTAGCCAAAGAAGCTCTGCCAGGAACATCTCATAGCAAAGACTTCACGACAAGTAGCCCATTAGGAAAGCACTCACAGAGGCATGCAGAGTAGTCATTAGAAAAGATGTTCCCCAGATCTCTGCTAGGTTCTTTTTAGATGCAGATATGCAGAAAAATTTAATAATAATAATAATAATAATAATAATAATAATAATAATAATAATAGTAATAGATGAACCAATCTGCCAGCAACTTAATGCTAGTCAACAGCTGCCTTCTTGTGCTAGTAGGAACTCCAATCAGAGGTCATGTTCTAAATTAATTCTAGCAGCACCTAGTGTTTTCCCCTATGACTATGATTCTTTTGGGTCAATCCTAGGTCACGCAAGACTGAAGAAAAACTGCTTTCATTAACTTCTTTCCTTGGGACCAACTCACTCCAGAGATATTCCTTGCCAGATTTATGTGACTACTTCACAGAACAAGATATTTTCCCCAAGTTAATCACTTAAAGATTTAATTCTCAGCTTTTAAAAATAGTTCACACCATAACAGAGAGTATTTTCAGGGTTTATCCTCTTCCTCTTTTTAAACTGATTTTCAATTCACTGTTACTCAATGTCTCTTCTGCTATTCATGGAGCACAGCCAAGTGAAACTGGGACCCGCTATGCTGCTGATTTACACTATAGAACCATTATTATCTGAGTTCTGCATTGACATTCCAGACATTCCAGCATGCAGCTAGTCTCCTGTGTATTTATTCATTCAAAATAGTGACAGGGCTGGAGAAAGATGCTGGAATGACAACCCCATGGAGTGCAGAGGTCCTTCACTGGGCCAGGGTACAGGACTGGCATAGCCAACATGTGCCATCCCCTCCTCTTACATCCCACACCCTCCCTTGTCCTGCTCTGAAGGCTGTCTGCACCTTGCAGAGTTAAAATCCAGTGCAGAGAATTCACAAGGCCTAGTTAGGCTTTGGTGCAATTTCTGCTCTTGGGTCTGTTGTTTTTTTCATCATTCCCAGTCTTTTTAAAGAGTTTTGCAACACAGCTACACTCACCAAATGGCCCCATTTCTTGAATTGCTAGGGCGAACACACAAACACACACAATCCCAATCTATTTAGGACTCTGAAGGTAGTTTTGAGGACTGACTTGGCCGTGTAATTCACAGTTCCGGACACCTATTAGGGTAGATCTGAGGTCTCTAAGTGGTGCAGTGTCCTGGTTTCTGTTATTTGTCCCAGCACCAGAGCACACTGCTCACTCCTTTCTCTCCCATTCTTCTGCAAGGAGGAAGCTTCATGATAGTTCATTAATATTATGAAAAATGCACTCTTGGAGACAAGCGGGTGTATGGGGAGGCAATTAAAATGTTCCATTGTGCTGAGCGCTGTGCAAACACTGAAACAATGGTCCCCGGAGTGGGGATCTCACCACTAAGACAGACAATAGCAGCCATTCACACCACCTATTATAGACTATTTGGGGTATCTATTCTGTGTGTGAGTCACAGCCTAAATTTTCTGTATAGGCCAAGAAATAGTTGCTTCCAGGGAGTGATTCAGAGCACCTAAGTTAGATGGCAAAAGGTCATATGGTAGTAATATCCCCAAGGAGTATGTGGAGCAAATTAGGGAGGATAACCATCTTTTGCCTGATGGACAGCTCTCCCTAGGCTCCCTCCATTGCCAACAAGAGGAAAAAGACTTCACAAGATGGTTCACAGCATCCAAATCAAGTTCTCCTTCCTCCTGATGGAAACCATTTCTCTTTACTGACAACATAGGGGGAGTCTGGGGATAGTAAGTTCATTAGGCTAAAATAACCTCTTGTAGCTAGCAGGAAAAACAGCATGCAGCTGCCTAACTTTGTCAGGCTGCCCACTAAATCTATTAATGGATATAAATTGGCAAAAAAGATTGGGAAAAAGGCAGGGAATCCATTTGTGGGAAAGCGGACATCTTTCCACATCTCAGTAAACACACTCAGGAGCCATAATGAAAAACATGCAGCATTTCCATAAATTTGACATTTCCTCTCAGACACCTCTGTGATTTACATTTAAAGCAGGGCACTGTGAAACCCAGACACCACAGTGCTGGGCTGCGTAAGCACTGAGATTTAAGTCTGTGCCTTTGGTCCGCCTGTGGGGTACATGTCCATGCAGAGGGCTTCCCAAGATATGTGCTGAGTCCCTGCTGTCCCAGGTCACACACCTTGCAGGAAGGCAGTGCCTCTTGCCTGCCGTGGTGAAAAGTAGCTACAAGCAGGGGCTTGAGGCTGCAGAAACCGTCTCTCAGCACTCAAGGGCAGCTTGCACCTCACAGCAGGGATTTCTCCCATGCTGTCCTTAACACGGGTCTAACAATATTTCCCACCAGCTTTAGACGCCTGTGGAGCACTCAGAGGCCCTGAGATTAAAAGTGCTAATGGAAGAGCAGAGTGGCACAAAAGCGCTACTGCCTCATGCCTCCCCTCCCTCTCCGCTCCAAGCTGCCGTGCCTGGGTGCTGCTTCACCATGACCTTCTACGGTGATGCTGTGGCAGCCCATTTCTTCACAGGGGCATTTGGGCTGACAATGCAAAGCTCCTTTTCCCACATAATTGAAAGGAATTTCTGATTATGCACAGAGATGTCAGCAGTGTGAGGAGCTTGGACGCCTTCCAGCCGCAGCCGGATCCAATGATAGCGCTGCGATTTCTCCTTTTTTGGCACTCTACTTGTGAACTTTCTGCTCCCTTCTGGGAGTGATTTCTCAAGATAATATGCTGCTGCTCCAGCTTCTCTCTGATGGCCTAGATTTATAGCTTCTGCAAGGCAAGAGAGGGGAAGGGGTGTGGGAGAGACAAGGAGGATGAATGCAGAAAGGGAAATTATTTTTTGGGGGTTTTGGGGTTGGGGTTTTTATTATTTTGGTCCCACTCTGCTACACTGACTGTCTCCAGGCTTTGCACAAAAATAGTCTGTCCTTTCCATCTCTGTAATGCTCTTTACTGCCTGCAGTGAAAGGTTGAAAGTACACACGAGTTTTTCTGGCCTCTCTTTAGTCCAGCCCCTGTGAACATGTGGCATGAGGTGAGCACTACATTTATTTCTGACCTTTTCACCATCTCCTGCATCTGTTAACTGAAAGGAGAGGAAGATGTCCCCTGCCTCCTCTCCCACAGAGCAGATGGTACTGGTGACTTGATTTACTTTATCAGTCCCAACTTGCCTCAAATCTCTCTGAATGTCTAATTTATCTAAAGCCTTCATTGCTCTAACTACACTGGGGAAAAAAACCCAAAAAACAACAGCCCCAAAAACCCCAGCCACTGATTTTCAGGGAGAAATATTTCAAAATTCCAGATGCTGTGCTTAGAAATTTAGTAACACCATCATTAACTAGGACAAAAATTTCTCTCTTTGGATGTGCTAATCAGCTGAATATCCTCTTTCCCTAGTGACTTCAGACTGTTGGAGATGTTGCCATAACATCAGAACTGTATTATCCAAGTATTTTAGCCCTCTCTCATAGCATTTCCAGGAAGGTGGGGCAGTGCTGCCATCCCTGTTTTACAGGTGGGAAATGAGGAACTGAGGCACAGAACTTATCTAAGACAGACCAGGTGAGTTACCCTTTAAATATACCTGTTCCTCTCTACTGTTTATAAAGATAGATCACTGATGTTTTATAGGATTGCATCCATAATACTGCATGGCTGCAGATGACTGAGATGAATGCCACTTTGAGACTCAGCAAGGTCACCCAGGAAGAGTGGAGAAAAGCTGTGAAATGAGCCTTTGCATTTTACAAGTGGCCTGGTGAATAATACATGCACCTCCTTATGAGGTGCTAGTTCCTGAAATCACAGGCTGACACACTGGTTTGGGTCGGGAGGGACATTAAATATGCTGAAACAGCATTGCCAGGAGAGGCAGGGGACTGCTGAGCACCTCCTGGGGTTCGTCTTTGTTTCAGCTTTGAGGTTTTCCTGACTGCCCTGGGGATACCAGGGCAGTTCTGTGGTGCTCATTGTGGCTTTAGTTACTGAGGCTTTTCAGTTCTTCAGGTTGGATGTATAAATGGGAAATACTACTGACAGAGATGCCTGTGCTCAGCACCACATTTCCCATCATCTTGGATAGCCAAATTGCCACTGTGGAGTACACTGTTCCAGAAGCTGTGGCTCAAAACCTCCCTCTCCAAAGAGAATACATCAGGAGAAAGACAATTGCAGCTTAACTTGTTCCTGTTTATCTCTTGCTGGTTGGCTCTGCAGGAGTCTCAAACTACCCCTCACTATGAGATTCCTAAATCTCAGGGAATCTGATTGCAGGTGCTGAGACCTAAGGAAAAACTTATGCATATGGAGGGATGTAAAATCAAATGGAGATGGGGGACTAGACACAAGGCTTTCTTATGAGGACCACAGGAAAGCATCCTGAAAGTCAGGGCCAGAGAATGTTTGCACATTCTTGTTTTCTTGATGCCTAGAGTATTTCAGCATAAAACCACATGTCCTGGCAATCGTACACCCTAATTAAGCACTGCCGAGAATCAAATTGGACTTGCATTCAAAGCAGAATTGAAATTGAGGCCACTTGGTGCTCCCTGAGCTGGTGTTCTTGGGCAGAGGCTGTGATTGAAATGACCTTACATACAGTCAGGCACAGGAGTCAAACTCCTCCTTGGCGAGGATTGGTCTGGGTTGATGGGAAGCCTTTTGCTTCCTCTCAGAAATCAGAGTCACAAAGACATACTGAGTGGCTGAGGAAATTATATTTTATTCAACTTATCAGCATGTGAAAGATAACGGGAATGAGCTGCAGTCACAATCTCTGCTGTGATGGTAGCTGCGGAGGGGAGTAGAAGTAATGCAGCAGGGAGGGAACTTGAGAGTGCTGGCAGGTCCTGAGCTGCCACAGAGCTCCTGCATGGCCTGGGAAGGATGTCAGGGCTGTGTGCAGGGGGCACAGCAGCTCCTATGGCAAGCATAGACAGCAAAGAGCCATTCAGACCAAGAAGACTCAC
Organism: Trochalopteron elliotii; assembly: GCA_024734555.1. Lineage (NCBI taxonomy): Eukaryota > Metazoa > Chordata > Aves > Passeriformes > Leiothrichidae > Trochalopteron > Trochalopteron elliotii. The sequence continues at coordinate 713,801 of JANPWX010020150.1, forward strand.
CACTGCGAGGCAGCTCAACAAATGTAGTGGTGCAAGCACAGCTCAACACAATGCTGGTGCCAGACAAATCACAGAGTGTGCACAGCTCGTATTGAGCTTGGCTTTGCTGCGGAGCAGGAGTCAGGTAGGTTGCACAGCTGTCACTCCTAATTTCCTATTATCTTCTTTGGCTGGGAAGCCACAGAAGTGACAGAATCATCACAGAAGGGTTTTGTTTAGAAGGGACCTTAAAGACCATCGAATTTCACCTTCGCTGCCATGGGCAGGGACACCTTCCACTATCCTAGATTGCTCCAAGCCCCATCTTACCTGGCCTTGAATACTTCCAGGGGTCCAGGGGCAGCCACAGCTGCTCTGGGCAACCTGTGGTAGGGCCCCACCACCCTCACAGCCATGAATTCCTTACCAATATCCCAGCCCTCTGTCAATGTGAGATTATTTCCTCTTGTCCTATAACTACACATGCTTGCCAAAAGTCCCTCTCCAGGGGAACTTGTCCTTAAGTCTGATTTGTTTTGTGCTCCAGGTGCTTTTGTGCATGAATGCAGAGAAAAGACAGGAAAGCTGACTTGGCCATGGACAATAAACAACATTTCCAGCTGCAACAACGCCTTTGCCATCCATGGATATTCACACTTCTCCCTATGAGTGAGAAAGGAAGACCACCCACCTGAAGTGGTAAAACCAATAGCTAGGCTAGAACTTAGTGTGGTCTGAGACAAAATATTTACTAGCTTGGTAGTAACTTCGTACTGGCAAGTAATACTAATAAAAAATGTGTTTGATGTATTCAAAACTTATTGGTGTACACACTAAAACATGTGGTGGAATCTGGGGGCATAATAAAACAACTGCTTTAGTTAAAGCCAGAAGAAGAGTGTCTGGTGGTCATGCTGGAGAAAAAGATGGGAACAGAGCAAGTACCCACTTTAACTCCTTCACTGCTGAGGCACAGCCCCCAAAAGTGTGTTTTTATGTAAAGCTGCAAGGCCCCTGAGCTGGATGGGCTTCCCAATAACACAACTTTCCTCCACTGCCCTGCAGACATGAAACCTCCCACCCTCTCCATCCCCCTAGAACAACATTTTCACTGCTATTTTATCATCAGGCCTAATTTGATTTAACAAGCCTGGCCCAGATAAATCATGTGGTTACAGTTAGGAAGTCCTTGTGCTTACAAGGCCAGTGCTCATAAAATTGAATGCATCACGCAACTTATAAACAGGAAAAGATAAGCACAGTTTTATGTACTCCACTCTGCTGCAGATTTTATGCCAGTCCACCTCCCTGGGAAAAGGAAGATGAAGGCTGTATCCCCTTTGCAGTCTGGGCAGGGCATTGTTGATGTTTGTCTTCCTTCTGTTCTACTTTTAACACCTTTTTTCCCTCCCTGGCACTTTGATACACCTCTGGGACATCTCTGAAAGATGTGTTTGACATATTTAAGTCTTTTTTTTTCCCTACTAAGGGACTCCAGTTATTTGTATGTTTGAAAGACAAAAACTTCTTGCTGTACAGATAAGAGGAAAGGGTTAAAGATTTTAATTATTTGTATGTTTTTATGGATTTGGAGTAAATAACATTCATAACCAGGAAGATATTCAGAGTTGTCCTAGAGGAAGGTGATGGAAGAGAGAATAAATAAATATTTTCTTGCTGTCAAAATGAGCCAGGCCCTCATTAAAATAATGCAAAATAGAACCGTAGAATAATTAAGATTGGAAAAGACCCCCTAAGACCATTGAGTCCAACTATTAGCACAGCACTTCCACATCCACCACTAAACCATGTTCCCTAAGCACCACACCTACATGTTTTTTGAACAGTTTCAGGAATGGTGATTCCACCAAACAGGAACTGTGCTTCTCCATTTAATCTGCTTTTGCAAAAATGAAATGCACTCATTTTCCACATGCAAAGTTGATTGATGTGCTTAGGTATTCTGGGCCTGGATTCGGTACATGAGCCCATGGGTGGTGCCTTCCTTCATTCAGCTGTCTGATAAACATCACCTCTTCAGATCAGGCTAAATACATCACCCTGCCTTCCCCTAGCAGGAGTCTTCTCTAACAGGCCAGTATTAGATGGAGTAGCCTGAGGGTTCTTTATATTTAACATCAAAACAGGACAAAAGAAATGCAATTACAGCCCAATAATGAAATTTGTATCTGTTGTAAATGTCCTTAGTTATGTAGCAGAAAGTCCAGATACAGATGAGCTAAAAACAGATCCAAAGCAAGTGGTGAAGGAAAGTTGAAATTTCTTTTCAAAGACATAGCAAACAGTATATAAGCCTCACAAAATGTTTACTTTATTTGTTTAAGCTGCGGAGTAAAAATAACTTTCCATTTATCCAGTGAGTGACTGTACAGGATGACACCAACTGGGAAACTGCTCTAAGCCTCAAGCAATGTGATGTTTTTGTGTCCAGAGCAGGCAAAGGGGGTCTTCAGGGCTGTGCCTTGGATTAATGGCCAGTGAACACTCCTTGCAGAGACTGAATGCAAGACTACTCTTCATTTTGCCAGGATAAGGTTTATCCAACCTCTGAAGGTGGTGCAAGACGGTGAAGTGACTTTACTTCTTCTTAGAAAGCAGCATGCACTAGCTGGCTTTTCTTGTCCCACCTTTGGAAATCAACTCTCAGCCTTTTGCCAGAGTCTCAGAGCAAGAGTCCAAGGAGCTGGGAACAAGTTATCCTGTTTCCTAATTGTTAACGTGTGGTGGGCAAACAGAAAATTTACAATAAATTCAGTCAGAATTGCAAGCAAATTAATTCTCTTTTAATGCTTCATGAATCCCCTATTGCTGTGAACAGGACAGGTGATGTTTCCTTAAGGGATTTCTTGCACCAACCACATTTTTGTATCTTAATGACACTAGTTTTAATGTACTATCTCTGCTGTACAATGGAAAATATTTTTATTTAATGACCAGGCTTCTGTTCCTTTGCTTTTACTGAGTAATGCTGCAGTTTCAAGGCTCCTTGCAGAAGGACGTGTGAATATAAGTGAAGAGATTAATAGGAATAACCAGTACCAGACTGCCAGACATACATCTTTCAGTAGCTAAAAAATATAAAAGGCCTTTGAACAAAACTCATCTGAGTTGCAATCCCATTCACGACTCTGAAGTTTTCCCTAGATGAGACACAACGTGAAGGAAGACTGCTGAGTCCCCCAGTGAGAAAATGTCAAGGGTCTTTATTCTGGTCTTGTGGTTCTGCAGACTGCCTTAATCACAAGGTCACAGCATGGCAAGATAGCTCGTTATATCTTCTTTAAACTGGCTAAACACATTTTAAATAACACACTCCACAAATGAGAAAGTATTTTTCACTGAGGTGGGTAGCACCATCTCCACTCTCTGAAGATTAAAGTTTACTGCTTCCTAATGCCACTTGCCAAGGACACATTTTATTGCCTTTGTGTTACTGTATGTCAGTCAGGAATAAATCTCTGTACAGCTTCTATCTTGCTCTTCAGCCACACGTAACCTCATTTATATTCAACAAACTTTTCTTCCCTTTTCTCTCCCGTGCCTCCCACCCCCTCTTCCTTCAGAGAAGGCATTTCAATGAGTCTGTGCAGGCACAATTTAGGTCTGAAATGAAGATCTCTATTCAGAGCCTGAACAAATTCTCACCAGCCTCCTTAGACCTAGGGCTAAGCTCTTCAGTTCCCTTCACCCCTTTTGTCTGCAGGTTTTTTGGGGCCAGACTGCCAAGTTCAAGCAAGGCTCCGATCTCTCCTCTTTCACAGGCCTCCTGATTAGTGGCTTTCTTTTTCCAAGACTATAGATACAATTATTAGAAATTCCTTTTTTTGTGAACACATTGAATGAAGGTATGAATGGAGATGGTAAGACGAAGAAAGTGAGAAGCTTAATATAACTTTGGCTTCTGTAGTTAATTAGATTTGGATGGCTTCAGAGGAGCAGCTGTAATTTTTTTTTTTAATTGATGTTACATAAAGAACTATTCAGTGTATTTTGGGTGGGGAGGGGAGACTGTATAAAAATAAAGAAGATGAGAGATGGGTTTTGGAAATACACCCTCTCCCCCTCTTCCTTTTTTTGGGAAACTGTTGTGGGAAGAGAAAAAAGAGAAAAAGAAAAAAATGTTATCCACCACCAAAGGGGATAACAGAATCACTGGCACTGCTGCGAATACCCTGTGTCTGAGGCACAGTATGCAAAATGCATATTCAAACAGGAACATTTTTTTTTTTGTTCAGAGAGAATCTGAAATGCAGAAGTCTGAAATGTATTCCTTTGCACATCCAGAACACTAGATCTCAGGCTTTCAAAAGGACATTGCCAACATAGAGATCACATTCAACATTTAAAGCATTTCACGAAAATATATCGCTTCCTATCTGCCTGAAATCTTCCCACTGCTTACAGAAGACACGGATTTGAAACCCCAGTGACATGGCAGCAGTTGCAGTCTGTGTTAATTCTTCACCCTGCCCAGTGAAGGAAATGAGACTGGTCAGCTCTGTCTGCTGCTCTATTTCATCCTCGTTTTCTCTTTTGTGATACTGTCCTGGGTTGTGGTGTAAAACGTGCACGGAGTATTCTACCACCATCTTCATGAACTGTGGAAACCTATCGCTGAAGCAGCGTTCTTCCAGACTCTCCCCTCCCTCTTTCTGTTAGGGTGTCTTTTGTTAAGGTGTCCTCTGCTAATGGGTCTTTTGATAACGTGTTTTCTGTTAATGGCCTGCTGATGACTGGAGTTATCTCCCGTTAATGGGCCATCAAGGACCCCCCTGTATGACTCATTATTCCATTGTGAGATGCTCCACCCAGGGGGAGGAGCCAAGCATTCTCACCTGCATATAATCTGGGATCTGGGACAATACGGGGTACCTTACCCACTGGATCTACAGAGGATCAGAGCTACCAGACCTTTCTACGGGATTGCTGCTTCCATCATCTTGCTCAGGTTGTATTCTGACTCTGTCAGGGGTCTTTTGTATTATTGCATTTATTTTATTTCTTTTTTTTTCTTTTTCTATTAAATTGTATTTCTGACTTGGAGCCTCTCACTAGTTTTGCTTTCAAACCATCACAGATACACTGTGCAATCTCAGAACTTCAGTCTTAATTGAATTTTTAAATACGTAAAGAGATGGACAGTAGAATTATGGGGCCATAATCTAGTGGGTGGCACCCCTGCCCATGGTGGGGAGGTTTGAAATGAGATGATTTTTTAGAAGCCTTTCAAACCAAACCATTCTAAGGCTCTATGATTATGTTTTGCAACCCCTTTTATTCTTACACCCTAATCTGCATGTTAATCCCAAGGCACTTTAGTAAAGTATTTCTCCTTCACCAAGGGTGTTTTTGCAGCTAAACCTTCAGCTCATGCAGACAGTTATCCACTGACTGCAGCTGTGCTGATTTCCCCTCAGCTAAGCTTGGAAGCATGGGCTGTGGGAGAGGATGTCTGTTACTTCAGTTACACACATGCACTGCACTGTCTTCAGAGGGTGACTATTATCCCATTAATTACATGGCTAAATCACAGAATCCCCGAATCGCTTGGGTTAGAAGGGATGGACCTTAAAACTCTTCTCTTTTCATCCCCCGGCCATGGGCAGGGACACCTTTCACTATCCCAGGGTGCTCCAAGCCCCGTTCAATCTGGCCTTGGACACTTCCCGGGACTGGGCAGCCACTGCTTCTCTCGGAAACCTGTGCCAGGGCCTCATCACCCTCAGATGGAAGAATTTCTTCCTAATATCCTATCTAAAATTGTCTGTGTAAAGCCATTCCATGTACTCATGTAACTTCAGGCCCTTGTAAATAGTCTCCATCTTTCTTGTAGGCTCCCTTCAAATCCATCAGTGAGTTGCCACTGCCATCAGTCTTCTCACCTACATTATCAATAGGGTGAACCAGAAAGAAAAATTCTGTTGTTGGTATAGCACTGTATTATTTATGTATCAATCAAACAAAAAAAAAGAATTAGTCTAATCATCATTATGACTTTTTTTCAATTCAGCAAATAATGCCACTTAAAAAATCCATTTTCTAAATTTTTCTTCTCTGATAAATAAAAGTATAGATATTCTCTGAATGATATTTTTCTCTCAAAAAGACCTCTAACCAAGTACATGTCCTAGAAAACTGTAGATAGCATCTCTGAGATCTTCCCTTCTTTATCAATATTCTCTCTATTTTAACTAATGTGTTTGGAAAAAGGCGATTTGTCAATATAGCCATTATCAATAATTTTTTATCAATAATTTGTCAATATAATCATTATCAATACTTTCTCCTGTCTTTGGAAGAGAAACAGAAATTTTTATAAAATTTAAATAATTAAAAGACAAAAAAACCCAAACCAAAAAAACCCCCAAAACCAAACTAAACTGAAAAACCCCCAAAAAAGTGAGATAAAGAACACTTTCCTAAAGTGTCTGCCATTATTTGTTTAGAAAAAAAAATGGTTTTAGCATGATATGAGGTTTGAGTTATTTTTTTGAACTGCAAAAATATTAGGACATTGTTGAAATGAAAATGTTGTAAATTGAAAAAAAGAAAACATTTAATAAAGAATTTCAGACTCCTGAGTGATTTTTGTCATATTTGTCAACACATCCTTAAAATGTTGCAAAAACAGGAAAAAAAAAGTGTGAATGTTTTTCCAGCTACTTCATACTGGATTCAACTATACTAACCTTTCCTCATCTCAGAGCATTATAAATGCCATTTTATGACACTTAAGAAGAAAAAAAAAAAGAAAGAAAAAGGAACAAAAGCTTGATTTGCCCTGTAGATTTAATGTTTGGAAAAAAAAGTGTCAATGCTGACTAACAGCGAACAGTGTTATTGGGCTTGCAAAAATTCTGTTACGAACTCTTGGGCTCAAGGCTGAGTGGATGGCGTAAGAGGACGAGCCAGAAATGATGTGGGATATTCTTCTCGGGAGACAGGGTAAAAGTACCAAGGTATGGGAATATTGGCATTTGGTTTCTGTTTAGAAACCATCTTGTAGTTGCTAAAGCAAGCAAACCACCGCCAGCACAGTCATGATACAGTTGTGCTTCATTTCACTGTAAACATCGCAGCCTGGTTACTAGAGGCCCCAAGCTCTATAAAATCTGAAAGGCAAAATTAATTATCCTGCCTGAAGTTCACCACTGAAATATCTCAGCTGCTTCTACCACCTGAGATAAATCTGTTTCAACTAGGTTAGCTGCCTCTAACCAGCTGTGCAATTCTAACAAAAGAAACCTTGACATTCCTCATTTTGCTGTTAACTTTTACCTTTCTATTAATTGTTCTCTTAGAATAAATACATGTGTCCATGTTAGGGGAATGTCTGTTGCTGGGAAAGGGAGGAAGGAGAGACAAAGGATGAGGTCATGCCTATCAGAGCCAGGTTGGATGGGACTTGGAGCAACCTGGTCTAATGGAAGGTGCCTCTGCCCTTGGCAGGGAGTTGGATGGAGGTGAGCTTTAGGGTCCCTTCCAACCCAAACCACACTGATTAATAGGAGCTACCTGGATCTGCTCCATGCAAAGGTCTTGGCTAAGAAAACTAGTGGAACTTAAAGTATTGGTGTGTGGAACAAATCTAATCACTTTAGGGACATAGAAACACAGCAGGAAAGCTGTCATTAGAGTGTTCAAAAAGCTGAAAAAATATGCAAAATCAGCACTGACCACAAAAAGGAAATAAATAGTGGGAGCAGAATTAAAGTTTATTAATGACTTTTTGAAATAATCATGAACAACTTTTTCCTGTGCCTTCTATAGATAATCTCAGTAGCAGTTCTACCCCAAATATCTGTGCCTTGAATTTAAATTCACTCTTTCAATATTTGTATAGTGACTCAAAAATTCCCTTTCTGTAAATATTCCCAACAGGACAAGGTGGATATTGAAATGTTTGCACACAAAAGGTGTAGCCACTGTGAAAGCAAATCCATTTAAAAAGTGTTGAGCAAATATTCAGAGAAAATGAGAATAAAATGAACGGAAAAGGCTTTAAGGAGGTTTGGAAAGGAGGCAGGTGAAGTCATTGTGATAGTGCCATGTCAGATTAGTGCTCTGAAAGAGCTGTACGGTGCAAAGTAGTTAAGACATTATTTACCCCCTCAATAAAATAAGTATTATTTTTCCTCACATTAATCAGTAGACTTGTAAACCCATTAGAGAACATAGTCCATGTATAATAGGAAGGAGAAAAATCAATGTAGAATGGCAAACTAGTAACAATGAGTGAAACTAAATGAGTTTTCTGTGATTTTCTACCTTTTCAAATTACATTACTTTTTAGAATAAACCCTTCAGGAAGCTTGCTGTAGACCTGACTGAAATACTGTAGAACAAATTGGTAACTAAACAGGGCATCAAAATAAAAGAGTAAACCAATAACATAATCCTTTATCTAGAAGTCCTCATTCTATTCTGACTGTATCACTGGGCTGTCTAAATTGATGTGTATTTTCTGTGTGTATTCAAATTCAGTTTCTTGGATTGGAAGATCACACAGCACTCATCTGGAAGTAGCTCTGCTGCATTCAGGGTCCCAGAGCCTTGGGAAGGCCAAGCCTCTTGCCCAGACACTGAGTTGCCAAGAGCCTTTAATGGTATGCCAGCTAAAAAAAGACTGCTGGGATTCAAAATTCCCCAGGAAGTGTTCAAGCTGACTTCCAAGAAATGCTCTCCAGACCTGGGGCACAGTTTAAAATGCGAGGAAGGTCTTGAAACAGCCTTCATGAGACAGCTGTGGTTGTTGGGGGCTACAATGATTGCTGCATTGTCTGGATGCAGAAAGGGATGAGTTTTGTTGACGTTCACATCCTGGATGTACAGAGGTGAGATGAGGAAAAAGGCTTCATTATCCTGATTAATCTCTCTGCTTTGAAGTATCTGTGGCCAAACCTTGATTTCTACTATGGATTAATGGTGTTCAGCAGAAAGGTAGAGTTGAATCTAAAAAGGATCTTAGGTCACCCCAATGCCTATACTTAGGTAGGGAGAAATTTAGAGTAAGGAGACAGGAGAGAAGTCACTAGGAGTGTAAAATCACAGTGCAGCTAACAAATGTAATTAAAATACATTTTACATCTGCAAAACTGTATATTACAATAATTCAAAAGTGAATAACCCCCTGCCAACATAGAATGTCTGCTGTCTTAAAGACAGAAGCAAACATTTTGCTGAATCAGAAAATCTTGAGGAATAAATGTAATCTCAGCAGTGTCACATTGTTATCTTGGATTTTAAATGGTTCTGTGTCTTGTTTCTATTCAATCAGAAAATTTAGCACTGCAATAATCTTAAGAGAATCTTCTTTATGAAGCAAGATATACTTTAAGTATGTTAAGTAATAATTAAATCCAGTCATTGTAATTGCAAACATTCATCTCCAGTTAAATGGATGGTTCCCTTCAAACCTGTGTTGGTTGGCTGTTCTTAGCACAGAGCTCTCTAAAGTTCTCTGTTGTTCCCCAATACTTTTCAGATGATTTTATCTCTCTTTTACTTCAAAAAGTAGTCAGAGGGGAATAACATCTGCTCTTGACACTGTAAACATGATCCATAACTCTGCAAGTGAGTCACTGTGACTCTGTATGGAGAAGGGGTTTGAGAAAGTAGATATTTTTATTCACTGACTGCTCACCACATTTATTTGGTTGGGGAAAACATACACAGGTTCAAAACAGGAAAGACAGGCAGAGCATGTATAGATAGAACCAGAACAGGTGATAGAACCTCACTCATCTCCACAGCGTGACAGAGGTAGAAAAGGTAAAATAGAGTTTTTAATTCCAGGAACAGTTCATTATTCACCAACCTGAAACCCAGTCAAGGGTGTAACCTGATCTTCAGAGAGTTATGAAGAGCGAGGAAATTGCAGTATCCTAATGGAGGGATAATTTCAGTAATGCTTGGCTGTTTAATCCAGATCCTTATGTTCAGGGTAAATAAAAAGTTATCCAAAATATACAGAAGACAAGTAGTCCATGCCCAAGCCTGGAATACAGTCCAGATATGCAATGCATGAAATTGAGTAGAAGGACATTGATGTCAGAAACATGGAGCACCTTACAAGAACTGACATGCACAGTGGTGGCTCAAGCCTGTGAATACAAACTGTGAAAACCATGCCTTTACCATCTTATTCCAGAGAACCAGGGGAGGAAAATGAATCCTTCTCACCATCCCCACAAAAAATGTGATAACAGGAAAAGGAAAGAGGCCTTGATTCCTCCCAGAGACAAAACCCCAGGAACATTTTTCTGGAGAAGCCTTTATATTGCTTTTGATTATGGATTTTTAATTGTGTCATATAAAATTAGTGCTTAGAGAGGCTAGATATGATAATGAATGTTCTGAACCTTAGACAGAGACGCTTAAAATTGTCTTCAAAGAAATTCCTTCCATTTTACCAGTATACTAAAGCAATATACATGGGATTCGATTAAATTAATACTGAAACTCTCTTGAAGATCTTCCCATCACTTTTCCAGTGCAGAATAAGTGCATTTTCATAATTCATCTTTCCCCTCACTTTTACCAGGGAGCCAGGGCTTTCTCCTTGCAGTCTATGCCAGGTTTTGGATGAAGTTTTCATTAGGATATTCTTCCCTAATATTTTCCATTGCCTAATTTCATCCAATTACATCTAATTACACTCCCCTGAATAACTAGAAACTATTCTTATCCCTCCCTTCAGATGGTTCCAGACAATTATCTGGCTCTGTATCTCTATTTGCCAAGTTACAGCTATTTAGTTTTTCTAACCTTTTGTTCTATTGACTTGACTTTCTTGTTATCCAAAGGCTATACACTACCTTGCCTGAGAAGCAAGAAGATCTGGAATGACTAACATCATTTTAACCAGATGAGTTAGCCTTGCAAAATATTTGTCTCCTCCTTGCAATCTTAGTCACAAATGTTCCATCACATTTGGAACACCTACTTCTGGCATCCTGTGAATGGTTATCAAGTAGATTTTGTGGTTAATTTTGTAATAGTTTTGTAATTGATGTATAAGTGTGCCACTGTTGCTGCTGAGTATTACTGACTTCAAGAATTTTGGCTATGTTATTCCATTAGATGAGAGAAAAAACCCCAACAAAATAGCTGTCTTGTTATTCCACACTGGTGATGTTATCTAAGGATTCTTGACCAAGACTTTGGAATATCAGTCAAGAAAGAGATTATCTGTAACTATATCTGTATCTGTACTATCTGTATCTGTAACTATCTGTAACACCAGACTTACTGGATGCTTTCTGTAACTAAATATTTGTGGCACAGCTTGTAAACTGATGGCTTTTGAGCACATCTGAAATTCTCCCAAAGAGAAAATCTTAGAGAATAAAGGGAATAATAGTTTGTTAGAGTCAATGTAAACTAAATCACCGTGTTATGGGTCAATACAAATGTTCTGCTCTGTTCAGATTCATGTTTTCAGCAATAACAGAACCCTGGCCAATTAAGCATCAATTCATCTCAGCTGAAGGCAGCCGTGTAGAAGATAAACCTTCAGACTAACCTAGGCTCTCCATGGGTACCTCCAGAAAGTTATGCATTTCACCTGTCTCTGATATTGATCTTGGTGTACCAGATGCTGCTAGAGCAAATTTTCCTGAACTGCCAATAACATGAAAACAGAAAATACTCAGGACACAAGCAGCTTTCAAAACAACTTACCAGGCTGTAATGCCCTCAAAAACCCCAAAGTATTTAATGAGCAGTGAGTGGCATTAACAAAGTCTTTTTCCTAATCAGTTTGGGTGGTTTACACCTCTAGATTCCTCTCATTTCCTCTACCTTATGTCCTCCATGATGAAAAGCTGTGATAACTTCCATCCCCACTTCCATCCACGGCTGTCCCCTGGGAAAAAGCAGCTTGTGTGCTGCTGGGGATGTGGGAATATCCCCACCAACATCTGGCTACCCAGTCTGGGTAAATATCTACTCACACAGCACAGGTTTTTTTCTTTGTGTGATTATTGGATCACAGAATCATAGAATCATAGAATCATGGAATGGTTTGGGTTGGAAATAACCCAAGATGCAAACCCTCTGCCTTGGGCAGGAACACCTTCCACTAGATCAGGTTGCTCAGAACCTCATCCAGCCTGGGCTTGAACACTTCCAAGTTAACCTCCTCTAGCCAGTTTCTAATCTTCTGTAGCTCTTAGAAATGTACCATTACAAGGATATTATAGGGCAGTTACAAATCTGTCTTCAAATCTGACTGAAAAGGGCCAAGAAGTCTCAGAGTTAAGTGGAGAACACACATGAAAAAAACAGCATGATTGCAGAAGCCTATTTTTGCTTCAGAAATTCAGCTAAAGAAAGAACAAACCATTTAACAGAATTGAATCATATTTTTTTTTTAATCAGGCACTTGCTATTGTTTCCCCCCTTGCTGACATGAAAATTGAGAAACTTGGAATCCAATTACAGATGCTAGATAAAAGGGAATGATAGCAAGGAATATTAATTGGATGGAGAAGATGTTGAAGGCATGTTCACTAGATACGTGCTTCAAAAGCAGCAGAACTACAAGTGTACAGGCAGAGGTCACTGTGTAAAGGGATAACAGGTGACACAGAAACAGTGAACCACAGCTCAGGTTTTCAATCAATAAGGCCAGTGAGAGCTGCTGGACCTTCGATGCAATTCATTACTTCAAGAGGTAGTAAACAGCAATATTGACACTTAGAATTCAACCAAACCCAAAATTGCTTATGTCTCTGGCAGCTTTATTTTAAAGTGTGAAAACTCTCAGCAGGAGGTACCAAGGGTTTTGCAACCTTTTATTTACAAGGCTTACTGCAAGGAAAAAATATGCATTTTGGGAGTCTGTTCTGAACAGCTCTTATTTTGGTCCTTCTCCTCTTCCTCTTCCTCTTCCTCTTCTTCTTCATCATAATTTTTAATGTTATTATTGTTACTGCTTCTTCAAGATAGAAGAAGGAAAGGAAAAAATGGGATGATATGCTCTTTCCTGTATAGCATGGTGATCCAAAGTCCTCTTCATACCCTAAATTAGAAAAACCTAAGTTTTTTGGTTTGAAATATGATTTGAACTCTTCTGCTAAGCATTGGCAATGAGCAGTCATTTAGCCCTGCTAAGATAAGCACAACCATTTTCCATGTAGGAAGACTCAATATTCAAATCCAGATGAACCTGAGCATTTTGTTAAAATTCTTCTTGCGGTAGACCCATGGGATGCTGGCATTTCGATTACAGTACAGACCCAATGGCAAAACTCCCACTATTTTCTAAGATGTCAGGATTTCACTCATCAGAATGACATCATCTATCAGCCCTCCTTGTTCAGTCCCAGTGAAAACAGGAATGCACCAGCAGATGAATCTGGCTACAATTCAGGCTGAGGCATGTGGTTTTTATCTCTTCCTTTGAGAGAACAGTCCAGCATTTGACAAGCCTTTGGAGTTAGGATATATACCATGAATTAAATTCCTTTGCTGCTGGGCTCTGTTTGTGGGGAAACTATTTACCTTTTAAATGATACACTTTCTCAGACCTGTCACTGGAAAGCAGACCCACACCTGACTCTATAGCTTCTGTTAATGGACCTGGACAAGTTTTATTGCAAAGACTCCAGGGAAACCGAAACAGCCACACCAGGCTTGATCGCCCATCCAGGAATGCTGCTGATGTTAGATCTTCCAAGGAACAGATATAAACATGCCCAAAATGGGTACTATAAGGGTTCTGTCTGCAGAAGAAATGTTTCCCTAATCCATCCAATGCAGGCAATCATACCTCCTTGTCTGGCAATGGAAACATTGAGCTTCCTCCTCTCCTTCCCCCTCTAAGATCCTTCAGGAAGAACAGACAACCCTGACTGCACAGAGTGAGAAAGGATCACATCCCTAAACAGTGAAAGAGATTGAGGTTTGCACAAATTAACCTCTAATTGCAGTCACTGATTTTAGGGAAGGAAAGGAAAAGGGAGGAGGTGGTGATGGCTGGGGAGGGGAGAGGAGGAAAGGGGAAGGGAAGGGAATTTCCAGGAAGGGAAGTTCCGGGAAGTTCCGGGAAGTTCCAGGAAGGGAAGGGAAGGGAAGGGAAGGGAAGGGAAGGGAAGGGAAGGGAAGGGGAAAGAGGAAAGGGGAAAGGGAAGAAGAGAAAAAGGGAAGGGGAATGGAAAAAGGGAAGAGGAAGGGGAAGGGGAAAGGAAGGGGAAAGGGAAAGGAAGGGAAGGAAAACTGAATAGTTCGATGTGCAGAAAACCTAAGTGTTATAAGCTGGCAAGTCTACTTGTTTGAGCTGGAAGAGGACAGCCAGGATTTTACAGTGTTCTGGCTCAAAAATGGCAGACTGGTGCCGCCTCTCCTGTCCTGCCACTCTGAAGCCAAAAGGAGAATGCCCCTCTTCCTCTGACCAGGCAATGCAGGATGCACCACACAGGATATGAGCTGGCACACACCATCTCTGCACTCGGCACGACCAATTCATAACCTGCTGGCCTGCTCCAGAATACTGAAGAGCTGACTGTGGTGCTTCTGGGGAATGATTTTATTCTCCTCCACTGTCTGAAAGGTCAAACATCCCTGACCCCCACAAATAATTGGTGATACTAAGACATGCAGGAGAACTGAGAATTGTGTTTTTCTGTGCAATTTAAAATGACATTAGGGAGAGGAGATACAAAGTAACTGAAATGGTCGCTTTGTAACCCTTTTTATAGCTGGTTCTAGCAAAAAAATAAGGAACCTAAAGGTGCAAAATTTCAGATAGTGCTCTGAAACTAACCTATAACTAATGGTTATACAGGAGCCTCAGTGTATACCCGGTGACTGAAGATGAAGAAGTATTTATATCTTTATTTCTATATCTCTGATTTATATCTGTGTTTGTTTGTACTTACATCTTCTCCATATCAAAATCTCCAAACTATCTCTTTTACCACTCAAAGATATTTATAACACCTTCAACACAAAGTTTTATAGAGATGTAGAATTTTCAATTAAAATTTTACCTTTTCAGAATTATTTTAAACTACTTTGACTCTCCATTAGAAGAGTTACAGGGAGATATATTGGCCCATATATTTTCCAACAATACCTCTCCTTTCCCACCCCAAAGGTTGTTCTAGCTTGCAAGTTCTTTCCCTTCCCGGTGTGCAATTGCAAAGACCATTTCCATCACCTCTGGAGACTTTAATCCCTCTTCCTGGAAATCACTTGTGTTACATAAATACACAGAACTCAATTCAATTATTTTCTTGCCCTTTCCCTGCCACAGATCTATCTACTGATAACTTCTGTTTGAATACACACCCTCCTTATCGTGAAAGAATCAGGCACGGTCTCTCTGAAAACAACTTGATTATAAGGCAGTGAGAAGAGATGGCAGCAAGTCAAAGAACATTAGGGCTGTCATTTGCCAAAGGAATTTTCTTACAGCTTGTGGACATTGAATTATTGACACACAGTTTGTGGTTTTGGAGTTTTTTGGGTGGGTGGATTATTTTGCAGTGCTGTTTTCATAATAGTACTGTGATGGTAAAGTTGTTTTAGATAGTATCATTATAGTTTAGTCTGCAGCTCTTCCCAGAGGTTGCTTTTGGGACCTGAGTGTGACAGACATATAAATGAGAGAATAGATACTGGGTATGAGCTGAGCTGAACTAGACATCAAGAAATCTCTTTGGCTATAATTGAAAGGAAATCATCACCAAATGTTGACTCAGATGACCTAAATTAGAAAGCTAACTGTGTCTAGAAGGTTTTATATTGTTAAAATGCCTATTTTCCTCCAATGGTTATAAAGAAATTCTAGGCAGCTAGTTCAGATAAAGAGCCCTTAAAATTCTATAATTTTTTTGAAAATAGACCTATCCAGTGGTCCTCAAGAAATCATTCAGAAAGGACTAAAACCAGCAATACCTGAGAGATTATATAGACTTGGCGTGAGACACTTCTCAGCTGTAAGATTAGCCACAGACACGGTAAAAATCACTCTTTAGTAAGCACAGCAATTATTGTCATCTTGATGCAAAGGAATGAGAAGAATCTTTGTAAAGATGCACAAAAGGAAGCAAAATTTTCCAAAAAATGGACAGATAAAATGGCCTCTGATGAAGTCTAGGAAAATTAAATGTTTATTTTTCTTCTTTTGCATTTCTGAGAGGCTTTATAGTACTTAACTCCCTCACTTTCCTAACCAATAACATTTGCATATGGTTTTCATGCAGTTCTCAATTTACACTAATAGCTGGTGGTGGACCCTTAGGTGTATTTAAAGGCTGAAGATAGTTCAGTAAAGGCAATAGAGACCTTCCCCAAGGCATCCTGCTGATCACTCTCCATTTCTGAAGAAGTGCTTGTAGTTAGGAGAGTGACTGGATTTTGCAACATAGTCAATTGTTCATCCTCTTACTGATACCATCTAGAACCAGCAGCTAAAGGACTTGATGAACCTGGGGTCCAGCTGATTTATTTTTTTCAGTTTTCCTCTGTAGACCATGTTTTCAAGACCTCTAATCATTCTTCCTGATTTTTGAACTGCCTTCAACCAGGCCCCATACCTCATGATGTTTGTTGAACAGAAGCATCTGAACAGGGTGAATTTGAATTAAACTCAAGCAAATAGTGGTGCAGAGCTGTGCTGGAGCAAAGAGGCAAAGATTGTGATTGGGACCTGATGCCTTAATTTTAGCTTTCATATTTTTTAGATTCTGTACTGCCTTAGTGTGTGACTTTGAACTTCATATAGTGTAAGCAAATTGTCTTCACAGGGTAGTTAGAGAAAACAATCCTTTTCCAGCATGAGAACCAAGGACACCATTGTAGCTTCAAGGCCCAAAAACTATAAATAACAGCAAATTGAGGAAAACAATCTGGGAGAATGGAATTTCAGAACCTGAAGCTGTAATTGGACAATTGACCCCAATATGTAAATGGACCAAAACTTATGAAAGTGTGAAACCTTGTGACCCATCATCCATCTTGTGTCCATCTTGGGTGTAGCCACGGCTGGGATTTTGTACTGCCCAGGGTGTATCCTTGGAAAGCCTTTTACTAAATACCTACTTTGTTCTTTAACTCAGTCTAGCCTCTGTTCCAGGTCAGCCTCTGTAGGCATCAGAACAAGACAATTATGCTAATAACTTCTTATCCTCAGATTATGAGTTCTCTTGGGAGTTGTCAGCTGAGCCCTAAGGAATGCTGAGACATTGCTATTCACCATCTTTATTCCGATTAAGCCACGTAAATAAAAATTGCCAACAAACAACAGCCTTTGAAGATACCGAATCTCTAATGCATATTGTTTTTCATTTCTATGCTTTATTTTCACATTAAATAATAATGAAATTTTGTACAGGAGAAAAGGCTGGCATGTATAGCTGAACCTGCACTTGGGAAGGGCTGCTAGTTCTGAGCATTAGGGGCTGCAGGCTTTTGTTATCCACCAGATCTTCTTGATTTGATTAGCCTGACATCTGCAGTTACTGGGGACTAGTATGTACCATGCTAAAAAATCTCACAGCAAGCAGTCATACATTGGGAAGAACATATATGTTTTCTAAATAAACATCACTTTTTGTATTTTCCAGCTTTCAGGTGTTTCTCCAGCTTTAATTTAGAACCCTTTATGTTCCTTGGTTTTGATCTCAGAAGACTCAGAGCCTCCCTTCAGTCCCCACCACTCCTCTCCACCACAAATCAGCTTCTCAGAATTTTGAGAGGCAGTAAAATGGGGGAGAGAGGGAAAAAAGGTAGAATTTCCCAGGATTTCCTCTGTTCCCTCAGGATATATTCCGTGCCTCTCCCCTTCTTTCTATTCTATGTATGTCAGCCTCAGAACTGGTGTCCTAACTGTGTGATCTCCATATACAATGGCAAATAAAGCAGCGAAAAAGCCTTAGGCACCACAGGAAAAATGCATTTTAACTACAAAAGGAAAATCGTGAACAAGAGTTAACCCAGGACATCTTTCAGCATAAGGATTAGTTACCAAATAATGTTCTATTAAAGGCAAATCATTGTTTCTATCATTATCTTAATAGCCTGGTGGTTGGGGTAAATATTTACAGTAATCCAGGAAGGTGAGAAATTCTGTATTATTAGAAATGAAAACAGTTGCTATTTTGGTTTTGAGAAAGCTAACTAACTTTGTTGCTAACTAACAATGTTTCCCTATTGAAGGACCTTCAGTGGAGGATGCATTGATTCATCTTGTTATATTTCTCCTCTCTGACACTGGCTGGATGCACGACTAACAGTAGCTCTGTAGGTTGAGAACAACTCATTAAGCTGGTCCAACCCCTAAATTAAAGCAGTGACCTGATGGAGCTCCAGCCAACTCCATTCGCTCCTTCCCCTTTTACAGACCTTCTTTTCACTCTCACAGGGCCAAGCAGAGAGTCACAATGTCACATTAAAGACCCTCATGGCAGAGTCCTAGAGCAGGGACTGCTGTGTTCCATGAGGCAGCGGAGGAAGCACAGGCTGGTGAGATAACACTAATCAGTTAACAGCCCTGAATAGAACAGGGAACTAAACATGGCAGCTGTCACTTATGATAGCATACAGTGTCCAATTCTATTCAATTGGGCTACTTTAATGTTCATCTCCTTTCCTATTTAAGCATAGGTGATTCTTAATTAACTTTTCCTAATGTGTCACTCTCAATTGTACTCACTGTAGGCATTATCCAGTCTAGATTTATTTAGGAAAGGACTTATAAGAACAAAAATCTTTCAAATTATGCAGAAATGGGGCAACTAGGGACTTATGCACCTTAAAAAGTTCAGTCATGGGGTATATGCCTCTGGCATGCCTGGTTTTGTTTTAGAATTTTTTTGCGTGGGATAAGATGACTGAGATCTCAAGCTCTACAGACAAATGAAGAATTGAGTTAATGAATTTTGTTTTCCCTCCCAATTCATTCTAAAATGATCCTTAAGGAAGGCTCTGTATTTTATACTGGTCACATTATTGATACGCATTCCTCTGCAAACAAAAAAACCTGAGAGCCACAAAATTGCTCTGTTTTAGTCCCAGTTTTTCAATTGCTACACTCTCCTTTAACTTCAGGAGATTTCGTTAGTGGTAATCCATCAGTTGCACTCAACGCACAACAAGGAAAACAGCACATCAAGGCTTGATCTTTTCTGAGTGATATCACAGATACTGCACCAGGTTCTATCTTGTCCATGAATATCACCTCACCCTTTCTAATTTGACTCAATTTCTTGTCATGCCTATCTTCACCAACAACATTCTTTAGGCTTCTTTTGTTTGTTGTTGTTGTTGTTATCATCACCATTATTATTATTATTATTATTATTATTATTATTATTATTATTATTATTATTATTATGTTGCTCCAATTCTGTTTTCACACAGGATGCAAGATAAAATGATCATCACAAAGCAGAGAGCATGAATTTTGGATCCAAGAATGTTCACATCTGCCAGAACCAAATCTGGGAGTAAAGGCTTTTTCAGGTATAAAATCTTGCAATAAACAGTCCAAGTTCCCTGACACCCACCCTCCTTTGGCTCTGCTGAATCTAACGAAAGTGACACTATAAAAGCTCTTATTTTGCTAAAATTTGCTAAAATAAATTTAAAAAGAAAATAATGAAAAAAAGTTGAAAGGACTTCCCACTGAGAACATGATACAAATTGGATCAGAACTGATCTACATAAGAATCACAAAGCAAGCAAGGAAAATAAATTATAGGGGGAAAAGAATTTTAAGAACAGGGAACCAGGTCAATTCAGCAAGAGGAAGAGGAATAGGAAAAGAAAGATTTGAAAGTTTTGAGTAGGGTGGAGAAGTCCCAAAGAACAGGGATTCCCATTTCAGCTGTGATGAGGAAAGGGTCAAAATGATGGAGGCACTTCCTGCTCCATGTTGCCCAGCTTCTACCCCTTCCTCTTCCTTCATGGAGGAAGCAGGAGGGTTTAAAATATGTAGCTAAGACTCAGCTGCTTTGCTCCTCTTTTCTTTTTCATTGGAATCTCACCTCCACAGTGGTTTCCTGCCTGACCCATGCCCTGACATGGACACCGTGTCCAAAACCAAATTATTTATGTATTTTGTTATAAAATAAATACATGATCTGGATAAGGAAATTGAGTTACTATCAGTTGTGGGTTCGGTATTTTTTGAGCTTGTAAAGAGCTAGCTCTTCTCAAGAGAAACTTTTCAACAGTTTTCTTTTTCCCAAAAAACCCTGTGTAAACAATATTCCTTTCCCATAAAAACAGGTGTTGTTTGCTATTTCTGTTACTTAGCCAGTGGGAGAGGTGTCAGTCCTATGGACCAATAACATGCCTTTTTAGTGCAGCATGTTATAAAAGAGCTGAATGAATTGTAAATAAAACCTCCTAATTTCTACTGCCTTCTAACTAGAGTCAAACATTTTTATTTCATGTCCTATTGCAACAATCAGCACCAGATTGGGTGGGAGTTCTGATCTGCTGGAAAGCCTGAAGGCTCTGCAGAGGGATCTAGACAGGCTGGGTCAATGGGCTGAGGACAAAGCAGGATTCAACAGGATGAAGTGCTGGGTTCTACACTTTGACCACAGTAACCACATTGGAGGCTGGGGCAGAGGAGCTGGAAAAGGCCATTTGGGAAGGGCCCTGGGACTGCTGGTGCCAGTGGCTGGACAGGAGCCCAGGAGTGCCCAGATGGGCAAGAGGCTAATGGTCTCTGGGCTGTCCCAGCCATGGTGTGACACAGCCCCAGGGCAGGGTCTGTCCCCTGGGCCGGCACTGCTGAGGCACCTCCAGTGCTGGGGACAGCCCTGGGCCCCTCAGGACAAGAGACACACTGAGGGGCTGGAGCGTGTCCAGGGAAGGGAACGGAGCTGGGGAGGGGGCTGGAGGCCCAGGAGCGGCTGCGGGAGCTGGGAAAGGGGCTCAGCCCAGAGAAAAGGAGGCTCAGGGGGGACCTTCTGGCTCTGCACAACTTCCTGACAGGAGGGGACAGCCAGGGGGCCAGGTTCTGCCCCCGGGGAATGGGGACAGGATAAGGACAGAGTTCTAAGCTGCACCAGGGGAGGTTCAGGTTGGATATTAGGAGCAATTTCTTCACAGAAATGGTGGTCAGGCTGTTGGAAGAGGGTGCCTAGGGCAGTGATGAACTCACCATCCCTGGAGGTGTTGAAGGAATGACTGAAATGACTGAATATGACACTCAGTGACAAAGTGGGGATTGGTCATGTCTTCAACCCGATGACCTCAGAGGTCTTTTCCAACCTAAATGATTCTGAGATTCCGAGATTCTGTGATTGCTTCTGTGAGCCAGTGCCAGAAGAACCTCAATGTTACAGAAACAAAGAACAGCCCTGGAATTCCATTTCTGCCAAAAAAGCCAACAAACTGAATTCTCTTGGAGAGTTTTTAGTCGATTACAGGTATATGAAAAAATAAGAAAAAAGTAAAAAAGCATTTTCTTGTGCTCTTAGCTGCAGGGGCTTTTTTGGTAGAGAGAATGTGCTACTGTAGCTTGCTACTCCATTATCATCCTCTGCAAAAATAAGGTCTCATAATTAATGTCTAAAAAATAGCAGGTGTCCAAGCTTGGATTTTTCCCCCCTTCCTTCTCTTTTTTCCCTTTGTATCATAAAGGTGAGTTAACAGCCTTATGTGCTCTGCTGAACTCGAGCTGGATCCAGCTGAACTTCAATTCATCCCAGCAGCAAACTGTTTATTAAAGACCTGTCAAATGCTCATATTCTGTGGATCATCACAGGAGCTGACAGTGCGACAAAGGCTTGAAATCCAGTGCATATCACTGGAGGATGCCATTAAAATGAAAGTGAGACCAAAACCTCGCAGCTGTCAGTCATTATCTAGGACATTCTCACACAGTAGATCTCACACACTTCCCTTCATCTCGCATGGGTCTCCTCTTCACACTTCTCCATTTTTTGCTGTAATGAAACAGCTTTCGAACAAAAAAGGATTTTTGAAACAGAAGAAAATCCATAAATCTCTATAGAAGGTGTGTATTTCTACTCTATTTGGAGTCCTTCTGCATGTCCAGTTAACCGCTGTATCTCTTTTTGGTCACCTGTTGCTTATTTTATAGGCTGTTCTAATTTAGAACCTGAAAAGAAGCATAAATAGGAATGACTGAATTTCAGCCATTAAAATAGACCTTTCACAAGAAAAATTGTTCTCAGCCACTTGCCCTTATCTCAGACCAAGCCTGAACATAACTTTGTTCCAGTTCAAGTGAGACTGGCTCATAATGTTTCTGTCCTCATTATTTTTTGGGTTTTCTTTTGTTTTTCCAGTTCTGGGTCTGCCCGGGGATTTATTGGCTGTGATAGCCATATCAAGGCTATGTCAGTGCTGTCAGTGACCAGCTCTTAGCCAGGAGAAATGGCTGGTCTGAGCTCTATGGACCAAAAGTAGGAAATACCTGAAGTCTCATAAGCTTGTTCTGAAAGGGCTTGATACTCAGCCTGTCACACCAATTTTACAGCCATTTATCTCTATCAACATCAGAGACACTATGCCAGAGGAAAAATAATGGAGAGTTGACTCAGCCTTCTACTGTTTTAAAGTCATACTTGATTTACTTTAGGATACAGCATATTTTATTGCCTCTTGTCTTCACTGTTGAACCCAGATCTCCTCATCACTAAACCAGTGATATGCACTGGCTAAAGAAATATCCAAATACAAGACAAAACCATGGTATAATTACTCAATTGCACTCTCATCACATGTCCTATGTAATTATGAAACGGTTCCAGTTTTTATGTCTATAATTATTACAAACTCATATCAAAAGGAAGGTCATCCATATTAGCACAGCTTTCAGATTTATTACACTACTCTGGCACTGCTTTGATGTAAAAGAGTTTGACAAATATATTTAGTATAAAAAAATATTAAGGGTAATTATGTCATTTGCCCATGGATTTTTATGATTAAAGAATTTTTAGAGGCTTAGTGCACAACTTACCTTACACTTCAATTATTTAAAAAAATTATTTTGCTTTAATATGTACAAAACAGCTACAAAAATTGTCAGAATAATTCTAATACAGCTCCAGGTTAAATTCTGTTCCATTAAGAACAGAGAGTTAATAATGCCAGTCATACATTTCAACTTAAGGGTAATTATACACTTAAAAATATATATATTCTAAGTGTAATTACAGTGGAATTACAGTAAAACAGCCATGCAATGAAAAACACTCCATTACCCAGAATACCTGAGGCAGGTGGAAACTTTACTAAATCAGATGACTTAGTATTTCAGCCAGGTACTTTGGAGATTTTTCAGGCATGTCAGTGAATAAGGAACAGCAAAATACAGTGAACATTAAAAAATACTGCAGTTAAGGCTAATAGCATACAGCTGTAACAAAATTTCCATGATACAAAGAGTACTGAAAAAGTGTAAGAAAACTAGGATATTCAGACCACAGGTTTTGATTTTTGGCCTCAGTTTCTAAACGCAAATAAAAAACAATTTTGGGGAGAGGTTGGACAGCAGTTTTTTAGACTGGAGAAAGACGAGCAGGATGGTATAAGGAAAACCTATGTAATGTTGCCCAGAAGATGAAGTTCCTGCTAGAAGGATGTCTGGAAACATGGAAACCATTCTGGGTGCCTCCTGCTCTGCTTAGGAAAGTGAGTCATACTTTCACATACTCTTTATGACTAAAAAGGATGGCACTCATGCTTGGCTACAGCAGCAACGCTGCCTCCTGACAGAACAGCCCTAGAGGCCCCAGATACTGATTAATTGCTCATGACATAAGGAGTCATGTTAATATCAGCAGCAGGATCCGGTTCCCAGGGAGAGAAGTGGCAGACTGGTAATTCCTCTTGATCCTAAATGGAACAAGTAATGGAAATGGTTGTACAGATCAGATAAACTAAAACAAAAACCAAAACAAGGGTGGAAGATGAAGCAAGAATGTTTTAAAACAATATCTGTAAGCATCCCTGAACCAGCTTAGTGTTGAGCTGTGTTTGGATAATATAAAATAATTCCAAGGACAAAAGCTACAAAAGGTCTGAACAGACCCAGAACCTCTTTGGTAAAGGTCCCACTACTTTAGCCTGGCAAGGCGGATCAGGATGGTGCAAGTTGTCCCCAAGCAGAGCATAGGACATGGAGAAAGTTACGGCCTAAGCTGTTCCTGCCCAAGATGTGCTGTGGCATGGGTTCAAGGAGCTGGAAACATCAGCTTCTGTGAGAAATGAGAGGCGTGCAGACCAGCATGTCTGGATGAGTCAGTGGAAGGGGAACTGGGCCAGTTGGAAGATTTGGTAAGACTGGGCATGTATATCTTCCACATTGTCTGTAACCAACATCATCCTGGAACAGAAAGGCTAGGTAATCCCAGCCAGAGTAACACAGAAGCCAATTGTTTTTGTGCAGAAAACCGCCTCAAGTTCTTGCTTCTGTTTAATTCCATGGTCCAAGTGAAAAACTTGGAGACTAGATAAAAAAGTGTGTGAGGTAGAAAGGGAAAGGACAGGGGCATTTCTAGGCAGCCAACTGGATTAACTCATCTTCAGTGGTACTGCAGCACTGTATCCCCAGGAAAGAAGCTGCATTACCCAAAGCTGGTAGAAGCCTTTGGCGTGGGATGGAAGGACTCACCTCATCTTGCCAGAGCACACCCAAGGAAACCCCAGCTGAATTTGAAAAGAGGCCGTGGAGACTAGTCCTCCTGGATTGCCCAAACCCCACATTCCCAGTGCAGCTGAGGGTTGAAAAAGGACAGAGATCTTCTGGACGTGGCAATTTAGGATCAGTAAAAACAGGCCTCAGAACTGCAGCAGAGGTTCCTGACCTTACCAAAGATCCCCAGGAGTTCCTTGGTGCAGGTGAATGAAAGAAGAAGGAAATGGGTCACCATCATGCATGGCAACACATGGACACATTGCCTGATAGTGTTGTGTAAGAGGATTTAACATGGCTCATGAAAACTCTGGGACTGAAAGGAAGAGATGTGGGACGTTGGTCTATAATTGAGGGAAACAGGCAACTGGGAAAAATAAAGATGGCATGAACAAATTAATCAAATGCCGACAGAGCCAAAAGAAACTTCAATCAATCCAAGGCTGGACAGGACAGAGCCTCACCACTCCCCATTGAGCTGCTTGTTGGAATTTACAGATCACCAGCTGGAGACGTCCTTTTGGGGGAAAATTCTGTGTTCCAATGTGGGCAGTGCAAAACCCATCCAGGAATTTTGCTAATAAATACAAAAATTTGTGAAGTACACAAGGATAACTGGACAAATTTTCAGAGTTGACTTTTATATGATTCTAGAGAAAATGGAGCCCAAATTCATCATGGATGAAGAAGATTGACAGGAAGGCTTGAAAGACTCGGGAAAACTTGAATCCTGTGGTTCTTCCAGAACACTGTCCACAGGAAAAAAATAAACACTTTGATTGTAGTTTTGATAGGAACTCTGATACAAGAATAAGTGGCCAACAAATTTAATCTTTAGAAAAGTATTTTGAAGAGGATAGTTCATTAAAGTATGATTTCTAAGTATTTAGGAATAATAATTGTCATAGCCATGACAACAAAAACAATAATAATAACAACAGTAATAATAATACAACAATATGTCCTAAAATCTTTCTGAATTCAATTCCAGAGCTGTACTCTTTCTCTCAGCGAAAATACAGATGATGCTGACAAAGATGGAGATTGGCACCACAGCATACATTGAGCAGCTACTCGATGATCTCACAGTGTGAAAAAGGATTGAACAAGCCCCTGGAAAAAGTTATCAGCACAGTGTGAATTAAACTTTAATCTGTCCTAAAATCTCACTCCCTTTTTGGCTAAAAGTCATAGTGGAAACAGTTCTTCTTTGGAAGACAATAGATGAAATGCTAGAATCTGCTTTATTTTCAGAGAGATGTTCATCATGATTCTCTAACTGGTCCAATGTCCTTGTGGAAACATGTGTAGGGATGTGTAGCAGGAGTGTTAAACAAGGTGAGGAGTACTGCAGAACAGGATGAAACCTGAGGTCATCCTGCTTAAAGGTTTAAAATGAGATTAGAGTGAAGAACACTGCAGCTTCCTGAGGGCCTGTCATAAAGTCCTTTGGTTTGTCAGGACTGTGATACAACTGGAGTGACTGGCTAAGAAGAGGGATTTTTTTGTAGGCTGCGTGTCATTAGGCTTAGAGTTGAACCCCAGTGACTTCTGGTTTACCCTTCTCCCCTTGCTTCCAAACTTTCAAGAAATCTTACAGACAGAAGCACTTAGAGACTAGAGCCAGAGTCCACTGGACCTGGCATTGAGGCACCATATGAAGAAAAACTTCTGAGGAAAGTTTCTTGGGCAAAAACCTCCTTGCTGAAAAGGAAGTTCTGGTTGTGGTTAAATCTGTAAGACACTCTCACCATGGCCTGCAGGGCAGAATAGCTGTGGTTAGATCAGGCCATAGTTTCTTGCACTAGTTCTTTAATTCCGACATCCAGAGGAAACTTGCCAGGTGGTTGGAAAAATTGTCTTGTTTTGATTTCATGGTCATATTGGGTGTGAAAGCACAGTAAGGCTGATGGTCTTCCAGATGGTGTTATTGGGAAGCTAATTGTAAACATTGTCTCACGCAGGAGTGGGAGGAACCAGTTGCTCCAGAGAAGGCTCCTGTTTGGGAAAAGTTGAATGCTTCTGTTTCTTCTCCTACTTTACTTTTCTGCCTAGTTTGAGAAAGTGGAATGAGGCTGCTGAAAAGAGCACTAGAAAAGAGCTTACAGAAACTTGCTATCAAAACAGAAGGGCTAGAAAATAATTTGAAAAAAAATCTTGACCATCCAGAATGAGAGTATTCCCTGCATGTTGTTTCTCAGTGTATGAGCAATCTCTCACCTTGGTCTGAAGACACAAAAGATAAGATGCTCAAGGCACTGGGGATAATGTGTGAAAAATGGGCGAGTTTTCTGGACTAATGAGAAGTGGCTGTCAGGGAGGTGGATGTCCTGTGTCCTATCCCATGCCTTTCTGATTTATCTCTGAGATACCCTGCAGTATTCCTGCTGGTGGATCTTGCACTGGGAGATGCTGTCAGGCTCAGATGGAAGTGACACTTGTGAATGTGACAGTGCCGTATTTCTGCCTCTCTGCAGCCAGCAGACCAAGTGCAGAAGTGCATATTAATGCCCTCACATGCTTTACACCTGGACAGGTGGAAAGAGGGAAAAATCAATTTGCTCAAGCAAAACACCTTTGCACATTTTGCCTTTAGAAGAGGTATAGAGGTTCCCACCTGCAATGGCGGAGGAAAAGCTTAGTGTTGAATCTCAGTTAAAGATATATTTTATTTTCATTTCTCCAGGTCGTAAATCTAGTCCATAATTTTCAAATTGTTACCAAACTAGAGGCATCTCAGACAGGAACAGTTTAATTTCAGTAGCCATTTTGTTCTTGATCCCAATTTCTTCCCATGAAAAATGTTTTACAACTTGGAGCATCAAATCTCAAGGATTCCTTCTGTAACATGTTTATCTTACTTCCTTCTATTGAATGTATTTGTTCCTCTTTAATCTAGCTGATTTTTTCCAAAAAATGAACCATATATTCTTTTCAATTGATTTTCCTTGCTTTTTTGTTGATTTTTTTAACCAAATATCATGCTTCCAGTTGCCACTGAAAATTAAGTAATTCCTTCTGTTTTTTCAATCATCTTTCAATAAAAACCTCTTTATTTTTAGATCACTGGCAGGCTTTATTTCATAATTTAAAACTTTTCTAAGTTAATGCAGTTTTGGTGTGGGTACTAAAAAATAAGTCTCACAAATTCTTGCCTCATTCACATGCACCAGTTCCCCAGGTCAACCCACAATTTAAAGCAGAATACAGTCTTTCTCAGGGCCCATTAGTATCCTTCAAAATACATTTCTTTAAGCTGCACAAGAATGTCTTAGAGGCTGGTGCAACAGCCAGAAGACAAACCAACACTCTTTTGGGCACAGAGCAGAAAGCATGTGGCATTAAAACAATTTGGCATGACTGGCATTAATTTACTATACTGTTTATGATTAAAACTGTCCAAACAGTTAGTCAGAGGGGCCTGAGTTTGCACAGCTTTGTCTGGATGCCTTGTCTTATTTAGGATCTGGACCTCTGAGGAGCAGGAATGCAGAAGTGGAGATGTACCATGATACAAAAACACAGAGCAGATGAATTTGTTGGTGCTCGGTGGACAATAACAAAACACTGGTTAAAACTCTCCAAGCCCTGCTGCTTTTACCAAAGGCCATTGTATTAAGTTCAAGTTTTGCACTAGCAAATCCTGTAGTTGTTCAAAGCTCTGGCCTACAGTGGGAACAGAAACGTTCCAGTCGGCTGCAGGGGTACAGGTGGTTGAGTTTACCAGCTCTCCAAATGTTTTTCATCTCTTTTTCCTTCCTGAGATAGTTAAATGCACATTCCTCAGCTGTGTAAAAACAAATGGCCTGCTCTCCCACTTGAGGTGGTGCATTTAAAATGAAAGCCAGGCTTAATTAGAGCTTTTGAAGGCTTAAGAGTTAATGTGTGCCCATTAAACACTAACCACCAATTCTTTACTCTCTGGTGATCAGTGCTCACAGCCATGCCAGTGTGGGCTGTGGGGCTGGACTAGTGGAGGCAATCTCAGGGTCATGGCACCGTGCCCAGCTTGGGAGAGTCCAGTATTTGACCATTGTGAAGCTTGGAGAAATGTCTCCAGGTTGGAAACACTTGGATGGTGATCTTGTTTTTCAGTTGGATTTACTTCAAGATTTGAACTTGTGGGGAAGTGGCTCTGGTGGCCACCATCACTTTGCTGGCCAGCTGTTGAGCACTGTAGGTCAGTGGTGATGTGCACCTGGCCAGGGTCATGGTTGCAGAGGATGGATCCCTACACTTGTCCTGCGCGGGAAACACTGCAAGAATTATTGTTCCTATTTTATAGGTTTGGGAAGCTGGGGATTAAATGAGTTGTCAAAGGCTGCAGAGAGAGCCAGGGGCAGAGCAGGAGGCATGCCATGAGCCTTCAGTGCACTCCAAGGCAGCTCCAGACCACACTGCATCTTAAAGGCAGACATTCAACAGGGCTGTGGCTTGTGTAGATGCTTAAATGGAAGATAATTTGCAGCATTTTTGCCTTTATTTGCATGGGTAACATCTGTCCAGACTTCTAAACCTGCACAATGACTGGTGAGTAATTCAGCAAAGATCTCAACCAGGCAAAATAGACATGCAACACATAGGGATTTATATGTTGAGCTTCCCTGCAAAAATCACACTGACGAACTTGCAATAAATACATAATTTTATGGCTTATTTCTCAATCATATTCTGCTACATAATATCATGCTAAGAACTGTGAGCTACCTTGCCAATGGAAATATGCAGCTGGCAAGAGGTAAAGTTTCTCCAGAGCTGTTCAAGGAGTCATAACCGTAACAATATAAGCAAATAGATCATCAGTATATTCCTTTTGTTTTTTTTCCCTCCCCTCCTTCTTTCTCCTCATTTTCCCCTCTCACTTTCTTCCATCTGCCCTTCTCCATCATCCCTCCCCCTCAGTCACTCCTCTATTAGTGTTTAGAAGATTTCACAGTTTTCTCCCTACCCTGGAAAGAATGTAAGTCGATGCTGCTGATTGCCTTTGAAAACATTTGGAACAAATTATGTCTACTTTTGGAATCCAAATAAAAGAATGTGAGCCTCACTGGAGAAATATGAAATACAGGGTGGGATTCACAGAAGGTCTGCAGCATTTTTCCCCTCCTTTCTTAAAAATAAAAACCAACAACACTTTCAATTTTTTTCCTTATTTTTGTTACCTCAGTTGGAAAATATTTCATGTGGGAAAAGTGAAGGGTCTAGAAAAGTGCTTTATGTGAAGTGACATCTTCATCAGTTCTTTTAAAGGCAAAAATGATGATTGCCACGAGTCAATTGTTAACATGAACTCTATGAACCCAGTAGGCTTGATGAAGAAATGAAGCAAATTGTATTCTCTGTACCTCCTCTACTGAAGGACATTTTGGGTGACTAAAGTCTCTATTTTCTTATTCTGCTTTTAGACAGTTTGCCTCAGTTTCCCTGCCAGCTGGCTGCTGACACTGTGGTGCTGTGCAGTTGCCATCAGCAAAACAACAGAGATCTCCTGAGGAAAGGTGCTGTAGGACATTTAGGGCAAGTCATATTTCCAGATTCAGGCTTTCCTACATGTAGAAGTATTTGCATCCAAGATTTTATTTTGTTTTGTCTTATTGCAGGAAATGGTGCCAGTGACAAAGTTTGGTCCCAAATCATCCTACAAATGGCTCAAATATAGTGGAAGGACCTGTGAAGAAGGAATTTTTTTTTCTTCTTTTTTTTTTTTTTTTCCCTAATTAATGTTGATTTGCTTTGAGTTCAGATTCATACCTAGTGTAAGTTGAAAAACCTTATAACGAGAAGATGGACAGCTTTGCATTTCTACACCGGCCTCTGTGAAATCAGCAACTAGCTGATCCACAGCTGTATATCTGGGTTTAGGAACATTTCATCCTTTGCTCTTGAGGCTTAATTAAGAGAAAATGACAGAAACTTGCCCTGTAGAGGACCAGCCATCAGAACCAACCAGTGTTGCTGATTGTCCTGGGCCACCATGGCAATTCTGGGCTTAGCTCTTCCCTGGGAAAACTTACAAACTGGGGATAAGTGCCTCAAAAGAGTTTTCAGCAGATATCTACTGAGATTCTGCAAAATGTGCAAAATAAATGAAAAGTAGCAATGACCAAGACATTTCCCCATTTCTCTTCTGCTTTTCTGGAAGCTCTCCAGAGGAGCTGAAGCCTAGCCACACTTAAAAGCTGCTGCAGTTACTGAGTTCAACCTGGTAAGAAATGAATATAAATTGCTGTGAAGATCAAATAATCTTTTTTTTTTTTTTTAAGAGCAGATGAAAACTATTTTCTAAGCTTTGGACTTTTTGTTTTGTTTCCTTGACTCGTAAAGCTTTGGTGAATCCTGCTTGTAAGTGCCAGAGATGGCAATAGATGCCAAAGCCCTGGCAAGTTTGAATCTGTCCACATAAACGCTGTGGGTGTGAATTAGATTCTTTCCAATGATTGTTTTGGAATGATTTAGTCACATTGTTTTGACCTACTTTCTCTTCCTGCAAACTTCATCCAGGCTAGTTATTGTTTATACAAAGGGACCAAAGGCTATTTAATACACTGGTATATTATTTCTGATAAATAAGCTAAGAGAAAAAAACAAAAAGAAAAAAGATAAAAGATAAAACACACTGTAGGGAAAATCCATAGCTTTTTGTTCAGACTGGAAAAGTCCCAATGCAAAGAAGAAGGTTGAGAGAGTGACTCCAGCAGTTTTGTCCCTCAGCACCTTAAAAGATGAACAGAAGAATATGAGAAAGCAGCTGGGAGAGAATCTGTTGTGGGCAGGGATAAAGAAGCTGGCTCAGAGGGCAAAATCAAGCCTTGCCACAAACTGAAGGGTTGAGAGGTGACCAGGAGAGGAAGGAAGATCATCTAGAGGGGGTTTGGAGGCCATTACCTGGTATTCCTTAATGGAACTCAGACAGTAACCACCAGCTGGGCCTTGGGGGAATTTCTGGGAGACCCTCTCCTGATTACACTGACAGGCTGTTTGGGCTTGTCAGCACTACTGTAACAGCAATAATAGGGATGATTGGATTCCTGCTTCCTGGAGAGAGAGTGTGCCCTACGGAGCTGGGGAGAGATAGGAATCAGGAAGATCATATAAGATGGGAAAGCAACAGTTGAGGCAGGGAGTCATTAAAAGGAAGTTAATGCTGTTAGTGGGAGGTAGTCTAAGAAAATATATTAGGAGCTGAGATGTAAACTTGAAGGGCAAATATAACACTTTACATCTATGATTTTCAAGAAATCCTATGGAGTGGCATGCCACAAATTTTTTACTGGAAAGCTGACATCTGGTAGCTTTTTATGCCTCTGGTAATCAGCTTCTTCATATGTGACAGCTGGACTGGGAGCAAGTACTTTTCTCCCAGTATTTGCTGACACTTTGGAACACCACCATCACTGAGAGCAACCTGAACTTTCCTCATGCCTCCACCAGGGCACTCAAAAATGGTCATTAAGACTATTGGATTCCCATAGGACATAGCAAGGAAAGCATCCCCCTGTTATGTCAGTTTTGAACTGCAGCAGAGAAAAAAGAATATTAAAAAAAAAAGTGTAAATATGTTTTTAACCCCAGATCTCCTGGACCTTAAAAAATCCACATAAACATACAGTTCCACTCCGCGCAAAAGCTAACAGCAATGAAATATTACCAATAAAACATCGTGAATAGACTTTCACATACAGTAATTGGAATGCAAAAGTTAATAATTGTCAAGCAGGGCATGTATCATGTCTGAAGCCTGGAAAACCCTGAGAATAGCAGTATTTATAGCCTTTTGCATTTTCTGCATTTCAGTTCTGTGCAAGACAAAGAAATCATCTGCAGGGAAAGTGTCAATCCTGTGGCAAAGGTTACAGATTAAACTGCTGCTCTGTAAATATGTATATACATCCACAATGTATGCATTATTCTGAAAGGAAGCCAGTCATCCAGACATTGATTTTCCTGCAAGAAATATAATTCACTGAAACATAGTGGCTGCTGCAGTTTAACAAGCACTATTTCCTTCTCTCATACATGGATTTTTGCATTCAAAGGACATGGTTTGCTTATAAGTTTGTGTGTGTGTGTGCTGCAGAAGAGGGAAATCTTTACCTAGAAATCTTTATCTTTGCTGAATGCTACTTTTCAGCTAATGAGACTGCTGTCACCTGAATTTTCATTGTTTTAAGAGCAAGTGGCTGCCGACAGTTTCCTTTCAAGCTTGAATGATGAAAGAAAAACACCACGCTGCCTCATCTGGCTAGCTTGCTGTGAGCTAATGAGCCTGAGGCTGCACCCATCTTTGCTATACTAGTGTGACCTTATGTCTGCTAATGCACAGGGAAGGAGTGAAAAATGTACTGCTAGTTCCCTCCAACAGTTCCCTGGGGACATGCTGAATGTGCCAAACAATTTAGTAAATATATATCAGGTTACTGTGTTGAAACATACTCCAAAGTATTGCAACCTCAGGTATCTCAATCAAAAGATCATATTTTATTTTTGCTTATCTTCCCCCTCTGTGTTCAACCTCTGAAAGGTATATATCATCTTGGTAAATTTTATACCTCTCAGAATAACTTTCAATTAGTGATTAGTTTTGTAATAGGCTATCTGAAATTTTTAACTGTATTATTGATGCGGTGTTTTTTGGGTTTTGTATGTTTGTTTGTTTTGTTTTGTTGGGTTTTTTTTCTACTACCAGGCAAATAGGAGTTGATTTTAGAAATTATTCCTGATTATGGGTGTACAAACATGTGCTGTCAAATCTCTCACAGAAAGCTTTACATTAGAAGGGACCTTAGAGATTGTTCCATCCCCCTGCCATGGGCAAGGACACCTCCACTATCCCAGGCTGCTCCAAGCCCTGTCCAACCTGGCCTTGGACACTTCTAGGGATGGAGTACCCACAGCTTCTCTGGGCAACCTCCGTCAGTGCTTTATCCCTCTTGCAACCAAGATATTACTTACTCCAGAAGAAGTGATTTATCAGCTGTTGGCAGCAGTAGGCTCTGTAGTTTGTTGATTTATGAAGTTTACAGATCTCTACACAAAGAAGCAGAATAGATGTTTTTAGCTATTCCATCCGCCCCGTCTGACTGCTCTTCAGTCAAGTCTCTGTGTCCTCAAAAAATAAATTTCCACCATTTCCCTCTAGAATGGACTTGGCAGCAGAGAAAATGCTTATCTTTTGGGAAGTCACTCCCTATATTGCAAGAAAGGTACTTTTCAAAAGGCAGTCCTGACCCCAAGCAAACAAAAAATGAGGAGAAGACTGTGCTTTCCGTGTTTTGAGGGCTGGGGATGCCAAGAGGAATGATAAGGGTCTTGGCCCTATGTGGCACAGGACTGACTGTGTTTGCCTCCAACACTGCAGTGCCTGCCAGGGTTGTCTCTGCCTGCTGCAAGGAAGCAGATCTGACCACAGACCTCCTGCCCTGTGCCTTTTTAATGGGCCGTTTTGTTTTATTTTGTCTGCTGCTGCCAACCAGCATTTTCTCCTCTGCTGTTGGAACAGCAGAAGTGCTGGCTTGTTGGCACGGAAGCTGCTTTTCCCTCTCACTAAGCCTGTCTGAGTTATTATTGCACTGCAGTCACCCCGTCATTTTTTGCTTTCTGTGGCATCAGCATTTCCCTGCAATAGCAGTTGCAGCGCGCTGTAACCCTGCGGATGTGCTCCATAAGCCCTGAGTCTCAAATCACAGGAGCAATGTTTTCCCCTCTGTGGTCCCTGCCTTCATATTAAATAAGTATTAGCTCTGAAACACAGAATCCTATGTTTGATTTCCTTTATTTGCCTCCATCCACACCTTCCTGAACTGCAGCGGTAAATCCTTCATGCTTATTATTATCCTTTAAGACTCACAGAACAGCAAATGCTTATACACTGCTTAAAATACAGAGATAGAGTGTGGCTGCTTTCCAAAAGCTACAATCCAACCAGGACAGGATTAAGTATATTCAAGGCAAACACACCCACAATCTAATCAAGACAAAAGAAGAAATCTTGGCTCAGTCTGAGTCAATGGGAGTTTTGCCACTGACTTCAGTGAGGTTAGGATTGCACCCAAGATAAACAAGTATGAGACAAGACAAAATAAAATAGTTTAGAAGTGGGAAGGTTTGTGAATGAGTCATGGGAGAGTAAGGAAAGGGATATTTGCTTTCTGAGGGGAATGAAGATGAGGCAAAAATGAAATATGTGCCTAAGTGCAGTGAAGGAGAAGTGAGGGGCCCCTATGTGCAGAGCCCACACCTTTCTGACAGCTAAAGGATGGCCACAAGTGGGGTTCCCCAAGGCTCAGTATTGGAACCAGCCCTCTTTAATATCTTTAGGGATGATCTGGGTGAGAGGATTGAGTGCACCCTCAGCAAATTTGCAGATAAGACAGATTTGGTTGGGAGTGTTGGCCTGCTGGAGGGTATGAAGGCTCTCCAGAGGGTACTGAGGTGTGGCCATGTGGCTCATCCTGCTGGAACTCTGCTCATGAGAGGCTGACACCACAGAATAGGCAGCAAGACAAATGTCTTCACCAAAACCTCACCAAGTATATTTCTCCTCATTGCAGTTTTCCCTACTTCAAAAATCCTGGATGGTTCTTTACCAGGCTTTATTTTTTCACTTTTTGTGTGAGTAAGCAATAATAAATATCCTAAATCTAAAAGAACCAAAGAAACCTCCTTTAAATAAAAACTAATAGAAATATAATATTTTTGAAGAAAAAAAAATTGGGGTTTTTTTTCGTTTGCTTACCTAAAATTTATTTTATTTTAAAGAGATTGCTTTTTTGGAGGGTGCTGTTAACTTAATTACAGTGTGACTATATGTTTTATAACTGGGAGAGAGCAGGATCTTTCATTCTTGGTCTTGCTCTCAATGGAAAGTGAAGAGGTAATGGGTCTTGTGTTACCCTCAGCCTCAGGGTCCCTGCCACTCTCAGGACCCGTTGCTGGGGACAGGAGCCACCACTGCTTCAGAAGTGAGTGTATGCCTACCTTCACTCTTTGAGCTTTCTCTTTGCTGGGGTGAAATGGTGCCTGAAGGGGGGAAAATGTTGTGGCAATCTCAGCAGGAGCCTTGCTGAGGCTGCCATCACTGCAAGGAAAGCTGTTCTGCTCCAGATAATGCTCCTCAGATATACCAGCTCTGAATCACCTTCTGTCAGAATCTGCTGCTACCTGTTGTTGCAATCAGCAGCGCAAAGCCCAGCTAGAGCCCAGGTGCCCCTGGGATACAAGGGTGCTGATACTGTGGTCAACATTATTTAATACCTTCAGTTATGCACTGGGCAATAGGACTCAGACAGTCTGGAGAAGGTGCCAAGGAGCCAGGAGAGTATGGGTGTGGCACTACTGGGAGGACACAGATAACTGGGAGGAATGGGTCTGCAGGAATCCAGTGAACCTTGGAAAAGGGAAGTGACAATTCCCTCGCTAGGGAAGAACAACAGCAGGCACTCCACCCCTGGAGATGCTCAAAACCTGGAACTGGACACTGATTGAGCCCTGGACATCCTGCTCAGACTGACCATGGATAAGCAGGAGTTGTACCAGAAACTCTGCAGAGATCCCTTCCAACCCCAGCTGTTCTGTGTGTTCCCTACAGGACAGAGAGAAGTTTTTTACCAAAACAGTCTGAAGTCAGTTTGTGAATGTACCTGACATGAACATGCTATGCACGTCTAAGTCCTGTGTGCTTGGATGAATAACAAATTCCTTTCCCTAACCCTTTCACTTCCTATGGAGGGAATTGGACATCTGCAGGTTACTCAGGAGTGTCACTTCTTTGGCATCCCATGCACACGCACAGGTAAGAGCGCACCTGACTAGCCAGGGCCAGCCAGGTACAACTGGTACAACTCTACCTTGGCTACGTTTAACAGATGTTTAACGTAGATGTCACACACTTGACTGGGAATGAGACTGAGCATTAGTAAATTGGTATGACTGAATCCCCTTACGAGGCTAAAGATACTGTCGGGATAAGACACCTATAATGATCTTGGCTCCCATTAAAAAGTCATTCATGAAACAGCTCTTACCGCCTCAGCTTATCATTCCAAATGCATAGGAACTCTCTGGCATCCCAAATACTGATGAACAGTGACTGATTCAACTCTCTCAATCACAATTTCTTTCAAGACCTGTATGCAGCAAAGAGGGAGGTAGGACATTTTGTCTCAGTCACAAAGGCAGTGACTTGTCCTCAGGGCTGCTTAGTGCTGCTTCAGGGCAGCAGGCAGGGCAGCTCCACTGCTACTCTGCTCTGTGTTGAGTCCCTGCTTAAGGGGGAGCAGATACAAAATCCTCTTGGCTGAAAGGAGACAGCCAAGTGACTGCATAAAAACAGAGCATGGGTAGTGCAATGTTTTTTCTACTAACAGTCCTATTCAGACAAGAATAAGTAGTAGGAACATCTTCTGGAATTTTGGCTAATTTTTTCAACCTCCGTAGTGTCTTGTGACTAGTAGCTCTCCTGGAACGTGCAGGTGAGCGGGGGAGGGGCCAAGTGAAGCCTTGAAGTGCCTTTTTGTCTCTTACCTGGCTTTACAGCAACCCCCTTGGGATATAAATAAGTTGAGCTTTAAAGCAGCAAGAGGATGAGGAGAGATCTACACCAGATCCAGTGGAGTATGTGTAATTTGCAATGAGTGCTTGAAAATAGCATAGCTAAATCTGTCCTTGCAACAGAGCTACAGAAGAAACCAAAAGCAGAAGTCCAAGAAAAGGCCCAAAGATGGCAGAAAGCTCAATAAATGTGGAAAATATTTTCTGTGCTTTTCCATTCTTTCAAGTTGCCTTTCTTTAAAATGCCCCAGTATGGTCACACCTACTCCCTTGCAGCAAGGGGGAAAAGATTTGTGGTTAGACCTTATTTCAGAAAGTTCCTGAAAAATTTTGTTTTCATGTAAAATTCATCCTGCTTCCCCCTGCCCAAAAAAATCACATTCCAGACTACATCTGGTTATCTGTTACTGAAACCATAACATGGCTGTGAAATCCAAACTCACCCTCATCCTGGAGGTATGCCAACATCTCCGAAACTTTTACAACCAGAGTTTCAATCAAGTTATTCATCCACCTCATCAAAAAAGCTAATAATATATACAATTTCAGGACTTCAAATATTTTGTCTTCCATGGCGGAATACAAATGAAACCACAGTTTTCTTAACACTGGTGATAGCTGACAGCAGCTATTTGATAAAATAACCTCTGCCTGACTCAAACAGAACATGCCTTCTGGAAGGAAGAATCATAAGAAGAAACTAGGTTAAATGGTGTGAATGAAGGAAGATTCAGAGCTCAAATAGTAAGGGTAGGCATAGCTGTTGCTGTCATTAAAAAAAACCCGCAAGGGGTTAACCCAGAAGGATATCTGTGTTCTGGGCTGAAAACATAGTGCTTGGGGCAAAACTAAAAAAAGCTAAGAAAGCTGATGAAAAGGTCCCTCAACACTCTAATTAAGCCACATTCCATATTCAGTTCCAATATTACCTTAGCTGGTTTCTTAAGCAAATGATTCATTCAGATAAAATGAAATCAAGCAAGAGTTGGTGTTCCTAAATTAATTTGGAAATGTTATGCTAATTAATTAGTATTTCACATTGGGATGGAAATTGAGGGAGGATTCTATGAAGCTAACAATGTTTTCCCCTGTTATGGGAAAGAATGCAAATTCCAGCCTTTCCTTAGCTTTAGGTTTTAAGGTGTGGCAAATATTTTAGGCAACAACAGTCTGCAGCATCCTGAATGACAAAATAAGACAGTCTGCTTAATGTGGTGAGAGATTCAAGAAAGAGCGAGATGGACAATTTATTTCTGGAGGAGATCCATTAGGAATGGAATTAAGAAAACCTCCTAAAGTACTGGAGGTCATTTTGGAAAGTGCAAATTGACAAAACAATCTTGTGGCATAGCTGGTTGAGTCTGAAAGCAGGACAAATAAGAATAATCAAGAATGATAACAAGCAAGGGGTGAAAATAAAAGGTCTAAGCACAGCACAATAGAATGAGACATTCCCCACTCCTCAAATGACTTGAAGAAGTTATTGAAATGGACCAGCTGCTTTGGAAACAGAAGGAAAGCATCTTGTGAATAGGGGGGCATATTACTACATGAATTACAGATGCAAACAGCTGATATTAAAGAGCATTCATAGTTCACCCTTCTACTACCACCTTTTCTACTAACAATCTTTTTCCATCAGTTTAGTTAGGCTGAGCAGGAGTATATACACATTTTAATTAAAGATCCAAACTGAGCAACACACTTCTGCCTTTCTCCCCACACTGAAGCTTGACATCAGTTTGTCAAGAAACCTTTCAGTGAACTGTTTGCAGTTCAACAAGGAAACAAACTAGTCTCCTTCTCACAGAGCTTATAATGTGAAAAGAAAGAATTCCCTCTAATGGAGGGAGCCCTCATTTGTGAGGTTTGGACAATTACAAACTCACAAGTTTTGTAGGCAAATGGAAATGATCAGGAGGTCTTTATTTGGTATAATCTCTACTAGACCAGTTTGGAGCTATCTCTAGTGAATGCTCATGGGTTGAAGTGAACAGTTATATTTTACCTATGGTAGATGATACAAACAGCTGGTATACCAGATGAAAACATTTCAGATGGGAAAGGTATTAAGAGTTCTGTGTCCTCAACTACAGCATCGAAGTCTATGTCAGGCATTAGAAAAGATAGGATAGGTTAGCATAACTAGGATTTGCAAGATTATACAAGATTATCCCCTTGGAATTATTTAAGCAGCATTGCTCTGCCTGTAAAAAGAGTTTTCCCTGTGGTTAATCACATGTATTGTTGCTGCTATTAATACCTCTTCCTTCTAAGCTTCCAAAGTCCCAGTGGGATCAAAGCTAGTCAGTGGAGACAAGTATGGGGACCATGATGTGAGATTCATAATTAACCTCCTGGACTGCCACCAGATCAAGGTAGTATCTGCTAAGATACCATGTCATGTCAGATCCCCAGAAAGCGAGAACATCAGTGTGTTGGAGAGACTCCAGAGGAGGAGCACCAAGTTGATCAGAGGGTTGGAGCAACTCTGCTATGAGAAAAGGTTGAGAGAATTGAGATTTTTCAGCCTGCAGAAGAGAAGGCTTTGGTGTGACCTAATTGTGGCCTTCCAGTACCTAAAGGGAACCAACAAGATGGAAACAGACTATTTAAAAAAGCCTGGGGTGACAGGTGACAGGAGGAATGCCTTCAGACTGGAAGACAATAGGTTTAGGTTAGATATTAGGAAAAAAATTCTTCCTTGTGAGGGTGGTGAGGCACTGTCACAGGTTGCCCAGAAAAAGCTGGCTGCCCCAATCCTGGAAGATTTCAAGGTTGGTTTAGGGATGGTGTGCGTACCCATGGCAGGGGGTATGGAACTAGAAAAGCTTCAAAGTCCCTTCCAACCCAAACCATTCTGT
Organism: Trochalopteron elliotii; assembly: GCA_024734555.1. NCBI lineage: Eukaryota > Metazoa > Chordata > Aves > Passeriformes > Leiothrichidae > Trochalopteron > Trochalopteron elliotii. The sequence goes on from JANPWX010020150.1 coordinate 753,845, forward strand.
GATTTTATGAATCTCTGACGAGTTTGCTTGGCCCATTCATCTTGTTGTGCAAAAGGAAAGCAAAGCCACTTGGTATGTCATTCAGAAGCTGCTTATAGAACGGAACAGAATAGGATAGGATAGGATAGGATAGGATAGGATAGGATAGGATAGGATAGGATAGGATAGGATAGGATAGGATAGGATAGGATAGGATAATAGAATAGAATAGAATAGAATAGAATAGAATAGAATAGAATAGAATAGAATAGAATAGAATAGAATAGAATAGAATAGAATAGAATAGAATAGAATAGAATATTTCAGCTGAAAGCAACATAATAACCTTCTTGTTTGACTGTTTATGGTGTGCTAACCTGGCTACTTGTAGATTGTGGAATTTCATGTGGCAGTTTTGTGGTCATGTGTCATACAGAAGCTTGTGTACTCTCAAAATAGACCTTTAAAAAGCACAGCAGAGCTTAGAGTCTAAAAACCCACAACATCCTGTTCCATGCTGTCCTGGCATTTTCCTTTGGGAGGCCACTCAAACAGATATCAGCTTCTATCCTGCTTGCTGTCCAGAGACAGGCCAATGGACCAGTCCCTGGTACCTTGTATAACCATTCACACTTGTGAAAGGTCACTGTAAAAGCACAGCACATCAGAGCTGTGCTGCTTATCACCCACTGTGTACAGATGTAAATGGCTCACAACCATGGAAAGCAGCTGAGAGCAGGTTCAATATGCAACATTAATTAAACGTCTGACTGGGCATAACTAGAGGAAAACCAGATGAGAAAGAAAACTCATTTTTTTACTTGTTAATACAAACATTTGGACAACTTTTGTGGCCACAAAGCATATTTACCCTTTCTATGAAACCTGAAACAAACACAACAACAACAAATAGTTACTGGAATTCCAATGACTTCAGCAGCTATATCAGAATTACAATGTCCTTAGAATCACAGTTTGGGTAGGAAGGGATCTTAAGGATCATCATGTCCCCTGCCACAGGCAGTCACACCTTTTAGTGGACCAGATTGCTTCTAACTCCATCCAACAAACACTCTTCCTGATGTTCTGTAAAAAGTAAGCATTTTTGGCATTGCCTCCATCAGCATCTTAAATAAATTATGATTCCCTTTAGTGCCAAACTCACAGTTTTCAGATGGTTTAGGAACCTGCTTGGTAAAGACTTGTTCAAAAACATATTGTGCCAGACTGTTCCAATAAATATCTGGTTTTATAGAAAAACATTACTGTTTTTCTAGGTATAAGAGATGTGAAAATCCTCATTTGTTAGGATATTTTTTCAGCTTTTGACAAAGTGCTACCCAAGACATGAAGAACCTACAGCAAAGGGTAGCACTGAAAGCTGAATTATTATTCTGGAGGGAGACAGAGATGTTGGACTACATTTTGTTTTTCTGCTCCTATTGTCATAGAGCAACATCTTTGAGTGATAGTACAGAGGAACATCAGCAAGTGTTACAGATACAAAATGAGCTTGGAAACTTGACTAAGAAGAATATAGAATCATATATCATCATATCATATAATATCATGTAATATCATGTAATATCATGTAATATCATATAATATATAATCATATCATACCATATCATAGTTGTGGGTACCTCACCCCTGGAAGTGTTCCAGGTCAGGTTGGATGGAATACTGAGCAACCAGGTCTGGTGGTAAGTGCCCCTGCCCATGGCAGTGGATTTGGAATGAGATGATTTATAAGGTCCCTTCCAGTGCAAATCATTCTATTATTCCATGATTCTGCATCATTCAACAGCGTGACGCAAAGTGATGAACTCTGAGGGAAAGTATCTCAAAATTTTGATATAATGATAATTTCAGAGTTTATCTCTTAGAATGCCAAAGGAAGAGATGGCCCAGAGATGGTAGCTGATCACAAACAGAAGATGTACAATGACAAGTATGATCCAATAGCTTGCAAAATAGATGGTATTTTCTAGTGGAGGAAATGAAGTGTTACTGGTGAGAAGTCCTCTTGAAGACATGTTCAAGTGTTCAAGAACTTGTAGTGTAATAAGATAAAGGAATTCTTGCAAATATAATGTAAAACCTGAGCACATTTAAGATATTTCGTTTTCTGAAGTTTATTAAGTTTATGGAGTGAACTATATGAGACAATTGTAGTGGTCAAGGCTAAATTCTGTGGTCCAGATCTCTAGGCACATAATAATCTGTTTCCAAGTTACCTGTAGCTCCTCATGACCTTTATTGACATAAACTCCAATTTTTTACTTAGATGCCCTACCCTTTTCCCCCTAATTCATGTCTCTAGTCCCTTTTACTTTGGCAAACTAAAAAATCATACATTTTTTTAGAACATTCAACTCGTGAGATGGGCAAAAATTGAAATGACTTCTTGCACAGGTGGGTATTGCACAGCTCCATTTAAAATCTCCTCATGGCAGAGCGTGCCAGCCTCTCCAGCACAATTGATTCCTATGCTACCACCAGTTAAAACAACAGTATGGCTTCTAGACTGGGCCTGGTTCACTTCTGGGGTGCTTGAAACACCTCCCCATCCAGTTAGACCTTCTCCAAAAGGTGTGCCTGTTATTTTGGGGCCTAAGAGAGGGTTAATTGACACACCACCGAAGCAGGGGCTCTGCGAACACCTGGCCAGACAAAACGTGGTAGAAGTCAGTGAACTTTAAATGTTTGCATCAGAGAAAAGTCATATTTTCTTGGGAGCTTGCTCATCAAGTCTAGGGAACTAGTGACATGCACACTTCTTATATAATTTGTAGTTGCAGACTCTTTGTGGTAACGTGCTGGGCATGTGTCTGAATTTCTTTTTCTTAGATATCAAACCAGACAGTACCAGTGGTACAGGCAGAGGGAAATTACTCAGAGAGAAAATTACTAGAGGGGTTGGCAGGAAAGGAATTCTACAGTTCAGCAATTCAGCCCATTAGGCAGTCTATGATTTTGCAGATTTTACCTGACCCAGTTCTGCTCTAATTTTTCTCTGATTATCTTACAAATAATATATCTGTATTCCTATTAGTCTAGCAAGTGTTAGTCCAAGCTGAAAATTTCACTTGTATTTTGAAATATCAAAGAATATTTCTTAATTATAGCAATTTTTTTCCTCCTTAGAATTTCAGTTTATTTCAAAAACTGCCTGCCTACAGTCAGTTTCACAACTGGTCTTCTAACCAACCTGGTTATAGACACAGAAAGACGGCTAAAGAAAAGAAAAAAAAAAAAAAAAAAAAGAAAAAAAAAGAAAAGGAAAGAAAAAAAACCCACTGGGTGCTAAATATTCTCATAATTTCATACTCTCTTCAGACAAAGTCGTTTTGAATTCATTCCTTATTTTCCAGCTCATCAGCTTTAATTGTAAACTCTTTATCATTACAGACTATGACCAGCATGAAATCTTAACCACTGTGGAAGCTTTTAAGCTCAACACACAAACCTTCTACGGGGATTCTGAAGGGAAGATTTTTAACTGTTTGTGTCCATGCTGGTAACCAGCTCCTGGAACAGGGCTGTGGGAAGATCTTTGAGATTGCTGGATGAAAGAAATCAGTTTGTAAATGTACAAAAACCATAGTTTATTTAAACGTGCTTCATCTGCTGTTTTCTGTAAAGAAAAGCTCTGCACCTTGAGAAGCAAAGAAGATACTTTGCTGGTCAGCAAAAACTGTCACTGCTAATGAACATGTCAAAACCTGATGGCATAAACACAGAAAAGTTGAGGAATTTTCTTGTTTCATTTGAATCCATCAGCCTTGAAAGTGAGATGTTGGTTCATCAGGCCAAAATGGACAGTTCTTCCAGATTAGTACAGTACTGATGACCACTCAGCCTACTTCCAAGAAAACTAAATGAAGCCTGTTAGCTTTAGGAACCTATCAACTACGTTCTGTTTAACTGTCCTACAAGAATAACCTTCATGAGAAATCTGCTGGCAGCAAGCAGACTTACTTTCTGTAGGCTTGTTTGCAGCAATTAGGTCCAGGAGCATAATCAGCTGAAACAATTACTTTATTAATGCTAAGAAAGACCAGCTTCAGGGTAGACAGAAACATTATGTAAAATCCTGACTAGAATAAAAGTTTAGGGTCAGGAGTCAAGAAACTTATAGTAAGGCAATTTTCTTTACAGGCTTTCAGAATTAAGATTTTTTTCTGTTGAATAGGGCAAGGATAAGGTTAACTTCATCAAGCACAGCTGTAGGCAATGGGAGTGGCTTTCCATCAGTTTGTGGCCAAGAGCTGGGATATTTACCTATGCTGTGAAAAGTCCAGCCAATTTCCTTTGCTGCAGATGATGATCCCAGGCCAGTGAATTAATGATGATGTTCCGTGGGCTGCCCAGTGGTAGCACACTTGGTCCCTCCTCCCCAGTGCCCAGGTTGGGCAGTCTCAGTTGCAGGTGCTTTTTATTTTGTATAAATGGTTAATCAGGGGTGCTGGGACAGGCTTGCAGACAGCATTGAACTGCCAGGTCATGGAGTCATTTGGCATCTCCCTGGCTCAATTCCTCTATTGAAACACAGCACAGAGGTTCCAGCAGATGAGATGATGAAAGGTCAGTCCTCCCCACTGCCTACAACCTCTGATTAGGACATTCACTGCAAACTTGGTGGTCATTCATTCAAATCCTGGCTTTGAACTTTTCCCATCTTTTCATAAGTCTCTCACAACCACCTTCCCTCAGTTTTTCTCTTGTGGGAAAAAATGAGGTGGCCCTAACCCAAAGTGCTGCAGGTTTTACAGGTGTTTAGATTGTGTAGGGATAACAGAAAGCAAAATGAGTTCATGGTGTAGTTTGTTATGCCCCACTGAAAGCTGAGCTCCCCTGGGGTTGCCCAGGCAGTCATTGTATGGCCATGCAAACCAGCGGGACAAATGTGTGGTGTCACAGGATCCCATTATAATTTGTAAAGTTTCATGTGGCCAGTGCTCTGCAAATCTATTCTGACAAGAAGGTAATAGTAACACATCATCCACTAGACCATCTTATCTTTCCTACCAAAAATATCTCAATCAGCTATTAGAGGTGTTTAATGTGTGTTATGGCAGGGATTATTTGTGGGTATCAAACAATGGCTGAAGCAAATGCAGAGGAAGATCCTACCCTCACAGTCCTGGTGATGCTTTATGTTTTGGCTTTTACATTTTTCAGATCCTGTACTGCATTAGAGTATATCTCTGAACTCCATATAGGGTGTTAGCAAGTTCTCTTCACAGTTCGGTCAGACAAAACAATCCTTTTCCAGATGGGGCCCAAGGTCATCATCTTAGCCTCAGGCCTGAAAAGTATAAACAAACGTGAATGGGGGGGAGCAAACTGGGAGAATGTTACTTTGTTACCTAAAGCCATAACTGGACAATTAACCCCTGATATGCAAATAGGCCAAACTTATATCTGTCAAAAAACCCCTGTGACTGTCTTCCAGCTTGGATGTAGCCTCTGCGAGGCTCCTGCACCACCCAAGGTGTACCATTTGAAGGCCTTTCAATAAATACCTACTTTATTTTTTAACTCCATCTAGCCTCTGTTCTAGGCAGCCTCTCCAAGGCATCGCTGGCTGCTGTGAGGTGCTGTAGCAGAGTGACTTAGGCTGTGCTGACTTGTGCTGGTTGAGAAAACGGCCCGCTCTATTTAGAAACGCAGTATTAAGAGTGGTTATGCTCTTAAACTTAATGAAATTACAAATTGGAATATCTCTAGTGAAATTAATGATCCAGAATATTACACTTGAGCAAAAGTCAGCCTTGTCTCGAATTTTGAAGGTCATTTGGAAACATAAAAATTCAGTTTTATGCTTTACAGCTTTGAAACAATAAGGTAAAGGGGACATTTGACAGTGACGGGGGAGAAGTATCTGTTTCCCTTATATTACAAGCAATTTGCTGAAAAATTATGGAGAGCTGCAGCCAAAAAAAAAAACCCCACCAAATCCACAAAATCATGGTGACATTTGAGTAAGTTGGTGGTCACTATTTCTTTCAAGTTGTCCTTGTGACAGGGCAGAAGAGGGTTCCGAAAAAAGACCACATGGAGTAGGTGCCTCAGCACAGACATTTGATGTGGCCCTATTGCCAACCTGGCATACTTTTTCTTCCTCCTACAAACCCATGCTAAGAACCATACAAATTATGTATTTCGGGAAAATCAGGATGAAAAATAAAATAGTTTGAGTCAAGCCAAGCAAAATAATTAGGTTTATTAAGTGGAATGAATAAAAACCACCCAAAACCTATTTCAAACCCAAAAAGCCTCCTAGGAGAGCAAAAGGGTTTTTTTGGGGAAAAAAAAAAATTATTCAGGTTCAAGGCAGTTTTTCTGGTTTTAGAGAAAAAAAATGGTTTAGATTATTTTCCCTTTCCCTAATTTTGTCAACACTTTAATTTTTCTTCTCTTTTGGTTAAAAAGAAAAAAGAGGAAGAAGAAAGAAACTTGCTTTTGAATTGACTGATTTAAAAAAAAAAATCTTGCCTTTTTTTAAAACCTAATTTCTCATTTTGCAGCTTTAGGATTTTTAATTTTTTTTTTTTAAATAAAGAAGACCCCTGCACAGTTGTCCTGGGTTGTGGTGTAGAACGTGCACGGAGTATTCTACCACCATCTTCATGAACTGTGGAAACCTATTGCTGAAGCAGCATTCTTCCAGACTCTCCCCTCCCTCTTTCTGTTAGGGTGTCTTTTGTTAAGGTGTCCTCTGCTAATGGGTCTTTTGATAACGTGTTTTCTGTTAATGGCCTGCTGATGACTTACAGATAACTCCCACCAGGAGTTATCTCCCGTTAATGGGCCATCAAGGACCCCCCTGTATGACTCATTATTCCATTGTGAGATGCTCCGCCCAGGGGGAGGAGCCAAGCATTCTCACCTGCATATAATCTGGGATCTGGGACAATACGGGGTACCTTACCCACTGGATCTACAGAGGATCAGAGCTACCAGACCTTTCTACGGGATTGCTGCTTCCATCATCTTGCTCAGGTTGTATTCTGACTCTGTCAGGGGTCTTTTGTATTATTGCATTTATTTTATTTCTTTTTTTTTTCCTTTTCTATTAAATTGTATTTCTGACTTGGAGCCTCTCACTAGTTTTGCTTTCAAACCATCACAACAGTCATATGGTAATTTTGAGCAAATTTCCAGAAAATTACTTATCTCACAGTAATATTTTCTCTAGCTCTACCCAAGGCCAGCAGAGGGTGGACATATTAATAAGTCCTAAGAGAGAAAAAAGGCAAATGAGGAATGGACTATTGAAAAAATGATATTACCCCATAAGAGAGAGAAAAATTGTTGCAAGCAGGGGGAAGATAGGAGTGCATTAAAAAAAAACAGCTGATCTTACTACTCTTGGCCAAAAATATTTGAACAATTTTGGCAAGCAAGTCACAGAATAAAAGTCCTTGCAGTATGGAATGCTTCGTTCCTTGATCCAAGTCATACATGGTAGGGACTAAACATGTTCCTCACGTGCCTCATTCTTCATGTGTAATGTGGGAGTAATAAATATGCTACTTTGATGTCTCGAGATTTCAGAGATGTTTATGGAAGTACAGGGTGAAACCCTAAGCTAACTGAAATCCACAGCAGAATTTCCTTTGGCCTTGGGTTCTTCTCTTCTACTCCTGCTATTGTTCCTCTAGTTTCTCTTTCAGCCAAAAAAACCCACCATTTTGAAAAATAAAAGTCAGAGGATATCTCTGTGCCCATCTCTGCTGTATCAGACCTTGTGCCCACACAGGGAGAAATATTTGCCCCAGATTCCTCATAGCTCCCACCAAAGCAGTGACTAGAGAAAAAGAGATATTTACTCTTCAGCTTTCAAACACTGTGGTTGACCAGCTCCCTTCTGGAACTGAGTTCGGGCTTAGGAATTTCCCAGGAAAGCCTTTTCCCTGGCCCACACAAGGCCTGAGTTCCTCCTAGACACAGCAATATATTTTCAGGCCTTTTTTTCCTCACGCTCATAGAAAGAACATTAGTAGAGTTAATTTTTTAGAAAGGGCAATATTAACAAAAATGGAAAAGGTAAAACTAAATCAATACAAGGTAATAATCAAGATGACCTGTGCTGAAACATAATTTTGAAATTTTCAGCCCATGAAAATATCCCTAGATTGACTTTTTATCTTCATTTTTGCAGGAAAAAGTGTTTTTATATTCACATTTTCATGGGAGAGGAAAATTGTTTTCCATCCAGCTGTATGCTTCAAGTTGACAGCTGCATTTTTCATGGATATGAGCACTCAAGCTGAGGTTGTCACTCAAGCAGCTTGAGCTGATCTCATGGAGGGCTTTAAAAGTGACCAGAACTACCCTGAAATTGTCCTGAAGAGAGGAGTCCCAGGACAACAAATTCTTCAGGGCCATGTTGCCATGCAGACCGTTTGCTCTGTTCTGACCCCAAAAGAGCTTTGCATCACTAATTGTGGATTTGCTACATGTGACAAGACAGAATCCATGAATCTAAATCATTAATAGGAACCCAAATTGTTGGTATAGGACAGGAGACAGGACTGGATCTCTTGTTTCTCCTGTAGGGTGTGGTTGCACACTGCTCCAGATCTTACAAATGCCAGAGTCAGAATGAGAATGTCTTAGACCTCTGAAAAGGCAAGCAAAAATCTCATGCCAACCCAAGTGTGAAGGCACAACTGGCACAAGAACTTCCATCCTTATACGTTATGGACTTATTTCCAAATGCCCATCTTTGAGAGCTCAGTTTTCACAGAATTCCAGAACAGATAAGGTTGGAAGGGACCAAAACAGGTCATTTCCCCAACTTCCTGCTCCAACTGGGTCATCCCAGAGCACATGGAACAGCATTGTGTCTAGATGGTTTTTGAATATGTCCAGTGACAGAGACTCCACACCCTCTCTGGACAGCATGTGCTTGTGCAGAGTCACTGAACAGTAAAGGAGTTCTTCCTTGTGTTCAGATGAAACTTTCTGTGCACCAATTTCTGCTAGTTGCCTATTTTTATCTGCTTGGACTATTTTAATCTGAAGGGACTCATGACTTTTGTTTTTTTGCCTATTTTTAAAATAAAAATGAATTTAATTTTTTTTAAAAAAGCTTTTTTTAAAAAGGCAAAAAAACAAACCAGACCACCTTGTCTAATTGAGTCAATGACGCCTAGAAGTCAGTCGATAAAATTTGCATTGACAGCAAATTGAGGCAGGGATTGTCTGGGGAAAAGGGGAACTTGCAATCTCTCTTGGTATGTTCTTATGGATGTCAAGCTTACATCCCTGCATCACCACATGTGTGTAAAGAGGGCTTCTCTTTGGGGATTTCCAAAATGAAAAAACAGTCTTCTAAATCTTGTGCACCCTGCTAAGCTGAAGGCATGAAATGTGAGTCAACCAGAGGGTTGCAAGACATTATAAGTAACCTACGTGTGTAACCTGCTCTCTTTCAAATACCTCATCAATCTGGAAGCTACACTCCCCATATGTCTCTTCTGCCAATTCGTTTTAACTGTCAAAGAGGTTGTTTTCAAAGGACTTGAGTGACAGCTCAGAAATCCATCTTGGTGGATTGGCAGGGCCTGGAAACTGTGTATCTGAACTGTGTAGAGGTCAGATGTTTAATTTCAAGCAGGTTCTCATGATTTATAAATGCCCCAGCTCTCAATAGAGAACAATCTGTGCTTCCTCTGTTTGTCAGGATGTAATGCCTGCCTAGGGATTGCTCCCTTCTGCACAGTGTGTACAGCTGCAAAGCACAATGTCAGTCCTAAAAGAGATAAATACACTAATATTAATATTAAATCAAAAGGGGAAGCAGGCAGGTGTCCTGGGAACAAAAAAAATCTGGTGAAAAGACGTGTCTTGTCAGTTTTTTTCTGGGCACTCCTCTGGATGGTGGCTTGCGCAGCATTAATGGGCACAGGTGAAATCAGCCCTTAGTACGGGCAAAGGAACTTGTCTGGTAAGATGCATAAGGGAGAAGGAAGGAATTCACAAAGCAGTTCTTGTGAGACAGAGCAGAGTGTTACAACACTGTAAATCTAGCATGCTTATTTTCTGCACAAAGAAGGGAAATTTTAGAAAGGCACAGAGAGGTGGTGTGCCCAGTTTATGCAGCAAAGGAGGAAGGAAGTTTCCAAAGGAAGGTTCCTTCAAAGGAAGGAACCAAGCCCGTGACAGACAGGCTGGAACTAGACAACCTTAAATTCCCTTGTAACCCATACCATTCTATGATTCCTAAGTTACCAGCTTTGCTTCACTCCATGGAGTGGAGTCATTCCTATGTTGCTTCCCCCATCCAACATACTCAATCCTAGGAACAGTTAGCAGAACTCCAAGATGGCTTCCAAACTTGGCCTGGAAACACTGAAAGACCAAAAAAAGCCAGGACATGGTCTTGATTACATTTGATATCAGCAGAACTATTCCATCCCAGAAATGCTCAGACATTTGGGAAATTATAGGAGAAGAAGGGGAAAGAGTGTTCTATTTTCTTGTCTTCCTGTTTATTTTTTGCTTAATCTCATTCTCCATGATCTTGTATGCTGGGCTACAGCACGGGGGGCAGCCTGAACTGAATACTACAGAATAAAAAAAGCACCAGACTGAAAAGGCCTCACCAGCACCATCTCTGCAAAGCTCATACATCCCCTGTCTCTCTGTGCCTCGCAGAGCTGCAGCTCTGGTGACATCAGCAGCCGCCTGCTGGAGTGGGTCCATACATTGAGTGGTTATTCTCTCCAACCCAGACTGATGGAAGGCCTCTTGCTTTGGCAAAATGACTAAGAAATCTATGTATTCCTGCTCTTTTTATGACTTGGAAAGTTAAACTGCTTTCTGTCTTGATTATTTGTCTTTGAGTAGCTTGTAAAAGAAAAGGCAATAACATAAATGGAACCAATATATTGAATTTCAAGTCTACTTGATTTCACAATTTAACAACTATTATTTCCCTATTATTAGCAGGCTGCTTTTTTATTTATTTATTTTTTTAATCTGCCTAGCTTGCCCCATTGCTTGGGTGTGATGGAAGGGGAGGATCTATAAATACAAAATACATTCCTTTGTAACTCCTTAAAGACCCACTGGTTCTTGTAGCAGATCAAGCAGAAGTGAGCCAGCCCAGACAATATTTGCTTTGCAATGCAGGTAATTCATGTGTGCACTGCTAAAGACAACCCCCCACCTTGGCTTTCCCTAAAGCTCTCAATGATTTGGAGGCTCTAACGAATTTTCTGCTAGCCAAAGTAACCCAACCAGTGGAAATGCAAACATCTCACAGCAACTGTTTGCACAAGGTGGTGGATGGATCACAAATACAGTCTCATCAATCCCGAGTGTCCTTCCACACCATTCCTTGACCCATGGCTGTCTCTGTGCTGACTTCCCAGGACATTGGGACATACAGCTCTTGGGGACCACTCTCCCTGCACGCCCATCAGCAACTTGACACCAGCACAGGATGATGAGATCATTTTAATTTCTCTTCTGGTGTCTAAACAGAAGGTAAGGACTGGTAAGGACTAACCAGCAGGGAGCCCAGACCCCCACAAATCTGGGTGCACTCCCCTTTGTTACACCCAAGTGCCTATTCCGCGCACTTGGGTACTGTGACACCGCCAAAAGAAGGGAGAATTCAGCCTCTGTCTCCTGCTCCATCTGTCTCACAAGGATTGCCGTGTGGATTGCAAACAGCACCTGCACCAAAAGGTGGTGCTCTGGGTAAATGGTTGTTCCTGTTATGGTTCTGGCTGGGGTGTTGTGGGGTGAGCCCTGACCTTGTGGATTTGCCCTGTCTTTGTGCATCCCCTCAAGTTATTGACTACAGGAGTGTCAGCAGTCAGCAAACGCCACCAAATGCTCATTTTTGTGAAGAACCATGGCCATTTTCATCCCCTTCAGCTCCAAGCATTTCCTTTTCTCCTTTGTAGGTGGTCCAAGCACAGCTTTATATGTGTTTTAACAATCCAAGAACATCTGTAAAATGTTTATGCCATGCTTGGAAACAGAGGAAGGGAGAAGCCTTAAAAAGAGTGAGTTCTCAATACCATTTCAGGACATACGGTAGAGTCCTCAATACCCTGAAAGGATACCTTGTATTTCATCAGAGGCCCCTGAGCTTTCTTTGGAAAAGTTTAGCAGATCAACCATCCCACCCAAGAATGTATCCCAGCACAGAGGAATATTCCTGAAAACTAGCTTACTCCTGTGCTTGGTGTCAGATTTAAAATGATAGACAGGAAACTTCCTTCTCTCGTGTTCTTGCCACAGATACAGGTAATAGCTCTTCAAAGAAATTAAGTCCAAGGCAAAGAACAAAGTTGATCTAGGCAGTGTCCCATTTTACTCTGAAAGCTCACCCTGTGCAAGGCAGATTGATTCCTTCCTGTCTTGGGAGACGTGATTGCAACCAAAAGAACAAATGAGGGAGTTATGTCTAATATGTCCTTTAAAATAGTACTTCTCCAGAGTGATCGATAAAATAAAGAATAAGCTACCTTTCTCTTAGCTCATGTATTCTCAGTGTAGGGGTGCACTATATAAGTGTAATGGCCACACAGATTTACATAAAGATTCCATACAGTTTGCTATTTCAAGATCGTGTATACTGCATTTCGCCTGCACTGAACGCTGTATTTTCATTTCAGCTGGACAGGCAGCTCTCAGACTCCACACTATACCTGTGTAATTTTCCTGCATTCCCCAAGTAGCATGACACATTGCAGAGACACAAGCAGTATGCAATCCTTTCCCCAAAGTGCCACAGGCTGTAAAATCCTTCTCTAAAAAGAAATGAAAGAGGCCTCCACTGGCTCTTGTAAATGGCAGCCTCCTATCAAAAGCAGAAACTGGGGACAGGCCAGAAGATATTTCTCACTTTTTTCTTCTCAGCATAGGTAAAATGAAGTCAATGGAGCCAGTTTACTCCTTTTGACCATTCTGAACATAAAGCAGCAAGAGGCAAGTGCAAGACTATGTTCAATACAAATTTACGGGTTTATTCACACTGAGAGGCATTTCATGCTCAAAATTTGAGAAAGTAATCTACAGCAAACAGCCACAAAGCAGAATGAAGTATATATAGACCAGGATTACTCAGCAGCTGGAAATTTGACTTCTGTTTATGGAAAAAATATCTTATAGGAATTACCCAAATCCACAGAGTTCACAATTATTATTAATGGCATTAAGCAATACATTCTGTTACATTGTAGATTGTAAAACTGGCCTTTTGCCAACCAGTTACCTACTGGAACACTCATCATAATACAGAATTAATTCAGTTCTTTGGAAAAGTGCTCATGCAAGTGAGTTTTCAGACAGCGGGATAAAAAAAAAATAAATGGATTGCATTAAGCAAAATGTTTCTGTTTGTCCAAAGCAAGCAATTTTTTTATTCCTTTGGATTCCTCCAACTGAAAAGTAAGGGAAATGTGGTTTAGGATTCCACCTAATTTGGGAGGAAGTCCACAAACTGTCAAGAAAATACTACATCACAGAAAAGCCCCCAAGTCTTCTTTCTTTCTCTCTTTAAATTGTATTATAGATTTTGTGTTTACGAAGGGAGATTAAAGATAAAGGCAAAAGGCTGTCCTAAAACCCCCAATCCCACAGAAAAAAAGGAAATAAAGCCCCTTGAAAATAAAACCCCTTGTGATTTTTCTCTCAAAAAAAGAGATGGAGATGGGCTCATGACTCTTAAGTGTTTGGCCTTGGTGGAACTGTGGAAGGGAGTATGGAACTGAGTCCACACCTAACAGTCCCAGGAGGCCAGAAACAAAGGCCAGCCTTGTCAGTGATTCAGGCAGCTGCTGTCTCTCAGGCTGTCCCCTCCCCTGCTCAGCAGTGCCAGCTTCCAGTTGTTTTCCAGTAAGATCAGACAATCAATTACATGAAACGATAATGGCATGATGTGGTCTGTCCACCCTTTCCAGCTGGGATCACTCTCCTTGTAATACCATTGCAGACAAGTGCTGAGTCTCTCCAAGGAAGAGGTTTAGTACAACAAAGTGGCAGAGTGGCTTAAATTCACCTCTCAGTGAGTGAATGTTTCAGCTGGGGGGCACAAACTCAGGAAGCAGTGGCGACTTTCACAGGGGCCCTCAGTTTCATTGATTTTGTCCTTCCCACATGCCTTTGCCTCTGATGCCTGCCCTGTTTACCTTGCTCTGTGGGAATCATATTTTCCTATGTGGCCCTGCAAAGTGCCTCACTCTCTGCTGGTTGACTCAATTTGTAATCCACAGTGACCTTTAGGCCATCAGAATCATCAGCACAGTCCTATTTACATTAATGGTAAATAATGTGTACAAAAGCAAAACGAACACTGTGTATAGCATCTTTTTTTTTTCCTTTCTTTTTCCCCCCAAAGGTTAAATTAGTATACATGCTATGGAATCTCCACAGTTTTCACTTTATCTGCTACAGAGCATGAACTTTAGTCTTTGGGTCCAAAGGGAGAAAAATCAATAGCATCATACTGATACACAGGAAACTTTATTAAAGCAGCCATGGGCATCTCCACAACCTTACCCTATCAAGCTGGCTTGCTAATTGGTTTGCAATAGTGTGGCAGTCATGAAAATTACCCAGGTCTGTCTTGTGAAAATCTGGCTCCATCAGCATCAAGAACACAAACAGCCAGGGAAGCGGGCAAAGGTCGCTTCCTCATTGTAGGGAATAGAAAATGAAGCTTGTTAACATTCTGCTGCTGCTTCTTCTAGGGAGAAAAAAAACCCCACATCAGTGCTGTGGGGAGCTTTCCTCTGGAGGATTGAACAAAGATGATCAAGCTTCTCTCTGCTCACTTCCACTCACCCATCAGGTTTTCACTGATGGGGAAGCCTGAAAAAACCTGCCAGACATGTCATTTCATACCTGCCTGAAGTCTTTAGTTTGGAGTGCTTCTCTTATTTGTCCATCACAACACAGTCTCTCTCCCTTTTTACACATCATCTCTTCTCTCTGCTGAGCCCTGGCTTGTTGTTGTGCTAAACCAAAGCCAAATTCAAAATGGCCTGAGAGACAGCAGAGTATCAGCAAGAAGGAATTAAAATGTTGCAAAGCTTTTGCAAGAAATGACAATTATAAAAGGAAAAGGAGAGATGTAGTCTCAAAACCCCCTGCCACCAGGCTCCAATCCAGAAAAAACATTGGCTGGCTTCAGGAGTTTACAGTTGCGTCTGTAAGGCAAAAATGTGACTTTAGGCTGGTGTTGCCTCACTGAGCCTGTGCCAGCAAGAACCTGTAGGAGATTCCAACGCATCTATGTAAGGAGCAACCACTGCTGATTAACCTCAATTCACATCAGGATTGTTAGCCACACAAAATCAGCACTGAGTTGCTCTCTGTTTTTGCACCAGTTTCTCCACAGAATTCTGTGATAGAAAAAGTCCTCTGACATCCTTCTCAATCCATCTGAGAGGCCAGATGAACAATAGAAGATGTTCAAACTTGTTCTATTTTTTTTTTCCGGGCAAATCTTTAATTCAGAATGTGGCCCACCAAAAATAAATGAATCAGTTTTACCCCTTAATTATGATGAGGAACTTCAACACATGGCTGAAGCAGTGAATATGGGGCTTTCTTTGTCCCCAAGAAATTGAGACCTAAGTAGGTTCTTGTTACATATGCAATCCTCTGTAAAGACAACTTTTTTGGAGCCAGCCACAGCACAGACACAAAGCATTAATCCATGTCCTGAAGCTTATCCATGGTAATTTCAAATACATGGAGGTTAAATATGGTTTACTGCCAGTGTTGGTCCTTGTTCAATTTACTGATCATGTTAACCTAGTGATATGTTCTTGACATTTGGAGGAATTCCCTGTTTGTATGAATGTGAAAGAACTGACAGGATCCTGAAAGAACCCAGGAAAGTGGTTCAGGAATCTGGATGTTCACAGCAGCTTCCTGTAAATCACATATCCTCACACAGAAGATCTTAAGGTTAAATCGCCTTTAGGACTCACGTGTGTCCATCCTGTACGTAAAGCTCTAGTTCATGATCTTAAATCCATCTAACTGCTTATGCCTGGACAGGACACTGAAGGCCAACTCAAAAATTTCTATCTTTGCTGTTGTTGTGGTTCTGTTAAAAAAATAACGTGGAGAATTTGTTGCACACAGTACATGGAGAAACCATAGAATGACTTATGCCAAAATGAAGTGGTTTTTTTATCAGAGTTTACTATGAAGATATTTTTAATTTCTCCAGCCAGCTCTCTGGGGATGATTTCAGCATTCCCATATTGCAATGGAAGAAAGTTAATTTAGGGATCTACTTTGCAAAGTCTTCTGTCCTGGCTGGTTCAAAATATTAAAATCCTAAGGGGTCAGTGAATAAGGAATAAAAAACCAACTAAGAATGTGTGAAATATGATTTCAATAAATAGATTTGAAAGAAATGGAGGATTTCAGTATGAAGTTTGATGTATAAATTTTTCTTAATATGGAGTGGTTGTGTCAAAGTACAAGAGTCTCATCTTCTTGTCCTATTCACTCTTCCATTAGCCTGTTGACAATAATAGATCATCTTGAATTTTCAGAAAAAAGAAGAAAGATGAATTTTCTGTCATCATTAAAAGAATTAATATCTCTTTTCAAGGGGAAAAGCAGGTTTGGTTTTTGTTTTCAGGTGGAGCAGGTGACACTGGACAGGAAAACAAAGTGATTCAGAAGGCCATTGAATGCTATGAATAGCTCAAATCTCTTCCAACTAGTAAGGATTTGCAATAATTTGTTATTATGCTACCAGAGTCTGCCGAAATGTCTCCTCCAGCACCTCACATACAGAAGAACACACTTTAAATACAATATTAAAGATATCCTTGGCAAGTAAAAATCCTGTCGAAGTATGCTAATCAAATCCAGCTTTGATTTCATGCTTACTTTTCTGCTCATCCCAATTGTAAAGTTAAGCTGTAATTAATACATAAGAGGCTAGTGATTATACAGTATTAGGCTGAATATATAGAGTGAACATACAGCATTAGATGGCATTTCAATAGATCAGACACTGTAAAGAAATAAGATCAACTCACAAGGTCTGGCACTAGCAGGCTGCCAACTTATCTGGGTGAAAATCTTGAGCTCTTGCATTGATATCCTGCTACGGGTGACATCTTCCGCATCTGTGTCTGTGTGCATGCTTATATGTGCACATGCAAACTAAACAAGTACTCTTTCCTCATTTTTTTTTTTTTTTTTAATTTGTAGATTCATAGATTTGGAAAGTATTCTGAGTTGAAAAGTACCACCCACAAACACTATCGAGTCTGACTACTGGCCCTGCACAGGGCTAAGGAATCCTGCCACAGGCCTGAGAGCATTGTCTAAAATATTGCTTAAGCTCTGACAGGCTTCGAGCTGTGACCACTCCCTTGGACAGCCTGTTCCAGTGCCTGACCGTCCCCTGGGGCTCTGTTAGTATTTATTTGGAAATGGGCCTGACGGGTGGCTGCCATGGCAGAAATTGTGTCCGTCCTGCAAGCAGAGATGGAAGCTGTGCTCTCTCCCTGCCTGCCTGCTCAGAAGAAGGGGCAGAACATGCAAAGGTATAAACCCAGTATTAGCCAGCACCCTACTGCCAAAATCCAGTATTAGCCATCACCCTACTGCCAAAGGGTTCATGAAAGCTAGAGGAGTCCCTTCAGGCATCTTATCAAAGACCTGCTAAGACCTTCTTTGCATCTCCCTGCCAGCAGAAAAAAAAGAGAGCTTTCCATAGTGTGAAATACTTAAAACTAGAAGAAAGGACACATGACTCGAAGAAAAGCCTTGGGATTCATCACTCAGCTTTATAGCATAGGAAATCACACTAACTGTAATAAATAGTGAATAGGAGAGATGAGGAAAAAGTAGCCCCCTATGATCCTGAACCCACTTGTGCTTTCTCTGGAGTACATCTGGAGCAATTGCAGTAAAAAGAAACAAGAAAGGTCCAGACGCTCGAAGTCAACTTGGCACCATAAAAGTTTAAGGAGTTCATCCTTTGAAGAGTCCTGTGGCTCAAAACATTTTTATTAGAAGATTTTTTTAAAAAAAAGAAAAGAGAAAAAAAAAAAAAAGGCAGGGAAAGGAAGGTTCTGTTACCGAGAGAGGTTTATTGTGTATGCAGGGACTGACTGCCTTTGGCTGCAGAACCACACCAGAGCCCTGCTGCCACTGCTGTGGCATCCCATCTCCCCGCACCGTAACGAGATCACATCTGAAAGCCTAAATTATGCAAATGAAAAGGCTCCACTAATACTGTTGAAATATTCCTGGAGTGTACACTTGACAACCTCAAAGTACATTTCACACCACTAATGACTTCATCACTAACACAATTGTCATGAGTCAAGCAGTTTCCATAGCAACGCCCTAGTACAGCTGTTTACCCATATAAAGTACTGCACCTACTTAGTTCCATATACAGACAGATCACTAGATTCCTAGGTACTGAAATTGAAATAATTCAATTTTCAGTGTCTCTCTTTATGAAGTGATTCTGCCAGCTATAGGTATTAGCATATCAATGTGACTTTGACAGGGTCTGCTGCAAAAGACATATTTTGCAGGCACTTCATGTCAATTAGAGCCCTAACTGTTTCATGGAATAATCATTCCTGCCAGATTAAGGTCAGGCTGCAAGGTAATTTAATTGGTGCCATTATATCTAGGGGGAAAAATGCTCTAATAAAGTGCACACACTGTAGCTGCCAGTGAGGATGTGCTATGCGACATGAAAGGGATTGCCTTCCTAAAAAGTGTGGGCAAACCATTTAGAGAGAAGGAAATAAGATGGAAACAACTTCAGATGCTTTGTTTCCAACAAAATTCCAGTGTGTTTGACCAAAGGGGGAATTTTATTTTACTTGAAGTGGTACTATTCATAAGGGAGGAAGCACTGAAGAAAAATAAATAAGAAAACTAAAAGGATCCCCTCACTCTGTGCACTTCTTATCTCCTGTGGAATGATAAACACTGCAATTAAAAATCTGAAAAAAATCAAAACAAAGTCTCCTTTTCCCAGGGCTGTTATGGCTGGGATGTAGCAAGCAAGGTGGGAACCTCCCTGGCTTCTCCATGGGGAGCAGAATTATGGGATTACCTTACCTCCTTCCTGCTGCAGAAACTTTGAGCCAACAGCTTGTTTCATGAGCAGCATGAGTCCAGTTTCCTATGGAGTCAGGTAGACTATCCCCTAGATTTCCCCTACCTGTCTATAATTCCACTCCCCACACTTTTTCCAGAGGGTCCCTCCTCCCTTCAAGAGCCAGGTCCAAGGACAGCTGGTGAAGGAGCCATGACATGAATTTGTGTTAATATGGGTTGGAAAGTCAACTGCATAGTCATTGTGGTCTGCTTTCTTCTACCCTGAAAGGGACAATAATTCAGATATTTTTTAGTTCTCCAGGTCTTGATTTTCACAGAATTCTATTTATTTTCCCCAGAAGTTTGATCTTCCTTGAAGCACATGCTTTGTTTTTCACTACTGTCTAAAGCCAACCAAAGCTTTCAGGGGACTGGCAGATGGGTGGTGCAGAGGGTTCTCCAATATGACAAACTTATAACACAGGAAGGTGATGAGAGAATAAGATTTTTCGTTCTGTATCCACATCCTATGATGCCTTATCCAGTGTCAACAAACTGGGGCTGTCTTGGGCAGGACCAGGAGTTGGATTTTGATGATCCTAGTGGGTCCCTTCCAACTCAGGATATTCTGGTCAAATCCACACTTTAAACACCAAAATATCAAAGATAAAGCCAACTGAAGGATGTATTTGTCAATGTCGCAAGACCTGTTTTTCAGTTATCTCAGCTATCTCATTTTCACAAACTTCATCTAGGCTGCAATGACTTAAATAAAGTTGAGGATATTCACAAATGTTGTGACAGGGTCAAGAACAACAGAGAAAAGTTTAGTTAGATTCTTTCTGACAAAAAGAGATTAAAAGTCCTTGTCAGGATACTGCAATCTGAAGCTTTTAGGTAGCAGAGTTTGGTTTTTTTTCAAAGAAAAAGGCATATTTCTAAATGTGATTTCAGGCTGGTAAATTTTACATCCCTGAAACACTTGTTTTTATGACTTAGAGTTGTGCCTAGGATGTTGTGCTGTGAAAACTGATTGTAGCCAACTTAAGCTCAAAAATAGAGATGAGAATGTAAGAATGAAAGTTTTCTTATTTTCTGAATCACGCACAAAAAATACTAGAGATATATGTATCTATATCTGTATATATATATCAGAAAATTCTGCCAAAACAGAATACTTTTGCAAAATTGAAGCAATGGAGAAAGATCAGATTCTGAACCCTTTGAATTTCCCTATGAATATTTCAAAACTCTCTATTCATTATTACTATTTCCTTTTTGCATCCGCTCAGACTTACAGTGGAACTATTTTAGAAAGATATAAGAAAGATCTTTCTCTGCTATGAATATTGCATAAACTAACTGATTAAGGTCAAACAAAGGTAGATTATAAATGGAAATGAAAGTTTTTGTCATTATTATTTTCCTTTAAATGTCTGCTAGAACATTTTGGTTCGGCATCCCATTCAAATGCATTTGATCAGCCATAAATTATCCATTAAAATCTCCATTAATCCCATTACGGATGTAGTCTATCTTCCTTCATTTGGTTCACCCTTGGTCATGAGTGCAGGAACATGGATAATGGGGTGAAAGATAGCTCTGGATTTGAGAGCTCACACCTCAAAAAACTTCAAAGCTCTTAGACCACTTTTTTGATTGAAGTGAAGGACTTCAGGTTTTTGGGGTGATATTGTAGCCACAAACTAACAAATTATAGAATCATTTAGTTTGGAAAAGACCTTCAAGATCATTAAGGCGCATCATAAATTTAACACTGTCAAGCCCATCACTAGCCCATGTCCCCAAATGCCACCTCCACATGGCTTTTAAGTCCCTCTAGGAATGGGGACTCCACCACTGCCCTGGGCAGCCTACTCTTATCCTTAATAAAGCCTCTTGGTGAAGAAATTTTCCCCAATTTTCAATCTAAACCTTCCCTGGCACAGCTGGAGGCCATTCCCTCTCTCCTCCTGTCCCTGTTCCCTGGGAGCAGAGCCTGACACCCCTGGCTCGTCCCTCTTGTTAGAAAGTTGTGGAGAGCCAGAAAGTCCCTGTGAGCCTCCTTGTCTTAAAAGAGTAAAGTTTAGTGACAGCAAGCACAGATTTAGAAACTTGAACCTACTTTAACTTTATGAGGGTTAAAGTTAACCTCATAAGTTAACCTTTAACCCTTAGTGTCTTTCACTCTCTACTTATAAAAAAGACTAGAATAGAGTATAAATAAGTACAGAAGTAGAATCATGATGTTATCCATGATTTCCACATTCTTCTCAACACAAACACTGTGGACTATGCTTAATACAGTTCTGCGCACAAAGTCTACATGCAAAATTCACACCAGATTACCTGTCACACTGTCAGAAATCTGAAACTGTAAGATCCTTTCTGGTAGAAACTTAAGTTTTGCATCCTAGAAAATGTAAGAACAGTTGAAATTCTGTATGGTTGTAGCTGCACCAGTGTTGTCATCAATGTTTCTGTTGCAGCTGAGGAGGGAAGCAAAGACTCAGCCTGTTCAACTAGAATCTTTGGTTTGAACTCATGGGACTGATCTGTAGCTTTTCTCTCACTTGAATGAAAGAGGGATTCACTGTTAAAGCATCAGACATTGTTTCAATGGTATTGCAGCACAGTCTGGTGCAGTCTGGGTGTTGAGCTTCTGCTCTTATCATGGAAAATGTGTCCACATTAATAATGCAACTGTTTTCATGACTGGGCCATGTTTATATGAATGTGGCTTGTGGAAAACACCTTGCTCTTCATCAGAATGTCTTCATGAGGGGCTCTGTACTACCATGGAGACCATCTGCAGATCTGCTGTGGCTTTTTTTTTGCATTTATTGCTTTCATTTTTGTGCATTAATTGCTTTTATTTTTTTGCATTTATTGCTTTTATTGCATCCCATTTGTAATATTACATTGTTATGCTGCCTACAATTTCCAGGTACACCCACGCACCTGCCTGGGGCTGGAGGAGATGAACACAGTTTTGGTGAATTTTTAGACTTGCACATATTTTTGCTTGTAGGGTCAATTGCATCCTGCAGGAGCCCTGGGCAGTGGCTAGTGATGTGGGTGATAAAAGTGTACAAACAGATTGATTTTCTGCTTGCTTTATGAAGTATAACTGTTCCTTTTTCCTCTTTTTCAGTAATTTTCTTTAATAATACCTTCCTCTTCAGCTCCTTGTCATACAAATGATCTTGTTTCCTGAGTCCAAAAAAGCTGTGCTCAATGTAAAGATTTAAGGACTATGAAAACGTCTAGATCACATAACTCCTTCTTTCTTTTGTTTTCTTTTTAAATAATTTTTGAATTACATGGAAAACAGGCAATTGAAAGTTTTCACATTTGTGCAAACATCTTATTTCAAAGGTTGTCAGACAACAAATAAACTAAACAGATGACAAAAGCTGACAAAAACTGGGAAAATATTTTCATAAACAGAATTCATTCAAAAACACATTTCCATCTGGATGAAATCCCCTTTCATTCTTTTATTCTAATCTTACTTTGAATGAAATAATTTTTTAACAAAACTCTCAGCAGATCTGGAGACATCCCTGTGATGCTAAGACCTGACTTCTTAACTGCCATTGGCTTTCTCTTCATCAGGTGAAGGAAAACAGATGAGTTTAGCCAGGGATACTTTATTTGCCATGAGAAGACCCTTCAAGAAGGAGACAATATTGTTTTGTCTATACTGTGTTTACAGCCTGCAACACCTTTATTTAACCAGCAAAGAAACCCATTATCAGGAAAAGACACTTCAGATTTCAACTGCTTGCTTATAGCTGTTAGATGCTTAAAGGTGAGAAAGCAGCTCAGAACATGTGCAAAGGAAGAATATATTAAGTTATAAATTAAGGGAATAAACCTGAAAAGGCTTTCATGCCTGATTTATTTTTATTTTTTAGAAAAGGAAGACAACTTGCAAATGTATATCTGTGGAAAGAGGAGGCGGCAGTGAACAAGGACAGTGCATTTCTCAGTAGGAGATGAGTAAGCTGAAGGATAGCTGCAGGATGTCAAGATGTACTCCGCTGTTACAAAGATTTTACACATAGGCCGGACAACTTGTTCAATAAATAAACATGTATCTATCTCTCTCTTTTTTTATTTTTTTTCCTGGATATCTATGTGGAAACTCACAGCTGCATTTTAATGTGTGCAGAGTGTTAACTTGGCATAGCCTTTTCATAATTTCCAACCCTATGCTACCTCTGGGGGGGCGGTGAATCATCATTATGTAACACAGCACACATGGTACCATGTGATGATCCTTGTCCTTGCTGAGAAACTAACAAAAAGAAACTGAAAAACCACAGAGCAATATTAATACAGAGGTACACACACATCCTAGTTATCATAAACAAGATAGACTGGCTGCTGGGTACGTTTTTCTCACCTCTCAAAAACACTTATTGATTTGAGTGGGAAATGTTCTTTCCTGGCTAATACAGACTCTTGTCTCTGGAGTAATTAAAGATAAAATTTTTTTTTTATCAGCTTTTGCATTGAAAGGTGGAATTTCAGCTCACTCCAGTAGTCAGAGCAAACTTACAATAACCTCTTGCTCATCCTTGTCTTACCCTCTTATGCACTGAACCAATTCATCTCAGAACACAAAATAAAGTGAATTTCTGAGATCAAAAGTCTGTTGTAAAGTTGAAGAAGTTTATATTGGCAGTCACAATATAAAAGGAAAGAGTGAGATTGTTGCATAGGAAGTTGTAAATAAAATGGAACAAGACCGAACTGAACAAGCTACAAACAAGAACCGAACACTGGCTAAAAGAGACAAAGCAACTTTGGCTATTCCACTACACTGGTAATGGAAAACATCAAGGGAATGCTTAGTTACAAGCAGAAATTTCCACTGTAACTCAAACAAATCCAAGAGTGGGTACCTCTGCTCTCCCGGTGAAATGTAGCCAACAGCCAAAGTGTGTTGGAAACTGTCTGACTGGGAGAGAAGGATCAGGGAATATGCCCATCTATAACTGAATGGTTTGTTCTCTTGTAAAGACAGAGTCAGGCACCATGAGCTTCTCATGAACTGGGAATTGAATTCATATTTCCAGAAATAACGTAATTTACAGTGGAAACCACCAGGACCACCACTGCTACAGACAGCTGTGACAGCATCAAAATCCTGCCTCAGAAAACAGCAGTAGATTCTAAGATGGAATTAATGGAAGATAACAGCATTTGCACTACCGGTGTGAAACAGCTTCATATGTCATAAAACTGTCTCTCCCAGGTTTGGGAACACAAAGAAGAAAAACATCTTGTGAAGTCCTGCTCTTAAATATTCGAACTTCCTCAAGAACTTTCAGAAGGTTTAATCTTATCTGTAGATGTTCTGGGAAGTTTTTATATCCAACAGCTTGCCTTTGTCTTGCTGTTGCACATTTTGTTTTGCAGGTGGACTAACCAAGTTGCTAAAACCAAAGGACAACATAAACCTTGAGAAAGGAAGAACTGGAAATGGCTAATATGGAATCACAGCATGATTTGGGTTGGAAGGAGTCTTAAAGATCATCCAGTTGCCACAGGCAGCAACACCTTCCACCAGACCAGGTTTCTTCAAGTCCCATCCCACCTGGCTTGGACACTTCCAGGGATGGGGCACTCACAACCTCTCTAGGCAACCTAATATTAACATAGTTTTTGAAAAATGGTATTGATTTTCACTAAATGCTGCATTATATCTAACAGTATGAAAACAGGGAGAGGGCAGAAAAGTACCTCACTTCTCTGGTTTACTAAGTCAACATGGGATTAAATAGATATTCATATCTACACTGAATTAGGATTTGAGTAATTTGTCATTGTAATTTTTCTGGTGTTTACGGTCAAAAATTCTTTCCCACAGACTCTTCTAACATTTGTATCAAAAATCACTATGAACTAATACAAGCCATGGACTCTGATGGGAGTTTTATCTGTCAAAAGTGTCATCCTCCAAGTCCACAACTCACCACGTATACAATAGGGAAAAGACGGAAAAAAGTACCTGCCAAATATTCATAATGTATTTTCAGACAGTAGCAGTATCACTTAGGTTTGAAAGAATATCAAAATAGAGTATTGCAACCTGTCCAAATTCTTCTACATTGCAATGTTTCATATTTAAAGAAACAGAAGGAAAAACATGATTTGCCATGTTTCAGTGGATCAGTTGCTGAGTTATGGAGCGAGTAAATAAATTAA
Organism: Trochalopteron elliotii; assembly: GCA_024734555.1. NCBI lineage: Eukaryota > Metazoa > Chordata > Aves > Passeriformes > Leiothrichidae > Trochalopteron > Trochalopteron elliotii. The sequence continues at coordinate 779,120 of JANPWX010020150.1, forward strand.
TATGTCAGACACAAGAGAGTGTGACAGAACAAGCCACACAGAAACAGAGAATCATGGAATGGTTTTGGTTGAAAGGCATCTAAAAGATCATCTCATCCCAACCCCACTGGAACAGGCAGATACACCTTTCACTAGGCTGGGATGCTTCCTTGCCCTTCTGCCCATGCTACTGGGGATGCAGCCCAGGACACAGAGTTTCTGGGCTGTGAGGGCACATGGCTACCTCATGTTCAGCTTCACATTGACCAACATCGTCAAGTTTTTCTCCCCGTTGTCATTCTCAACCCATTCCCTTCTCAGCCTGTATCTGTGCTGGGATTGCCCCAAACCAGGTGCACTTTGCACTCAGCCTTGCTGAACTTCTTGAGGTTTGCATATTCTTAGCTCTCCATCATGTCCGTGTTGGCAATCATGCTGAGGGTGCATTGATAGCACTGCTCATGTCACCAACAGAGCTGTGAAACAGCACCAGTCCCAATTCCAAGCCCTGAGAATGCCACTGAATTCTGGCCTCCTCTTGGACATCAAGTTGTTGACTTCGACTCTGTAAGTGAGACCATCCAGTCAATTTCTTATCCACTCGAGTCATCTGTCAAATCCATGTCTCTCCAGTTAAGAGACAAGGATTTCATGTGGGATAGAGTCAAATGCTTTACAGAAGTCCAAGCTGATGAAGTCATATGCCCTTTCATCATCTCCTAACACTGCAATCCCAACAGAGAAGGCCTCTGAATGTGCCAGGCACAATCTGCCCTTAGTGGATCCATGGCGGCTGTCACCAATAACCTCCTTATATTCCACGTGCCTTAGCACACTTTCCAGAAAAAGCTGCTCCATGGTCCTGCCAGATACCTAGGTGAGACTGACTCTTCTGTAGTTCCTTGGGTCTTTTCCTATTGCAGGAGCCCTCTTGTTAAAGGGTAGAAATGAGCTGAGACACAGACTTCTTGTTTATCACACCATGGAAAGGGTCCTGGGTTTATTCCTCTTTACAACTCAGCCATCCTGACTCCAACTATTCACTGATTCTGGCTGCAGCAAGTTCCTACTGTAGGTTTCCCTTACAGTTTCTGACTGCTGGTTATTTCCTGCTGAACTGTGGCTGCAGGTTTTAGTTTGCAGACTCCTAATGCAGGCTTTTACCTGGCTAGACTGTGACTGCAGGTTCCAACAACAGGCTCTAACTGCAGACCCAGACCGATCTTACAGCAGTGATCCTCTCTCCCCAGGATCCTTCTTCTTCATGACCCCCCTCACGAGCTAACCCACTCACTTTAACCACTTTATTGGATATAGCTCTCACTCATCAGGGGCTAGGCTGAATTGGGTAATTAACACAGCTGTTGCTTATCAGGGGCAAGGTCACCTGTACTCCCTTCTACATTTTCCCTTTTTATTAATGAGGGCTATGTTTTCCCTTTTCCAGTCAGGCAGACTTCACCACATCACTCCTACAACTACTCAAATGTGACGGATAGTGGCTTAGTAACTCATTATTCTCCATATCCAGTCTAAACCTATTCTCTGCCAGTTTGAAGCCATTCCCCCTTGTCCTGTCACACCAGGCCCTTGTAAATAGTTTCTCTCCACCTTCCTTGCAGGCTTCCTTCAGGTACTGGAAGATCACATTTAGGTCACCCCAAAGCCGCCTCTTTTGCAGGCAGAACAATCCCAATTCCCTCAATCTTTCCTCACAGCAGAGCTGCTCCATCCCTCTGATCATCTTGGTGCCTCCTCTGGACTGGCTCCAGCACTTCCACATCCTTGTGCTGTTGGAGGCAGGGCTAGAGGCAGTTCAGCAGGTGAGGTCTCACCTGAATAGGGCAGAGATGCAGAACCCCCCTCTCCTGCTTCCCACACTGGGTGATGCCAGCACAGGATGTCACCCAGGCTGTGCCCACCAGCACATCCTTGCTGGGATCCAGATTTAGTGAAATGTATGTAACTGTGTGCACGCGTAATGAGATGATCAAATCGGATGCATGGTGCGTGTGCTCAGGGCTGCCTCTAGAAAAATTACTTAGAATTAAACACAGACAATGTCCAAAAATAAAGCAATTACAAAAGAGTGTTCTGAGGGTAGGGGGAACCATGTGACATCAGACCAGCATTTGCAGGGGGAGGTCAGAGCATTTACAGGCAGAAAGTGGTGTTCTTCCCCAGCTGCAGAGGGACAAATAGTAACTGAATGTCAGTGATGCTCTAGAGGGAGTTTCAGAGGCTGAGCTGGGAGTTACTCTATTTTTTTTTAGAAGAAATCTAAACCATTCTAAATTATGTGAGCATGACCTTAGAGTATAGTTATGAAAGTTTAAATGCAAACCTTTTTACAAAAGGTCCATTAATTCTGAGAGGGTTTTTTAAATACAATTTTCTTTATTTTTTAATGGTGAGATTTTTTAGCTTGATTTGACTTAATTTTCTAGCTTCTGTGCATAAAAAGACAGGTAATGATATCTATTGCAAATGAGGTGTATTGTCTGAATTTCTTTTTCCTGAAGAGAGATTAAACCAAACAATTTTTAGAGAGATACTTTAAAGATTCCAAATAACAGGAATCTTGCCATGTTGGCTGATGAAAATGATGCAATATACTGCAACTGCCACTAGGAGAAAATTGGGTGTAATTTCAAGTTTGAATTTCTCTTACTTTTAACTCTTGAGCATTCTTATTAAATTGGATCTTGAAAATTAAAATACCCATTTCTTATTGCTAAAATATCCATTTCTTCAACATGCCTGTTCTTATTACTATGTAATTTCCCCACATGTCAGTAGCCACACACACTATTAAAATCACACGGAAAAGTCTTTTTCCCCAAACAGAAATAGATAATACTTGCCCTCCATCTGCTTTCCTTTTCTTACTCCATTTTATTTCAAGAAGCCACAAGAAATTTAATAGCTTTTCTAACAATGCTGAGTAATGATCAGAGATGAATGAATTTTTTTTGAATGGGTACATTCATTAGGAAAAAAATCCCAACAAACTCATCAAGAAAATATGGCTCTAGATGGATGTAAGTTATTCATGAAGTGTGGTCAAAATCAACATAAATTTTGTGGCCAAGAGAGCTGAAAGAACGTTTGGAAATATCTAACATTTTGAATCAACATTTCTGGAAGAAGAAATTGCCAATTTTCTTTCCAAGTATCATTTTGTCTGAAAAAATTGGAAAACACTTCCTTCAAAAACAATCCTATAATTATGACAGTGACAATATCGTGTATTTTCCATGATATTTCCTTCTTGGTATTTTCTGAGACCATATTTATTTAAATATCAATCCTAAATCCCATATTGAGATACAATACATACATTGTCCTGTATTTCCTACTTTTGGGATTAATTTAGACTTGCTTTTCTTTTTCACTGTCTTCTACCTTATAGATTTGATCCATAGTTTTGATTGATGGGCATTGCACATTTTGTTTTGTTTATGAACTTACTCTAATAGATGTTGAACCTCTGGTTAGGCATTTCATTCATTACTGAACTCATTACGGGTCAACTTAAAACCATTGTAGCTTTTTCAGATTTTATTGGTAAAGATTTATCTCATTGATAGAAATGCTGAAGAGAGCTGGATTTAGACCCTAATCCCTTGAAGACTGCATTAGCAGCAACTCAACTCATGGATTTCTACACGTTAAAATCTCTGTTTCAAGACCTGTCAGACAGGGAGTTTCAATCCATCTAATGTGTGCCCTGTTAATTCAATATATTGTTCCAGTTTTTTGTCTGAAAGTCATGTGGTAGTAAATCAAATTCATTGGAGAAATTCAAGTATATTATGTCAACTCCATTTTTTTTATTAACCAGACCAAAAAAAATGACACTTGTTTGACTATACCTACTTCCATGCAAACATGTTGGCCAGTATTAGTTATATTTTCAGCCTCTAATTATCTTTTGACTGAATCCTGAATTAAATGTTCATGTAGTTTGGTCAGACTTACATCTGACTAACCAGTTTACTGACTCATCTCTTCTAATCTGTTCAAATGTAGGAATTTCACTAGTAGCCATCCAATCTTTAGGAAATGTCCTCAAATTTTCAAAAACTTTTTAAAGTCTGGTTTGGACAGCTACTTCCTTTTGGGTCGCCATAACAGATACACATCTCTGATTATTTAACATTGTATTTTTCTCTAGACCAGATGGCCTCCACTCTATTGTTGCTTCATCTGTCATATTCATTCTCCTGCTTCACATCACTCACAGGAAAGAACTACATGCTTTAATATGAATTTTTATATATATGACAAAAAACATTTTATGGCATCACTGCATGCACATTGAGTAATGAACAGCAAACACTGAGGGTTTTTTTTCCCCAATGCATTATATCATTGTATTTTTATATATTTTCATGTGTTAACCTCTCCACATTATGCTGGGGTTTTTTTTGATTTTTTTTTGTTTCAGATGTCTTATAACTTATTTAACAACTCTTATTAGTACATATCTCAAACACATATTTTAGATGTCACCAGATTATGAAAAGTATTCCTCAAAATGGAAGACATTTATCTGTTCATCAGCAAGGTGGAGAATGGCTTTCTTTTCCTTGCTTCCTGATTTGTGCCTTTTGTAAAATTTCATTGCATCTTCATCAAACATGAGCAATTTAACTGGAATTGTACTTTTCTCAGAAATAGAACAGATTTCTCAGGCAATAGTACCCAACTTGCAGTGTTTCAGGACCTCTTATTATTCAAAAAATCCTAAATCTCAAACCCTATTTGTAACACAGCAAAGCATTATAATTCCGTGCCCAATTTTTTCAATCACTTCACCAACATTTCTCAATAACTTTTAAAAAATTCTCTCTTGATAAGCATGTCAAGAATTTGTGTTTCACCATCACTGTTAGTAAGACTTCTGTACCTGGGGGAAAAAAATAATGAAAACTGCATTGTGAGAAAACACAGAATATGCTACCATCAAGGTCACAGCTCACATATTCAAGAGAGAGAAGTTGCCAAGGGCCAATTTGCACATTATTGTTTAAATTCTTAAGGAAGGGGAAGATTTGGCCCTAAACTAGCATTTTGTGAGCAAACCAATACGCTCGAGTTTGCATGGCTAGTTTAAGAAAAAGATATGTGTCCTATTTCCATAAAATTAATTCTGTAAGGAAAAAGGGCCTAGACTAAGTCAGGTCTTTGTGAGGTGTGGTGAGTCAGAGTACACCAGTTAATGGGAAAACACAGAGTGACAGAGGTCTTCTACTTTCTGATTCTGATCCTGGGACATTATTTGTGAAACCATTACAGGTCTTGAAAATGTTTTTCTCCCACTTACTTAAGAGGAGTGAAGGGTGATTGTGCCTTTGAAAAGCTGTCCCTACTCTTTCCTGCCTGGAACATTTCATTCTCGCAAGCCTTATCTTACAGGTTCAAAAATTAAAGAGGAGTAGGATATGCTTTTAATTTGAGATGATGAATGAATTGTATTATTTAATTAATGAAATTATATCCTTGGTATTGTGTGCCATAGGGAGCTTGCTTTGCTCACACCATGGTGAAAAGACAAGACCTGAAATATCAAAAAACTGAGAGGTGACATGGACAACTTTTTGGACATAACGAAAGACAAACCAGAAAAAGTGGAGTCCTCTGGGCAAGTCAACACCAATGCACAAGGTAGGTGTGAACTAAATCTTGGAAGCCGAACTCTTATCCCAAGCCATTGAGCACAAGAACACTGATTCTCCTCTTACGTCCTGCAAAAGCAGTTTGCAAATTTTAATGGTTTAAAACTTTGCAAAAGAATTCTACACTTTTGCAAATTTCTAAACAATTTAATCTCAAGACCAAGAAACTGCCAATTTTATCTCTGTCATCCTGCAAAGATCTGCTCAAGATGTACACTTATAATAAATATAGAAATAATAAATCTTCTCTCTGAAACGCACTTTGACTAGCAGTTCATTACTGCCTTCAACAACCTTTATATGGCCTTTCACAATGGTGTCTTATCTAGAAAAAAGGTTAAAGTGCCCAAAGCCTGGTTAGAGAAAATTAAGGTAGGAGATATGTTCTCACATGCCTCCTATTTTCATTTCCTGTTTCCTACAGTTATGAGCAAACTTCTCTTCAATCCATTTTTGTAGATTACTGCCATTTAATCTTTTGTTCCTCTTTACAAGAATACATCTTCAAAGTCAATTCACGATCTAACACATGGCAATTACTAGGGAAATAAAATACTATTATGCCACATCTTCAAGGATTTTGGACATATTCTTCTTGGCTTTTCTATTTCCAATATCTAAAATGCAGCACTCCTCCAGTGCCCTTGAAGAAGTACTTGTTACATTGCACATTATTTCTTAGCAGCAGAAGGGATAAAAATATCATCTTCAATTTATGAATCATTCTTATCTTTACTCTTCACCTTTAGTTCTCTTTGTGCTTCCTTCTCTCATAGTCTTCTAAATTATTTCTGGAAAACTAGTGTCACTAAATTGGAACACTTTATTTTGCTACTACTTTTATCAATATTTTTACTCCTGCCGTCTTGAGGAAGTTCAGCCTCACTCTTTTGACACTCAATAACCCTATACCAGAAAAGTACTTTTCTTTTTTTCTCACCCACTGCAGGATTGTATATTTACTTTTTAAAAATTTTTTTCCCTTATGTCATTGCTTTGTCCTAAACACATTTCTGAACTAAGGTACATTGGCCTTTACTAGAAGCACGTAGTTCTCTGGCTCTGATTTCCTCAAAAGCTGTATCATGGAAATGAAACCAAAGGACACCCTTCGCAGGAGACTCTCTTATTTACATAAGAAATGATTGTCAGAATGAAATAATAGGACAGAATTTTAATGTGCTCCTAAGAAGGCAAAGAACTATTGATATATTAATTTTGCATATTACTGAACATGAGCAATGTCCAGGCACTCGGCATGGCCTCAGTGGAAAATTTAAAAGGCAGTTGGATATTTTGCCAATGGACATTACTAACTTACTAATATAGCCCAGACCCATGAGACAAGGGGATTAATACTTCGAGATGAATATTAAAATACATGGAGATATGAAGGTTACAAACCAAGACAAGAAGCTAGGGCTGACACACTTGACTTCATGGACTGGGTGAGCAAACAGTTTCTTCAAAACACAACACCTTAGAAACCTCTGCAAAGAGTAGATGTGTTGCAGCTCCCCACCCAGCAGCAGATATAAAATACACAGGCTGACTTCCCCAAGGGAAGATGTGCACACCAAAACAATGAGAGATCAGCCACCCAGAGCAGTCACACAGACAAGATAGAATAGCTGGGCACATTTTCAGTAACATGGTCTGTTTTTATAGCATTTTTTCACTTTGGACAGCTCTCCAAAATGTCAACCAGAACCACATGGCTGTCAAGTCACAGATATGTGAGCCACAGGAACCCCCACAAAAGCCCCACTGCCTCTACTGTATTCCCTTGCAGTATGATAAGATTTCTCAGCATGGCCCGAATCTGTGTTGACTCCAAACTGAGTTTCAGAAGGGCCTTGCAGGAGGCAGGTAAATTACGCAACAGTTATAACTTGGTATTTCTCTTTCCCTGAGCATTTTCCCTGCTGCTACTATGCAAATTCAGAGTCAGCTTTTAAGTCTGATATGCTTATTTCAAAAGTTAGAACATACTTAAGGCATGTTTGAACCACACAGAGCTGCCCACAGCCCTCAGCAGCAGAAGCACATTGTTTGTGTCTACCTTTATTCCAACACAGTATCTGCTGAAGTCAGATGTAATAAAGACCCTGCCCATGGGAAATGTCTCAAATTTCACCAGAGAAGGTTCAGATGAGGCATTAGGAAACATGTCCAGGGCAATGGTGAAGCCACCATGTTTGGAAGTGTTCAAAAAATATGTGAATACACCACTTGAGGATGTTTAGTGGTGAGAATGGTGCTGGGTTGATGGCTGAACTTGGTGATCTAAGAGTTCTTTTCCAACCTTAATTATTCTGTGATTTCATAGAGCCGAGTGGTGGTCTGCGGCCTCACAGCCCTTGACTCTGGTCTGTAAGAGAGCTTATAAATCAGCACAGATTAACCCTATTCATAAATTCTTCCAAACTAATGATGTGGAGCTCCTGATGCAGTCTTACAACAGTGTCACACACTGAAGTTCTGGAAGATTGAGTTGCAAGGAAGGACAACACAGCAATCCCCATTCTAACACAACAATCCCCATTTTCATACAGCAATTCCCAATTTACATGGAAAACTGGGGTACAAAAAGGCCAACAACTGGAAGGTTGACTGTAAGAGGATTTCCAAAAATCTTTGAGGATCCAAATTGAACTGGTTTGCCCATGATCACTCCTAAATGTAGTGGTAGCAAATTTCCCCATGCCTAGGGAAATGAAGTGCCAGGACATAGAAACAGGGCGTCACAATTAATTTTCTCAGTTTTTCAATCTTATTTCTCATTTGGTTTCAAATATACATTTTTAACAGCTTTTTGGCAGTTTTAGGAAGGGAAGAAATTGAGAATGCTGGAAGAGCAAAGAACCAAGAATGAAATAAATTAATTATGAGTGCTGACTCACATATCTTTAAGACTTAGATCCCTGTTCATTCAAGGCCAGGTTGGGTAGGGCACTGAGCAACCTGATGTACTGAATGATGTCCCTGTGCATGGCAGAGAGTTGGAATGAAATGAGCCTTAATATTCCTTCTAACACAAACTGTTCTAAGATTCTGCAATCTTTGTTGGAAGATGATTCTGTAACAAGCAAAATTAATGAATTTTACTAGATTTCTGGTGAATATTATCATATTTCTGTTGATTTAAACAAACATTTTCTGGCTTGCAGATAGATAAAATGTTCAGAAAAGAAGGAAGTTGCAAAGCTCTCTGGCAAACCAGCTTGAGAAGTACTTTGTGGCAAGACACCACAAATGTGTACCTCAGGTTTGACATGTAGGTTCTTACAATGTGTTGCCAAGTGCTACACATATATATGTGTGTATGGCAGATACAACAAGTATTTGAAATATTCTTGGAGGAAGATAGTCTCAGAGCTGTTGGATGCCTGTTGTGGAAATGAAATGACCCACTAAGCACCACTGCTGCAGAAGATAAGTCTGTGATAAGAAGCAAGCTGTAAAAATGAATGTGGCTAAGAAACGAAAAATGTAGATGCTTAAGGATATCAGCTCTGTGTAAGTGGATGGCTGGGTTGAACAGGTTGGAAAATTAGAAATGAGGGCTAGGTGTTCTTAAGGTTTGCAACTATGTACTGCCAGCACAAATCTCATCCTATCTGGAGTCATCCAGAGAAGAGCTCCTGATGGTGGAGTTACTCCTCATTTACACCATCAGGCCGGTGCTTGCAGTCTCCTGCCTGTAAATGACAAATGACCTGTGCTGTCAGCACAGGTTTGTCTGCTGCCCTTTCCAGGTGAAGCCAGTGAGTACTTTGTGTTAATGAGGAGTGTAGTTGTGTGTTGAAGTGGCAAGGCAAAAATCATATTAGTTTTGTTATAAAAAAGGGATGGGGAAATGAAGATAATCAAAGTTTGTGTGACTATGTGTATGTGAGAGAAAGCACTGGTAAGAGAGGGAGAAGTGCGAGGGGAGACCATTTGCTCCAATCGGATAACTTTACTAATACATAACATCCTTGCCAGCGAGGTACTGCACAGCTGGAATTAATCTCAGAGAATGTGTGTTGCTGCACAGACAAGCGCAGAAAACTTTCCCCGTGTGAAGGCAGCGTGAAGCCCTGCCCTGTGGCTTGGAAGCAGTTCATCAGGCCCTGACAGCACCAACATCTTCTTTCAGCCATCAGTTTGGGAAGGGGGAAGAAAAGCTCCTCGCCCCGCTCAGAACAACACCCAGAAGGAGGTTTTTGTTTTATTCCATGATATTATGGTGTCCACCACTGTATCTCCCCTCCCTGCTTTTTTATTTTTTTTTTTTAATTACCTGGTTAGTTTTGTTCTTCTCTTGCCATATTGCATTGGCTCTGAACCCAGCTGAAAAACTGCCATGGCTTATTTTCACCAAGCATCTATTCAGGCCAAAAGCAGCTGCTCCATTTAGCCAAGCACCTCTGGTCTACCCAGTTTCTCTCCTTGTTATAATAAGGTACTTTCTTTTAAATCCATGCTGTGAGGAGGTAGTGGTGAAATGTATGCAGCAGATGGCTGTTCTCTCTGAAAGAGGGTTTTGAAAACTCGGTGAGCCCAGGGTCATTATTAATAAACAATTCCCCAGTAAAAGACAACTCTATCCATAAATACACTACAACCACAGCTGGTTTTAAGCAGATTCATACGTATGTGTGCTTTCTTGCCTCCAAGCCTCTCTTTCCTGCAATCTGGACCTGGGAGGTTTGTGATTTGCATCAGTAAGTGATTTACCCTGAAGATTTCAGCTTGCCAGTGTGACCCAGTCTCCCTTTTTCATGTAGCAGAGCTCCCTTCCTACAGAAACATAGCTATGAGGAATTGAGGGAAATAAGAAAAGTGCTTTGCAAAGGAAATAATGTGGGTTTAATACAGAAAATGAGACAAAATGGGGCTTCTGCAAGGGCAAAATATGACTTTGAGGGGAAAGTTTTGTCCTGTTTTTGGTGAAAGCAAAAGCAGACATGCTTGTTCATACACACACATTAGAGCTCAGCTTGCAAACATTGATTTAATGTTCATTTCACCCCTAATTATCCTCCTAATAGATATCGAAAGTCTCACATAGTCACCAAATTGAAAGTAACTTCCTGTGCACTGCTTCCAGTTACTGCAGGAATTATGGCTTTTTCGCCATTATTAACTTTCCCCAGCTATAATGTATTCCTGGTCTTGAATTACCCCACTGTAGGGGCCAGTGACTCCAGCATAGTCTGTAAAATTATTTTCTTGGATTTTACTTCTCTCCAGCTCTTCATTCTAGTCTGACTCTCCAGCATCACCCCCTAAGTATTGTTCCTACATTTAATACCACTCCTCTTCCAACTCCCACTTTTTCTGGATTTCTGTAGAATTGTCCTGCCTTTCTTTTAGACCTCCCTCCCCACCACTCCCAGGATCTTGACCTAATCCTTTGGTTCCCCAGTTTCTGGTCAAAGATTTCCCAAGTCTCATAAGGTTCCCTCAGGTACTATATATCCAGCATATCTACCTCTAAAAACACTTGTTCCAATTCATTAGATTGGAATCTTGCCAAGGCCATCCCAGATAGAAAAGAGCTGCTGGAAAAGTCAGAGGTTGCATGCAGAGGCCAGCAGAAAGTCACAGACCTCCACTAGGCACTTCCACAGATGCCCCCATGCACTTCTATGAGATAACTGAGCCAGGCTGTGGAAGTGGTGTTTGGCATAACGAATAATTTGTGTTTGATGAACACATGTCTGCCTGTACTCTAAGATGAGCTGATGGTGGAGTGAGACCTAGATTGACTTTCCTGGCTGAAAAAAACTCAGGAAATAAACAAGCAAATGAGTTAAAAATCCCCACATCACCACCTCCCCCAAATAAACAGAGAAAAGCCCTGACAACCACAAATTCTGTACCCGAATTCTCATTTGATTTTGCCAGACTTCAGCTTCTGGGATTGTTAAACCTTTCTCATTGCTTTTTAAGAGTTTTGGTGTTTTCTTTCTTCCAGAGGTACTTGATGAACTCCACATAGTCTCTTTGAAAAATTAAGCAGCTTGTATATCAAAAGTGTCTGAGCAGGAGGCATTTTTGTCAGTTCTTCAGTAATTGTGTGACTTTCTTCTGTAATTCCAGCATTTCAACATGCAGTTTTTCACATAGAAATGTGTCTCATCTAGATTTGGGATCTCAGTTTTACTATAGAATACATAAATCATGAGGCAATAGGGAAGGAAGAAGACCCACAATCCCTTTCCCACTGAGGCGTCCCACACCTGCAATGACCACTCATCTTTACGACTTATCCTCAGGTTTCCTCCTATTTGTCTCATGGCCTGTTTGGTGTCTTCTGTGATTCCCATACATTCCCATACAAAGCCAGGATATATCTTACCTCACCTTTAGTGCAAAAAAACAAAAGGTTTTTTTGGCCTCTTTGATAGCAAGGGGCGGACCCTGATAAAAGGACATTCAGCATTCTTTGGGTATCTACTTCTTTTCCCATTGATCACAGATTTAGGCAGCTGTTTTCCCCCTGGCTGTACCCATTAGATACCTATTACACACTGGACTGTTTATACTGATCTAAATGTGTTTCTGGGTTGGGGACCAGGTTCCTCACCCTGTTATTGAGCATTGCAAAATCAAACACTTGATATTGCAATGCCAAACACATATTCCTTAATTGTGAGAAGGTTAAGGAGAAAGAGATGATTAAAGCTTTGCTTCAAAGGGCATTGAATCTTAAGGTCAGGCTGCACAGGGCTTCAAGATTAGGTGGGATGGGACTCTGAGCAACCTGGTCTAGTGTAAGGTGTCCCTGCCCATGGCACTGGGTTGGACTAGATGACCTTTAAAAGGTCCATTCTAACCCAAACTGTTCTATGATTACAGCCACTATCAGTGTGCAGTTGGAGTGTGTGGTTTTACTGCAGTGTAGTCAAGGTAGATGAGTAGGCAGAGATGTCAGTGTCCTGGCTAGGAGTGGTTGTTGTAGGACAGGCAGATTACATGTTGGACATGTGGCTGCATGACTGTGCACCCTCTCCAGAAGAGAACTACTGCTATGCACATCCCTTCATGTTGAGATCCTGAGTAATTGTTCTCTATCCACAAGGGTTCTAAAGGCCATGGGATGGAAGAAGAATGATTAGTAACAGTAATTTGTAAAGGTTATGTTTGCATATCATCATTTATTTGAAGGCTCCAAATGGCAGCTTATCTCTCTAAATGGGAACTGAAATCAGGAAACTTAAAAGGATTTTAGCCAAAAGTTTCAGCATAGGCTTGAGGGCCTGTAGGATTTCACTGCCAGTAGCATGACCAAAAGTTACAGAGACTTTTCCAGCAATACAAAGCACCATGCATTTCTGGAAGTCCCTTACTAATCCTTACTTGCCCAGAAATAGCACAGCATACCACCACACACACCAGCTCTCCTGGGAAGACAAGACTGAATTTCAGAGATGCCTGAAGGCTTCTTTTTGGCCTTTTTCATGTATCTTGTGTTCCCTTGCAGTGAGTGCAGAAGAAAAACTCCAAAAATTTCTTAAAAAGCATTTATATATTTATAAGCACATTAGCAAATGAGAGAGCCTGTAGAAAGAGTGCTCAGCTTCAGAAATGCAGTTGTACATCATGTGGACTGTGACTACTCAAAAGAAGCTAAAGGTGACGCACACTAATTGAAATCAGCAAATCAAGCAAATGGATATGATTTGGAACTGAAAGAGGAGAATCTGCAGAATCTTTTTACAGAAGTTCCTTTACCTGGTCTCTGTATTCAAAACTGGGTATTTTGAGGACATTTCACTTCAAGTCTACAGTCAGTAAACCCTCCTCTTGGGTTACACATTCATTGCTAGTGTAACATTACTGCAGGTGCAATATTTTCACTGGATTTACTAGTGAATAGATATATTTTAGAAAAAATATAGTGAATATATAAATATATTTTAGAAAAATATAATGAATAGATATATTTTAGAAAAAAAGATCTAACATGCTTCTGCAATGTTACATTTTGTTAGGGGAGCATCAGTCACTCTAATGATATTGTGCTTATACCAAGCATTAAGTAACTGCTTTGAGATAAACCACGTAATCACCACTTAGAAATCAGAGATGCTCCCTACGAACACACATCTGTTTGCAATGGGTTGTCTCCCTCATTCTCCCTCCCTGAGGTCCCTCTCCCATCAGCTGGTTCATCACCAAAACAAAGAAAGTTGGTTTTGTGGGAAGCATATTGATTAAATTTCTTATCTGTGAAATCAAAGTGTATAATGAACCAGTCTGCAAGCAGTGCTCCCTGACAAACAGAATCCCTGCCAAACACAAGAACTGGCCAGAAATCAAATTTCTAGGTGTTGCTGTTTGCTGAGCAAAATTGTCAGATCATCTTTACTCCCAAGAGAGTCTATAAAGCCCCAGCTTGATTTCTATTTAATAAAAACAAGATGGTGGGGTCAGAGGGAAACAATCCAAATGTCCTAATGTTGTTTGGGCTTACTGATTTTGAATGGAATTGATTTTGTATTATGGATTTTCATCTTTGCCCCTCATTTGATACAATACATTAGGAAACAAACACCAGGTACTAATTTATTCATACTGTTAAACATATTTTTAATTGTCAAATGGTCAAACAATATTTTGTCAGCTAGCTTTAAAAATGGCTTCTACGTAAATAAATGCAACCAGTTTGTTCAAGCCATATTCAGCTGCTCAAAGTCAAGTTCCATCTCTTTGGATATATAAAGGATTTCTTTATCATTGCTCTTACTGTTTCCTACCCTAAGCCTCTTACTTGCATTAAATGTACATTTTTCTAACCTGACACCACATCAAAACTGTATAGAAGAAATATTCTCCATATTTTTATCTGTTGGAAACAAAATATCAAGCACATTGTAGCCTAGACCCTCAAGACAACTTTGGTAGTTAAATCCCTAAGATTTTAAGGGAAATCTTAGAAGGTTGAGGAACTGGGTCCAGGTGATTTATGCAGTCATTGAGGAAATATACGGTGGGGAAGCAGCTGAACTGTAGAACTGATCTGCCTTAGAACAAAACTGTAGAGCTGAACTAATCTACCTTGGATTTGTAACTGTCTCCTAACCCAGGATGATCCTTTTCCTGACTTGAATAGAACTTTTCGTCCAAGGACCAAAATCACAATGGAGGGAAGTTTTTTGGTTTTTTTTCCCTAAATGAGAAATAGTCATATAACTTTGATTTGGATGTTCATGAATGGAAAAAGCAAATACCAAGTGTTGTTAAGAATTTTTCAGGTCTCTTTTTAGTGCTTACAAGAGGACTTTGAAGATGGTCATAATCAAAGGCAACAGGAGGCATTGTATTTCTTGGGATATGAGTATACTTCCAGATTTGGGCCGCATAGTCTTTTGTCACAAGTGACATAACAGTAATTTGCATGATTAAGGAGCAACAGAAATAATTTAATTTAATTAATAGAATGTTCTGATTCAGAAGGGATTCACAAGGACCACTGAGTCCCACTCCTAACCCTACACAGAAACAACAATCCTACCCTGTGCCTCAGAGCACTGTCCAAGTGCTCCTGGAGCTCTGGCAGCCTTGAGGCTGTGCCCATTCCCTGGGAGGCCTAGGCAGTGTCTGACCATTCTCTGGGGAAAGAAACTTTCCCTGCTGTCCAACCTAACCCTCCCCTGACAAGCTCTAACCATTCTCTCAGGTTCTGTCACTGGTCACCAGAGAGGAATGGACTGGTGCTGCTCTTCCTCTTCCTCTCAAAAGGATGTTGAAGACCACAATAAGGTCCCCTCTCAGCCTCCTCCAGGCTGAACAGACCAAGTGCCCTCAGCCACCCCTTGTGTGGCTTCCCCTCCAGACCCTCCACCATCATTGCAGCCTATAATCTATAAGAACATGCATTTTCTCACTAATGCCCTTTTGAAGATGTCTAGAAATATTGGGACAGTTTTGAAGTCCATGGATTTGGAGGCACTTGTCCTCTTGGGGTACAAAGCCCAAACATTATCTGCAAAGAATCAGATGCTGGGCTCTTCCTGCAGTGTCAGCTCTCTCCACCGTGCCAGACCTCACACAGAGCATGCAGGTGGGTAACTCGGAGGGAAAGAGCAGCTGCAGCATAAATCCAGTCAATTGGAAACCACAAGGATCTCAGGCACTTCAGGCTCTTTAAGGACTATTCCATTTCTGCTGTGGCCCTCCTAAACACAGCAAGCAATAGATGTGGTTTGATGGCTGGACTAAGGGATGCTGAAGGGCTGTATGTGCTCAACAGGCTGCTTCTCAAACAGCTCATCTCTTTGTACTGCCTGTTAATGGCAGAATCCTTCTTCATCAGCTCAATCCCACAAAATCTTTAGTATGTGCTTAACTTTCTGAACTCTGAGCTGTCCCTCTGACTTCAGTGCAGCTACCCTGGTGCAAAATTAAGTGTAGGCATAAATCATTGGAGGACTGAGCTTGGAGTATAGCATAGTGAATAGTTTCTCTTCAGGAAAGCATTCATTTCCTGGAGGCACTGTTTCAGCTTAAAGTTTTCACATATTTGGGTTATACTGAGTCCGTTGAGAAGCAGATTTGAAGGACAACTAGAAATGTACAAAATACACCTTACTAAATACAATATTTTCAAATTGGAGTGACAGACTCATGAAGGAATTCAGATCCTACAACAATGTCTCAAAAAAGGTGTGCAAAGAAATTTGTAGTTTTCTATCTTAGCTCAAATGACCAGGGTAATCATCTGGGAAGAAGATTGGAGTTTACATTTTCTCTTTGCTTGAAAGTATAATTGTGAATTTAAGTTTCCAACACCCTGTGGAAATTATATCTTAAACAGTGGACTGTGGAATCTGGAAAGGTTGTAAAGGCCAGGTTTGTGAATCTAGTCCTCTTGTGACTTTAGTGCCCACTTATAAACGTGAAATATATGTTGAAAGTTACTAATTAAAAAGGAGAGAAAAAAAAGAGAAAGAAATGGTGGGGGGGGGGGGGGGGGGCGGAAATTAAAAAGCTAGAAAGAGAGAAAAACAGTACCATATTGGCAGAGTGTTTAAAAGCAAGGTCATGTCACTTAGTCGCATCTTGTGCTATGGCTGGAGCAAACAATAGGAAATTATTCCCAAAGATTCAGCTATGACAGTAGTGACTCCCAAGCAGAACTTTAGGGTAGTCCCAGCATCTCAATGTTAAAAATTTTGCATTAATTGTACTGCTTGCATGTTTTACCTGGATCTCAAGGGACAAAGGGGATTCTGTAGTTGCATCCCCTTTCAAGAACACCAAATAATTTTTTCTAATAATAGCCCTGTTAAGCCATAGGTCTCCCCATTTTCCCACAGCTTGTCACTAAGTCATGCCCATGTCAGTGCAGAAACCCCAGCTGAGTCTCACTGATGTCAGTCAGAAAAGGGATGGAAAAAAAATTAGCAAAACTCAGAATTTTTATGATTACTGGAGCTGGCAAAGCAGTCCTTAGTCAAGTTGCTGATTTTGAATTGTAACTTCCTTTTCTGCATTTGCATGTTGATTGTCAATGCTTTCTTATCTGTACAGTGTCATGCATATTGCCAGTATGGCACAAATAAACGAGCTAATGAATAAATAATGGCAATCAATAGAAGCAAACATAAGATTGACTGACCTCCTCATTGTTCTCACTGAAAGAGATGCCAAAAGTAATCAAGCAGCATAAATTATAAAATATAGGTTTAGCATTAGAAAGTAATTTTTTCAATGTTTTAAGGAAACTGTGGTGTGAATAAGGCAATGTGCTCCCTAGAAACTTTTACCCAGGTTTGTTTTGCTTTCAGCAAATGTCCATTTCTTCTCTCGCTGAAGTAAAAAATAAGTTTCCTGGTGCAGAACAGCTTCCAAAATATTTCAAAATTATTTCTACCAAATGAAGTGTTTGTAATTTTTTTTATTATGGTGAAATTTCCCCCTGTAAGGGGTTGGTGTGTTGCCAAAAATATTTTTTTCTCCATTTTGCCAAGGACCAGAGGACATAAGGCACGTATGTTTGTCAACAGAGACTCTCTGCAAGTGGTGAATGATGAAATACTCCCATGGAAATAGTTATTATTGAAATAACATTGAAATAACTGTTTTTTACAGATGCACTTCTTCTTCTACTATGTGCTTTTAATCCTCTTGAATCTTTATATCACCCCTTTATTTTGTCCCTTTCATACAAATACACAGAGAAACCTTGTTTCTATGTGCAGTGCTTGCCACAAGCCAGCTCTAACTCGTCACAGTGCTACTTCTGATGGTTTCTTTTTCCTCTTCCTATCACTAATGACCCATTGGTCATATATTTACAGGCAAGGAGAAACCCCACTGAGAACCATGAGAGTGATGGAAGATTTTTGCAGCAATCCAGCACAAGGGAACCATGATGCCCAGACTTACCATGACACAGATACACTAAAAAACCACAAGAAAACAAACAAACAAGCAAACAAAATTAAAAAAGAAATCCAACATACAAAAAAACAAACCCCAAAAATAAAATCTCCAAGCACAAAGAACTGTATGAATAAGGTGCTTTGGACCTCCTCTTCAGCACTGGGTGCCAAATTGTGTTTTATTAGCCAAAGAAGGCTCTAGCAGACAAAACCTAAAAGACTACAAAGGCCGATGTTGTAGCCATGTTCTGTAGTGCCATATGATAATTTACAGTCTGTGTATATTGAGATAATACCACAGGGCATTTTTCTCTAGTACAATACATATCTATTGTTAAGTAACTGATGACAAAGGTTGGCATAACATTAAAGGCTGGACTGAGTTCAGAATTTAAAATTCCCCTCACATTTCCAGCAATTTTCAATGTCCTCAACTGTCATCCAACATTGTTTCCAAGTGGCAATTCAGTGGGAGAAAAATAGCTATCCATGTAGGGTTTCACAGTGACATATCTGTAATGCTATTTATCTTCAGTGTGAAGACAGGAATGAACCAACTTCCAGCCTCATGAATCAGAACTGAACATAACAGAAATTAAAGAGACAAGAGAAAGGGACAGCATCTTTGTGCGAATGTAGGTTAATGGAATATCATGTGAAACTGCTTTTGCCAGAACTACTCTCTCTGATTGCTTCCAAGTCTACTTATCGTGATGTAAATCAGGAGGAGCTTCATTAAGCGAATTGACTCACTTTGGCCCAAACAGCTGTAAAAGTGATCTAAATGAGGCACAGTATCACTGCAAAGGGTCGGTTTTCTGAAGCCTTTCCATGATTAAAATGGTGGGACAAGCACTCTAACCTTTCAGATCTGAAATACGTTTGTCTTCCAAGGCAGCTGCCCAACACTGTATTTTTTAAAAAAACATTTCCTGCCTTACACTTCTGTATTTTGGGGCTTGCCCTTTCCACCCCTTGCCAGCAATCCCCACACGCAATTTCATGGAACTTCCCAATGTTTCCTGTGGAGAAAAAACCCCAAACTTTCTGAACTCTATTTTTCTTCGGGGCATCTAATCCTGAAAGTTATGTGTGCTGTTAAAAATTGGCTTTCAAATCATGGAACGAGGCCCTCAGGGATACTTTCTTTATCTTATTTTATTCTCTTTTTTTTCCCTCTTCATAAAAAGTTTCAGAGCTGCAGAGCCTCAAGCCAAAAGAAATAGTTGTACAGGCAAGTTTTCTACAGAACAAGAAGCATTCTGGGGTGCTTGCTAGAGGCTATTTCACCCTCCCGCATTCACATGCCTCCCACAAGGATCCACGTAGCAGATATGAAAATGAGTACATGAACTCTTGGGTGAACTTTTAGGTTGGCCCCACTTCCTCCTCTCATCTTGGCCATTTCACAGAATCACAGAATAATTTGGGTTGGAAGGGATCTTAAAGATTGTCCGGTTCCAACTGCCCTGCCATGGGCAGGGACATGTTCCTCTATCCCAGGGTGCTCAGAGCCCCGTCCAGCCTGGTCGTGGACACTGCCAGGGATGGGGAAGCCATGAATGCTCTGGGCAACCTGTGCCAGGGCCTCATCATCCTCACAGGGAAGAATTTCTTCCTAATATCCCATCTAAACCTACTCCCTTTCAGTTTGAACTCATTCCCCCTTGTCCTGTCACTCCATGCCAATGTAAATAGCCCCTCTCCATCTTTTTTGTCAGCTCCCTTCAGGTCTGGAAGGGCAGAGTTAGGTCACTCTTAAGCTTCTCCTCTCCAGTCTGTGCTGGGATTATGACTTTCATCTAACCAGAATGGGACTTATTCAGAATGTATTTTTGGGAATAAAGTCATTGCAGTTCCTGATGTGGTTTAGCCTGGCAGTTAATGCCACACCTATTCTTTCTGTCTTCTCCATTCTCAGTGGAGTGGGGGAGAAAGTTATGGGGAAAAAAAACCCAGTAAAATTTGTGTGCTGAAATAAGGGTTGTTCATTAAGGCAGAGAAGGAAAAGAAAATAATAATGATAATAATAATGATGATGACATAACAATAATAGTAATAATAGTAATAACAACAAGAAAACAAAAGAGATACAGAAAAAGTGATTAAATTGTTTGTTACCTGCCATCTCCTTACTGGCATGTATTGAGAAAACAGAGTTCTTACCGACAAATTACCAGATTACTACTTTTTCCTGGTGTTATATGTGATAGAAAAAAGGCTTTGCTTCTGCTTCTGTTAGAATTTTCTCTTTTTTTCCCCCCCACAAAAAACACTATGCATATTCCCTTTCCTACACCTTAGGGCCAAAAGAGATCACTATTTTTCTCTAGCATGACCTCCTCTGGCATTGAAAATAAAGCCTTGAAATTTTGCTTTGTAGCCCTGAAATAGTAAAATTTAGTTGGAGAAGATGAATGAATGCTGTCAGATTTCTCATTAAAAATGGCTTTTCAAAGATTCATGCACAAAGGGAAATGCTTAAATTAAGTGTTTCACACACCAAATAGGATGTTAGATAGAAGACTTTTATTTTGGTACTATTATTGTTACGTATTGTACATTACAGCGCTGCCCCCAGTAGCGCCTTTGTAATAAAAGACAGATTCGCTTTCCCTCTCCTTTCCTGACTCTGAGTGATTGCAAACAAAGGCCCTGACCATGCCAAGATTCACACCCATGGAGAATCTTACACACTGTGTGTTTCCTCTGAAAACCATGACTGTACACAGACCAGGGCAGATGACGTGTGCGCAGCTATGTGCCTGTGCCCACAAATGCACAATTGTACAATTGGTGGGAAAGTTTAAGTACTTGCTCATGTCTTTTATACTATTTTTACATAGAATTCACAAACTTATTGTTTTCCTGATAGTTAAACCACAGAAATTCCCTGCTTAGCAGAGTTCACAGGCTTCACTGATCTGAATACTGGAAGGAAAGTATAGGGGCCAGGTGTGAGATGTTTGTGCTTCGCCATCCCAATAACCCACAGGCACCGAAGACAAACTTTATTTCATACTCTGACGAGCCCTGGCACAATGCAGATACATTTCTTGCCCCCAAACTTCCAGCTAGCAGCACAACTGCGAAAATGCATTTCTTCACCTCCTGGGGTCATGCTGTTTGTGTGGTGGTCTGTCCCACATGAGCGAACCAGAGCACAAATACGCCTTTTTATCCTTGTGTGTTGATCTCTCATTTAGCTTACCTCCACAGAAGGTTTTTCAAATGCACTTAAAGGGTATTAACTTGTATTTTCCTTACAACTCTCCAGTCAGGCTGCTGAGCAATTAATTGCATACTTTCTTTTCAGAAACTCAAATGGGGACTCCAAGGACTAAATCAACCTAAGGTGCAGAAATTTGTTCTACCACAGATAATTATCCAATGAAAACTCTCAGTTCAGCAGTATATCTGAAAACAGAGTGCTTGGACAGCCAACCTAGCTTTTCAGTCTATTTATAATATAAAGCTGCACTATAGCCAAGGTTTTTAAGAGGTTTTTATGGTATTTAACATGAAGTTTTTGGTCTTTAATTACTCCTCTAATTTTTACTGGGCTTGTTCCTGAGAACAGGTTACAGTCCTGCTTTTTACAGGATAAACAGCTCCCATGAACGCATCACACTGCCACAGGGGTCAGAGAGTGCATTTATTGCTTGTTTTGTTTAGTGGAAGTGTAATTAATATAATAATTAAAGACTGAGCACCCAATTGTTTTTTTTTTTTGACAGGGTATTGATACACATCCTCATTTGTTTGGAGGATTGTTAAATCCCTACATGTTAATATAAAAATTATGCTAAATAATGCAAAATATATGTTAATATAGGCATTATATTAATTTTTAAAAACATACTGATGCTGCCCATTTGTGTTGTCAGATGAGTGTCTCATAGGACTACAGCATTTCTTTTATTTCATTACACTTTCAAACCATGGACAGGGGTCCATGTGAAACTTTGACTCCTGTAACAAACTCACATGAGGCTCTCAAAGATAAGGTATTTTCTCTACAGTCCTGCAGTATGGCAGGGAGACAGCTGATTTCACAGTGATATGACATGTTCCCAACTTCTGGTAAGCCATGGAGTAAAAACTCTACATTTTCTGGATACCTTTCAAAACTGGTTTGAGATTCTGGGTAATGGGAGAATAAGGCCTTGTTGCAATTATAGAGCTTCCAATAAGAAAAGATATTCCCAAGTCATATATTCCCAAGTCATCAGCAGAAGACAAACATCAAAGGAAAAAGGGATATTTGCTAAATTTTTGACATTTAATTCCAAAATAGATACCCTGACTCACAATTGTTCACGTCTTTTCTCCCTCCATCTCAGCTTCCATTTTCAAGCAAAGGGTGTGTGAATTGCCTTGTGGAAGAGCATTCTGATCTGGAGAGATACCTCCTTGCAGACTTAATTTCTCCTTGGGACTCAAATATTCCCCTCATCCAGGAGGATTTCACAGGACTGCAGAAATGCCAACAACCCTTGAGAACAGCACATTAGAGAAATCCCCTTGCCTGCAACACAATTGCTGGAAACTCCGTCAACCCATTGTAAGGAAAGAAGGCTTTTCTTGCCAGAAAGCCAATCATTTATGCATAACTTTTGTTTTCTCAAAATCTCTATGTATATACAGTGATGGTTGACCCGTATTCATGCATGCAAGTGAGACTTCATGTGCGTGGTTAGCTCTTAATTCTTGGACAAGGTCCTTAGACTCAGCTGTAGCTGGATAACGATTTGACAGTTTGCTGGAGTGCTGACACTTTATCCTGCTTTGAGCAATGTCTGCCTGTTGTAAAGACATTCTGCAGCACTGGAAACTCACTGGTTGGTAACCAAAGGCACATGGAACACACCAGTTCTCCACATTGTATTGTATTAATATTCAGAGTAGTGCATGATCACCACACTGGTTTTCTGGAAACTGCTTCACAGGAAGCAATTGAACTTCACAGGAAAAGAAGGGAAGAGTTGTGAAGAAGTAGTAAGAGGTTCTTATTAGAGGTGGCATATGATGGATCAATGGATGGATGGATGGACTCAGAACAATATTAGTTCACAACTCCATAAGAAGCTGTGGACTTCTACTGAGGAACTATTGATTATGATTAAGAAAATAAGATCAAGAAAATGAGTCAGAGGAAATAAAAGCAGAAATTTAAGTCATGGAAGCATATGAAACAAAAGTTTATGCCTATGGTTGATAGATGAATTGATTGGTTTTATAGCAGTGAAGGCAAAATCTGCTAAACCATAAGCACTGGCAGGCCACACTTACTAATGCAATGATTCTGTAGTGGTATTCCTCTGACCACAAATCCACAAGAGTTCTGGAAACACATGGCAAATGATTTGTGCAACTGCACTAAAGAATAAAGCATGTCGTCTTTATCTCATACAGCTGTACAAGTTGCCTGTGATCAGCTTATTTAAATTTCTGGGGCTAAGTAAGCTCATGAATGATTTGTATGTTTGTTCCAATGAGTTTTTAACTCCAAGAGTAGCCTCCCTGTAGAGTGGTCTGAATGGCAGTCATCAATACTTTGTGTAGGTACTTTTATTCTTGGAAATTGTTTGCAACCCATTATTGATTTTTGAAAATAGATTTATTTATATACATTCACTAAGCAGCTTTGACCAACAGTTTCTGAAGTATGAGGCATTCATGAATGCACCTGCTCACTACAAAATGTACATTATGCGTCATGTTTTACCTCTGTCATAGGGTACTGTCCCCAGACTGGTCAGTTTTAATGCAATTAGCGACTGGATGGCTAAAGAATAAAGACCCATTTTGAATCATGAATGACATATAAATATTCAGAACAGCTTCTTTTGGGGAATACAAGGGATCTGAAAAGACTCAGAGCAGACTGCGGTCATTCATACACTCATGAATAACGTTATGAGACCTCAGAGGAGCAGAGGAGTATATCCACATACTAATATGTGCCTAACCTCATTTTATTATTCCAAGGGCTCTAATCTAACTCAGAAGGAGATCATTTACATGAAAGAGTCATTAGATAAAGTGCATAAACAGCCTTTGAAAGAGAGATGAACATACAGATCTACCTCCTTCCCAAAGCCAGCATCTGGCACAGTAGATTTGAGAGCTCTACAGTCAATTGATGTCTCTTTCAGACTCAAAAAAAATCATGAATCATTTTCACCATCAGCTTCACCATTTCCACCAAAAAAAAAAAAGTGCTAAATTTAATGTAGTATAATCTGGTGTCTGCTGAGCTCCCTATAGGAGCCACAAGGTCTATTTTGAATCTGTTAAGGTAAACATGAACTCAGACCTAGGCTTCACATAGACCTTCGTGCTCCAACAAGTATGACTGCTAGCTTCATTTACAAAGGATGTGCAGTATCAGTAGCCTTTCATCCTTTACCTACCTTGCAAAGAAAGAAAGAAAGGACTCTTGTGTTATAAAATGTTCCTGTATTTTAGAACACCTGCAGAAAAAACAAATTAGATACAGGGAAGACTGTGGGGTTTTATTCCTAAAGAAGTCATTGATGGAGTTCACATTTATCCAGCATTAGCTGGCAGTTCAGATAATATTTTCGAAGTTGAAATTTTGAGTCTGTTCTGAGGAAAGGTACTACTCAGTGTGATTGAGCAGGTTCTAGCAAAACAAAGTGACAGGGTCAGGGATTCAGCTGACTGCAAATGATGCCTAGATACCTGTGAAAAATGGCAGTGCACAGAAGCAAATCTTTAAAAATCATAGTCCTACCAAGTGGAGGCAATTGAGATCCCTAACATACAGTCATCTGATCAGTCATTTCCAAGCTTTTCTTTGTCTCACCTGAGGCAATTGAGGGTTAAATGTTAACCTTCTCATCAAATTGTGAAATATTAATTTTAAAAAAAGCAAAGAAATCAACAACCAACAAACCCAACACACACGACAACACTTTTGGGGCCAAACTTCCCAAGAGTTATGATGATAAGATTATGATAAGGATATCTAGAAAAGAAATAATCTAAACTAATGAGATTAAGCAGGATGAGATCATTCATTGATGAATTTATCCCACTACTGAGAACATTGTAATGGGATTAATGACAAGGATTTTTGATCATAATAAGACGTGGGCTGATGTCTGAGAGAAAGTTCAGTGGTTACAAGAACTGCAGCAAGTCCCACGTGTAAAGACAACACAGTAAATCTTAATTAGCAAAATGCCTTCTGGTAAAGAGACACCTTTGCTACCGTTTCATAGGGAAGTTCTACAGGATTTAACATAAAACTGCAACGTTTCTTTCAGTACTATTTCTTCTTTCTGACTGGATCATCTAAATTAAACGGAAACTCTGTGTCCACAGCAAAGCTTTTTATAAAGTTAAACCATCCTCCCACGTCACATAAGGTGCTACTGGATAGAGACCTTTGGACAGACTCTACCCTTGCTTGATGAGACTGACACAAACTTCATCACCTGGGGATATTTCCAGGAGAAATTCCTTGGGGAACACCTAAAGCTGTGTGATACAGGGAAATCCACCATGATCAGGACCTTGGTGGTCTCAGGGTGCAATTCATTTCACCTAGACATGAGCTGGTCATCCTAGGTCCTCTTTGTGGCTGGTCAAGAGGAACCAGGAGTGCTGCAGAAGTTCATTTAATCAATATCAGAAGCTTGATTTTGGATGGTATAATTTGTCTTGAAAAGATCCATTTTTTCTACCACAGAGTGGAAAGAGAGGGACTTGTCCAAGAAGCCAAATATATTTATTCAGTTGATAATGAAGGATTGTTCTGTGACTTTCCTATTTTTCTCCAATACACTAGGAAATCTTGATCAATGTGATTAGTAATGTCTGTGAAACTGGAAGGATACAATGGAAAAAAAGACACCAAATGTCAGGTTTCTTAATGTAAAATCTGTGAAATGAGACAATCTCACAAATGCCCCTTTTTTGATTAAAAGGAAGACATCATTTTGCTCCAGAAAAAAACAACAAATAAAAAATTATAACATGAAGAAAATCTTACTATTATTAGACAGCTGAACTCAGAGAGATCCTGTAACATAATTGTCCTATTTTATTAATGGGTAAACACAGAAGTCAAAAAAAAAGATGACATGGGAAGCACTGTGACATTATAAATAATAAATTTCAGGAAGTTCTTCCATAGGGACTCATCACTTAGAAGAGCATCAATATGTAAAACATTACTACATCCTCTCCAAAGCAGGATTGGAGACTCTTAAAATATTTGGTTTTGATGGAATTTGCTGAACAATAAGGCACAGTAACGAGTAGCAATTAGTGTGTGCATACAGGGGCATAGACAGCAAAAGGAAAAAACAATCTTGGCATGTATGCACTTTGAAATTTTCTGCATAACTACTTTTTCATAAAGAGAGGCCACACAGGCTCTATTGAACCCAAATGACATGTCTGAAATAGCTCATGTATAGCGAGGTTTCAGGGAATGTCTTTTAATCTTGCCAAGATCATATTTATGTTTATGTTCCTTACATGTACTTAAAAGGCCATACCTTTTTTCATTGTCTTTGCTTGATTTAGACCAAGCACGGTTCTTCAAATAATGTCATTACAGCTCAGAAATCCTGTATACATACTTGCATCTGAATTTTAGCCTAATCATATCTAAAATAATCTTATTAAGAATACTAAAGTATTTGCTAACTCTATCATCCATTAACTTTTTATGGTATGTAAACACTTCATGTTTTACTGACATATTCAGAAAACATGTATAGAGGGAGTAACTAGGTATGGGAGAACTAGGTATGGGAGCAAGAGAGGTATCCTAATTTGTAATTTCCTGTTATTGTAAATTATACTTTCTCTGCATATTTATGGCCTCCTTCTATCTTGAAATGTTACTACACCACTTTTCTGTTAACTTATGCACCTTGAATGTTGTAAAAACTACCTTAAAAGTCAAGGAAAAATACAATGGCACTGTGTCAATCAACACAACGGAAGAATCTTTACTGGGCAAACAAGCTAAAACACAACTGCAGCATGTTGTGATTGATTGAAGATATGAATCAGAAAATGAAAAGTTTGGATTTTTTTCCCTCCAGTCTTAGTTATTAGCAGCTTAGCAGCTTAATTTATAGAGGAGTTACTTTGATGTTATCTCTAGTCCTGTAAAGAGGCTACCAGTGCAAGAAGTGATACTGTCTTGTGTTGCACTGGTAACATAGGTTACCCATGATTATCCTAAATGCACAACAACTGAAGAGATATTGCCACAAAACAAGTCCACTTCTATTTAAGAGAAAACATGTGTGGCTTTTATTTGTTTGTTTGTTTGTTTTTGTTCTTTTGTTTTCATTTTCCTTTTTGGTATTTTTGTTGGTTTTTGCTTTTTGTTGTTTTTTATGTTTGTTTTTTGTTTGTTTTTCTTCTGGTTTTAGTGTTTTTTGTTTGTTTGTATTTGTATTGGTTGGTTGGTTGGTTGGTTGGTTGGTTGGTTGGGTTTTTTCCCCCATGGGGAAGAGTATGATAGCTATGACAAGAGAGGAAGCCTAAAGTCATCCCTGCCCACTACAGTCTAGGTGACTCCACTCAGTGACCAGATGGTCCAGAGCTTCACAGCTTTAACAATCTTGTTTCTTTCTGTCTCTGCATTTGTGTAACCACTTCATGGACTCACTCTAGCTTACATCTGATGTGTCAAGCGAATAACTCACAGCGAGGTGTGCTGATTTCAGCCCCTATTGTAAGTTCACATTTGAAGGTGGAATTTTATAGGGAAGGTAAAATTTTGAAAATAAAGTTCCTCACAGGACCATCAGAATGATCCATCAGAATCTGAGCACAGAGGAAGCAATCATCTCAGTGATGGTGACATCAAAGAGTAGAGATTAGAAAATTTCAAGGCCACTGTGGGTATTTTTTTTTTTCTATTGAATTTTGTTATATATGTCTGAGAATAAAATATCTTTTACAAGAATCCAGAATCCAATTTACCATTTTGGTAAATATGGTAATTGGATTCTAAGCTCATCTTAACACACAGCAGATAAATAAGCAATCATAAACTATGTGATCACAAATAGAAGCATTATTGAGCTCAGGCAATGAAAACCAATCAATAGAGGACACTCATCCCCAGTGAAAGCAACTGCTAATGCTCTGTGGTTCTTGGTGGATACTCTGTCATTGTATTTTAAAACCACAAGGAATTCCCTGTGTCATCAGCACTGACCACTTTATTGCTGGTGAATTAGGAAATTAGGAGGGCTAAGGGTGCATCTGAAATCCAGAGGCTCATTCATTCAGCCCATCTTCCAATGCAGGAGATCACATGGATTTCTCATGGATTTGGACAGGTTCAGAGAATGCAAATAGGGAACTGCCTGCAGTTTCAAGATACCAGACACACGATACCAGAGAGAATGGTGGAGCTTATTCTTCCAAATACAAGAAGGAAACGAAGAACTGATTATCAGTGGGGAAAAAAAAAAAAAAAAAGCTGATTAGCAGTCACATTTCATTTTTATGTCTATTCTTTTGGTTGTTTCAGTCAAAAATTGAAACCCCAAAGAAAACTTTTCTATTTTTTTCAGAAGTGTTACACTCCTTAACATTAACTAGATTGAGTATACCCTTTTCTTAAAGAGCAAATTTTTCTGTTTCAAAGTAGCTCTATTCATTTTTCATGAGACAAGCTTTTTGTACATGAAGGGTTCCAACTTGAAATGAATAATTTTATCTATGTTTAAAAAAGCTATTTCATTCAACTTGAAACCCCATATAACACCCCCAACCCCCTCATCCTCCATTCTATATTTTTTATAGAATGAAATATTTTTAATGAATAAGAAGTTTCAGCAAACTGAATAATATATACGATAATTGTGCATTTCTACTATTTGTCCCATGATGAATACTATGCTGACTACTATCCAATGCATTACATCAGGCTCATTTAGTCCTAAAGTGATCAAACTTCGTTTAAACAATGCAATTCCATTTGAAAGTATTAGAGGGGAGAAGAACAACAAATTCAAATCATTCATTTCTCTCTTGCTTAATGAATTATTGATTTGTGCTTCCCTTTTGAATGATAGTGCTCTGATGTGATAAACATTGATTTGAATCTTTATACAAATATTGTATTTCATCAGCATGTTATGGCAACAGAATAATACATACTCAAATAGAACTGGAGGGATGGAATACCACGAAAAAACCCACCATGAGCTGCCACAGCTGTTTATATTTATATGTGAGGGTGCACATGTAAAATAGCAACTGGAAATGAAAGTAATAAAGAAATAAATGAAAAAGTAATAAATAAGTAATAAATAAATGAAATCAGGGGGCGGGGGGGGTGGGGTGGGGTATAATAATGATGCAGAATTATAGAAAGTTTACATTTGGGTTAACCCTGAACAGACAACCTTGGAAATGAAAAATAATTACTTTGAACTACTAGTAATTTTTCTAACTTGACATTTACTGCAATCATGAGTGCAGAGCTGTCACAGGTTTAAAGGGAGAGCTCTCCCACACCCTGCTTGTGTTCAGCAGTTTCACTCCGTGCTCAGCTATTCACACCAACGGGAGCTACACAGTCAAAAGACAAAAGAAAAGTGCTGAGAGCGGTAAACACATAGATAATCCTGTCCACCAAACAATTTTGCATTTCCTTTATGCACCATTTATTTCAGACAAAAAAGTGGCGGAGAGATTTACGTCAAAGTGATTTCCACAGCTCAGCTGCTCAAGTCTGGGGAGATGATTGAAGCGCTGAGCTGCACTTTCCTAGGGACCATTGCATCCCCCTGTCCTGCCCTGCTCTTCCTCAGGCAAGTTAATTTCTAGCATCAGCTGGGTGGTTTTTGGCAGCCTGGATGAATGTTGGATGAACTACTGAGAGATGAAGGGACGAATCTCTTTCTGTTTTTCCTTGGAGAGCAGTGGATCCCCAACACGGGTTGTTTCTCCTGCCACACCCAAAGTGGGCAGGCTGGGAAGATGTTCCACCATCCTTCTCCTGAGCTCTCTGGAATGTAGGGAGTATCCCTCTCACAACTGTGGGGAAGATAGCTGTTCTTGGGGTGCACAAAGGTCAAAAAAATTTAGGTTTTTCATAACACAACCCAAAACATCCATATCTCAATGGAAAACGTCCATGCAAAAACCCTCAAATGACTATGTCTGCTCTGGGACAATGAGTGTTCGTGATATCATACACTTTCACAGTGAATTAGTCTTGCAGCTAATGATCTATAAATACTACCCACCAGGGCAGCATCGAGATTTTTTTCCTACAAGGCTACAAAGGATGAGATCTAAATCAGCATTCAGGGACTAACCAGATCCAAACATGCAATCCCATTTCAACAGATTGCAAAGTGGGACCAGGGAGACGTGGAAACTGAGCTCCTTCTCTCTGTCACACAGTACTGTCATTTATCCTGCTGTATGACAACAGCAGAATGTGATTCTTTAGGGTAGGAAACAATCTAGTTTTCCTGTGACCACTCTCAAAGGCAACATGGGCAACTTTATTACAAAATCCTGGCTTAATGATGTATCTGTAGGCAGAAGCTACGATAACGTAAATCAGGCTAGGTAAGGTGTGCAAATGAACATGCCCAAATTAATTTGCAAAAAATACATATAACTTTTTTTCTGTGTACACATGCTTTTGTGCATGGTTCTGCTCTTTTAAAATGTCTCTCAATGGACTCAACAGAATAAGACTCTCCTGAAAAATTTTGCATGAGACAGTTCCCAAGGAGGAGGTGGCTAAGTCAGAGTTGCCTTTCCCTTCTTCTAGTCTTGACAGAATCAAGCATCTTATTTCTATAGTCAATAAAAAATTAGTTCTCCATTCCCAGAAAATGTTTCTAGTATTAAATCAGAGAATGAAACACTTTTTTGTGGTTATCAGTAAAAAAACCCAAACAGTCAATTTAAAACCTATTAGCAAGCATAAGAGGGCTAAAGAAGGCATAATGAATGCATTTTTTTCCCTTTACACATATTTAACAGTGTTTTGGAACACGATCCATAACATACACAGCTCTGATTGTAAGGAGTTAGATCAACATCCTGCTCCAATGCTCTTACAGATGGAGTGGGAAAATGAAACTTGAACCTTCAGTTTACAAGTAGCTGGGGGAAAAAATAGATCACAGGGTTGAAAACTTGCAATTATTATGGCATTTGCATTATGACAAATTTAAAACTGGTATTCTAGGTTATGGATGGTGCTATAAAGCTGGTATTCTATGCAGTGTATTGCAAGCTCATTTAAAATGTACTCTTCCACAACATGATGAGAACACAAATTATAATTAGGAAAGTGAGCCAAGCAGAAAATTAGTCTGGAAGACTAGTCTGAATGTGCTCCTGCAGACAAAGCCATCCTGTGTCCTAACTTTACTGTCTCAGTGTAGGGAGAGATTGATGCAGAAGATAAAGAGAGATATGGCTTTCCGGGAGGGCGAGAAAAATAAAAGGCTTTGCAAGTATGATCCATGGTGTTTCAGTTGTGCAAACACACACAAAGAGGAGCCCCAGCAGATCCCATCTCTGCAGAGTTACCCAGAGCACAAGCTGCCACAGCTGTGCTGTACAGGTCTGTACCTGCGGTTTTGTTCCCATAATCCCATTCATAGGCAAAACCCCACATTTATCAGCACAGATAAGGTCTGCTGACCCCATCCTGAACCCAGAGCCTACCTGCACAAGTAAATGTACCTAACATTTGTAACCAACAAAGGGTTAGCTGTAAAGGCAATGATCTGAGAAAAAAAGCATGGTTCAAAATTACATTATGAAACAAAAGGACTCACAACTCCCCTACTGGCCACTCCCCTGCAAACAAACAAACAAACAAACAAAGAAAAAAAAGAAAAAAAAAGAAAAAAAAAAGTAAAAAAAAGTGGAAGTGTCAAAAGTTCTAGCTACTGCTAAGTAATAAGCCATATAAATGATTTTGAAAAACTTACCGGCAAACAAGATACATATCTGAAAACATTTGCATTTGAAGTTTTCTTTTCTGTAAATGTTTTGTGGGGTTTAAAAGCCAAATAGTTCTCTACAAATCAGTTGCTACCTCTGTACTTTTTCTAGACAAACTGGAACAAATCCAGTCTTTGCAAAATTATACCTACCTTTCATATGTCTCCTCTTGTAGAAAGGGGGCCTGTATACTAGACATTGGTTACATTGCACTCAAAGGAAAGGTTCATAATTTTCTATTAAATCTTTTGTTGTATTTTCTGTAAGATTGAGTTTTCTTGAGGTAACTATTGATTCTTCATTTTAAGGGCACCCATGACTTCCCTGTACCTTACAGGACTTAGCAGATTTATCCCCATTTAGAAAAAGACCAAAAGGAAAGAAAAACATCTGCCAAGGCAAGGAGCCAGACAAACAGCTGCCATTAGAAAAAAAATAGACAAATTAAACAAAACAGGAGGAACTGAGGTTGTAAGTGAGAGCAAAAAATCCTCTTAGGTAAGAATTTCCCACCTGCTTTTTGTGGAACAGAAGTTACTTGATACTTAGGACAGCATTTAAAGACACCAAAATATATTCATCCCAACCCAGACTTAGATTCAAATCCATCACCTTGACTCTGCAAAACCCCAGATAATGTACAGAAGTTCCTGATGGTCACTGGGACTCTACACATTTATCTAATCAGTACATTTTATTTAATTATACCTATAATTATTATTCATATATTTAATAACATTTCATTATTTAATAATATTATGAAAATATATTTTCTTTCATACCTACCAGCCTGTCAGAGAATCTCACTTCAATGGTGGAATGATGGAATGGTGGAATGGTGCAGAGATTCAGTCTCTGGTTGGTGACAATGATAAGAAATCCAAATAAGGAAAAAGCTCCAGGAGGAGTTTTTTGGACCTGAATGAAAGAGCAGATTGATTAAGGTTAGTTTTTCCTCTAATTTAAAAGCTGTGGTTAATTTAAGTTTACTCATTTCAGATTATTTCTTATGTAAATTTGAAAAAATTTTGATCTGCATCCCATATGTCCACAAGCTTAGGAAAAGGGAATTATGATTTCACATAAATGCATGGTCTGAAACAGGGTGTGTATGAGTTTAGTGTGTATTTGAATCTGCCCCTGGTCAGAATATTTCCCAAGAGCAATGTTTAATACAGGTTTCAATAATGTGTTTCTGTTCATTTGCTGGTGATTTAAAACCATGTCTGGAGCAAGCACATGTTTATTAACTGTTGTTTGGGGCACAGATATTTCCTGAATGGGGCTGTAGAAGAAACCAGAATTTTTCAAAACCAAAAGCAAAACTCAAAGTAATTGCTTATATTTGAAAAGAAAATAAACACACCTGAGGTCAAAGCTCCTCCTTTAAACTTCATCACTGGGGTATGTGTTGTGAATTTGTGGTGCCCATTTGAAAAGTTTTAGGCATAGTTTTTTTTTTTTGTATTCAAAATGTGAAAAACATTTATAGAAAGAGAGCACCTCCATAATGAAAAAATTGGGAAAAGGGAAACAAATTCATATTTATTGCTTGTCAAGAGCCCTCACGTAGGATTTAGTTTAAATGAAAAGGAAGAAATACACATCCATCAAAAACAAAACCAGCAATGAGGATGTAGAAGATTTAGGCAACTTAAAGTTTCATTGTTTGTTACTCATTCCTGAATTTTCATTCTTCCTCTATATATCTTCAGAGAATCTACTTATGGAAAGTAGTTATATATTATGAGCTAATTAAATTTCAAAACTCCAGTTTGGTGACACTTACAGGATATTTAACACTTTATCAAACTGTGACAGAATTTATATTCATGGATATCTTTTCAGGAACCTAATTTTAAGTTTAAAAATACTGACTCATAAGCTTCTTGAGATGTGTGAGAAATGTCCTATAGAACATTCATAAGATGACAACAAGAATAAAGGTGTTGGGTAAAAAAACCCAAAAACTTGGAGAAATGAAAATCCACCACAAAAAGTATTAATCTGCTCATGCCAAACTGCCCTGAGCAGCCTGAAACCTCCTTAGGTGAGGTTTCTACAACAGAGCATGACTTGGTTTGTACAGATTTACTGAGCTCGAAACACAAAGCCCGACTTAGCAAGCCCTCAGCTGAGGA
The DNA here is from genome assembly GCA_024734555.1 of Trochalopteron elliotii. Classification (NCBI taxonomy): domain Eukaryota; kingdom Metazoa; phylum Chordata; class Aves; order Passeriformes; family Leiothrichidae; genus Trochalopteron; species Trochalopteron elliotii. The sequence continues at coordinate 813,293 of JANPWX010020150.1, forward strand.
TGCACTTGCTAGGACATAGCCAGCAAGAGAGAAACTCGGTTATTAAGATTTTGTTATCGAACCAGGCAATATCACTTTGTAAAAGTTTTGGAGCTCTCTGAGCCCAAGAAGCAGGACAAATATTCCCTGCGAAAAGGATCCTACATGTAGGCAGCATTCAAGAGACCTAGTGCTTGTCATATTGACCTGGATTCAGGCGGTAGCACAATGTCTGATTTTATTATGAACCAGAACCCCCCCCAAAAAAAACTCAGACAAAAATACTTAAGTACTAATAAGAATAGTTGAAAGTAAAAATAAAAAAAAAAAAAAGTTAAATATTTATAGAGCAGCCCTTATAGCTGTGCTTGCAGAGACCAAGGGAGAACCAAACCAAAAGTTTTTTGTTTTTTGCCAAAAAGCTGTTTATCATCTGAACTACTTTGCAAGATTTTAGAAATTTCTGGGTTACTCAGTAGATTTCTGAAAGCTTGAGAAATCATATTATAACATTTTTTGGCAAATTTTCCATCACTTGGTTAGATTGAAGAAATTAGAAATTCTGCTTTCCTGGGCTTTTCAGCACCTCCTCCTTTCAGCCCTCCTCCAGACTAAAAATGGCATGATACAGCAAGACTGGCCAGGACACAGAATATGCAGAAACACGTCTCAGAGCTTCAGACTTTCAAACTGCCAAAGACAGGGATGAAAGCTCCAGACTCGAGTGCAGCCATGCCATTAGAAGATGTAGCCCCAAGACTGTGTGTAACTTCCAACTGAAAAATCACCCTTACATTTGAAACTCCCAAGCTGCTCCCCTCTGCCTCCCCCTCACTGCCCAACTCCTCCAGTTTTAATTAATGACACAACTGTGCTTCCACTGCAGTTTAAGAGACCTTGCTCAGGCACTGTGGAAGAACACTTGGAAGGAGAACTCTAGAAAAACGAGAAGAGCGATTGCTCTTTCTGTGTTAAGCCTTGTCTAAGAAGTATGTGAACATATAGAAAGGTCATTGGAGACTTCATAAGTGAAATCTGTACCTTCAAGTCTTCAGCAGCTGACATAGGTTGAAGACGAGTAAGCACAGTCTCAAGCTGTACCAAGGGAAATAGAGGTTGGATATCAGGAAAAAATTTTTTACATAAAGGGTGATAAAGTAATGGTCTGCCCATGGAGGTAGTGGAGTCACCATCCCTGGATGTGTTTAAAAAAAGATTGAATGTGGCACTCATTGCCATAATCTAGTTGAGGTGTTAGGGCTGGGTTGGACTTGATGATCTTGAAGTTCTCTTCCAACCTAACCATTCTGTGATTCTGTGAAAAAAAGTTCAGACTAATTTCTGCCTTCAGAGTACACCCCTTCCTACCCAGCCTCTAAGTACAGACCCTCCCTTGCTTGGTCCATGGGGACAATTCAGTAGTCCCAATGAATTACCAGTGGCCAAAAGCATGTATCTGGATGCAATTTAATTGTGTTGCCCTTAATAATTGTCTTTATCCCTAATGATTTGTTTTAATTTTCAGTATCCCTAAGTTGGTCTGGCAGTCAAATTTGATGATTGCTGGAGGTCCCTTGCAACAGAAATATCCTATCCTATCCTATCCTATCCTATCCTATCCTATCCTATCCTATCCTGTCCTGTCCTGTCCTGTCCTGTCCTGTCCTGTCCTGTCCTGTCCTGTCCTGTCCTGCCCTGTCCTGCCCTGTCCTGCTCTGGCCTAGCCTAGCCTAGCCTAGCCTAGCCTAGCCTATCTTGATTGCTAGCCCCAAATTCAGATCAGTACTTTATCAAAAGCTTCCTGTCTCCCTTGGAACTTCTTGCCTCTAAGGACAGTTCTGTGAATGCAGTTTTAAGAGCCAGGCATTGTGAGGGTGGGGGTGAGGTGCCCCAGCCTGATCTGAGAGGTTTTTTTGACATCCATCTGGTGTTCCTTATCTCCACCTCCTGTACCAACACATAGATTGTCCTGCATCATTTCCGTCCCTGACCACTATCAGTAGACTGTGATTTACCAATTGTGTTATCTTTGCCACAGCCTCATTTTACTCAACACACCCTGCAAGCTTTGAACCTCTGCTGGTCCCACAAGGGTTTCTCAAGACAGTGTGTGCCAATAAAATGTTTGATGGGGACTGAAATGTCCCAGAGATAAAGGAAAAGGTTGGTTCTCTGGCCTGTGACACGGTTTTATATCAAAGCTGCACTGCTCATAGGTAAATTCCCTTCTGCTTAACTGCACAAAAACCACTGACTGAGTAAAGCTAAGCAATTTTTTCTCCAAAGAAAGGATGGGACGCATGTCTGTAAATTCTTTTACTCTGCTTGCTCATTGGCAATCATTGTTAATCAGACACTTCTAACTGAAAGAAAACAAAAGCATCATCACTGTGGCCACTTTCTTTCTTTCTTTCTTTCTTTCTTTCTTTCTTTCTTTCTTTCTTTCTTTCTTTCTTTCTTTCTTTCTTTCTTTCTTTCTTTCTTTCTTTCTTTCTTTCTTTCTTT
>JANPWX010020150.1:820766-915212 GCA_024734555.1 Trochalopteron elliotii
CTAGCATGAGAAAAATGCCTTAACCTCCTATCAGCCCTCTCCAAAACAAAATAAAAACCAAGATGACTGACAGACCCAGGAAAGTTCAGTACACTTCCTCAGATGCCTTAAGATTAGCACAAATTACAGGCAAACAGGAGATGGAGGATTCCAGATCTGGGTCAGCTGCAGTTAGGGAAGCTCTCCATGGCTGTTGAGAGGACAATAATTTAATATTGAGGAACACATCTTTCTTCTAGTCCCTTGTGTAAAGAAAAAAAATTTCACAACAGGATGAAGAACATGCATGAGAGACGTGAGTACAGTGCCACACTTTGTGATCTCTTAAACCATTCTAGCAGCACTTAAATTATTTTTGAGAACTCAGAAGTGTCATTATGTCCAGATCTTCTCTGAATTCCTATTTCAATTTCCCAGTTAAGGCTACACAGTAATCAACTAGATGGGAGCACTTGATGATCTAATAGCTGTTTCTGGAGATAAACACAAGACACACTTCAAAGTTCCGCAAAAGATGGGAAAGCTGAAACAAAACTCTTCCTATATTTCCCTAGTTGATCTTCTCACTACCTGAACGTGAGATAACTTTTCTTTCCTTATTTTCATTTTTCTTTTTATCTATAAACCTTCAACAAACATTCCCGAAGACAGAGATACAGAGTCAAAAGCTTCACATAAATGCAAGGAGAACTGCAGAAATGCAAAACACAAACAAAAAAGAATTACAGTGACATTAGCTTTACAGGATAATATTTCTTTTGCTCTTTCGCACCACAATGCACATAAGGAGCAAGCATTAGGGTACAAGTTTACTTAAGCAGTCAGGGAAAACACATAAAAGCAAGAAACAAAACACCAGGAGGAAAGCTTGGGAATAAAAGGGAACCTCCTCAGCCTTCAGCAATACCAGGAAGTATGAGCCAACTGGATTTTTACCTTCTCCATTGAGGGGGATAAAATAATTGTCCCAGAGAGATGAGGTGAGTCTGAAGCCATGAAGAATGGGAAGGGAGAAGAGACATAAATGAGGGAGATGTTACAGGTGAAGAGGATGCTCTTTGGAGGGGAAAGCTGAGTTGGTGACTGTAGATACAACCAAATTTCATGATCCTTAAGCAACTCCTGGACTGTAATTACGTAATAGAAATAACAGTCCTGAAGGGGAGGGAGAGAGCAGAAATCCCTCAATGAGGGTAAAACACAGATGCTAGAAACAAGAATCTTCTGTAATGCATTTCAAAACCTACAAAAATATGAGACCCTAGAGCCGGCCAGTATAAAACTCATCAGTATTTAGGTGGGAATGTGAGAATAAATACAAAATGGGGGTTCAGTGGATTTATTTGCTATTTCTGAGATTCCTGGTACTGTGAGTTGTTGTCTACGACTGACCCTCCAAAGAGCTTACACTGCAGTAAAGTTGTCTTGCACTCGACAATTTGCTATGATTTAATTTTACAGATATGTAAATAGGCACAGCAGTATCAGAATGTGGTAAAAGGATTATCACCTGCAAACGCTCACACTAGTGACAAGGGAAGTGGACAGGATAGAAAACAAGGAAATGTAAAACAGAGTTGTGGTGAGATTACCTGATCATGTATAAACCCAGACTGAATCTCTTTAACATAAGGAATTATTCTTTAGGGAAAGAAGCATGGAGCAACAGAACATATTGTTCATTTCAAGTCCATAACTCTTCCCCCCAAGATCTGGTTCTTAAGATTACATCTTTCTGTTCCATAATGATGGTAATTTTCTCATTACCACATGAGGAAACTGGTGATGAAGTACACCCTTAAGTAGGCATGGCTATAATTTAAACAAATACAGCATCAAGGAAAGGTATTAACATACATAATGGCTTAGTAAGGTTCAAGTTTTGAGCAGTTGCACTACGCAAAGAAGGAACTAGGAAAAAAGGCTAAAATTTGCCTTATGATTTTCTGTCAGCTTTTAGTATCTACTGACTTAGCAGAGGTGTGGCCAATAGTTTGTCATTTCTACGAAAGAGTTACAGTGAGTGACATTTCCATTAGGGATGCAGACATGGTGAGCTATATCACATCTCCAGTGACAAACTGTCTGCTGAAAAGAAAAATCATGTGGTTGTCATGCATATCTGATGCTGTAATTACACACGTACATTTACACACTGTTGAAAGAAGGGACTTCTCTGAGAGAGAATTCTTCCAGCAGGACTGCACTTGCAAACCTCTGTCCATTTTAGGGTATGAAGACAAATCTTAAAAGATTTGTCTGCAAAATAGTCTGGTATTCCTAGATAGGGATATTAAAAATAGAGGCAGAAAGGAAATTAAGTCAAACAGCAGCCTGTTTAGAAGACGAGTATAAAGAAAAGGCCAACGTCCTTTGAAGATGACCACAGGTCTGAAGTGGGTTAGCACAATGGGGCAACCTAGAAGTTTGCAAACCTGACTTTCAACTGGCTTACTTTTGCCTATGGCAGACTTTCAATGCCACCCACCTTGAAATTTACTGTCAGCCAAAGAAGACCTGTCATGTCTGAAAATCAAACTGTTTTTATTCCCTTCTTCCCTTCAAGACTCTGCACACAAATTTAACTTACATCAGGTAAGTTAACTGACTTCAGAGTGCACACACACAGCAAACTTAAATTCAAACTGTAAATCTCTTCTGATTCTTCTGCTACAGTCAATAGAAGAATCAGAACTTTCGTCTCACCTCTAAGTTTTATACACAAAATATTCACTGTTTATTGCACATCAGTGGAGATCTAGGTCATAAATACTGGAATGGAGGGATAAGGAAGGAGGAATAAATTTCAGCAGAGCTGTGTCTCATAGTTCCACATTTCCTGGAAAAGCCTTTTTTGAATACCATCATCCTCATGAGCTGTGATGGTCACTCTTCCAGCATGTGATATAAAAAGCAGATTCATTCCAGCATCTGATGCTGTTAGGTCTGTGAAAAAAAGGTATGAACAAAACCTTGCTATCACCCCTTCTGACTGATGAGAAGGAAAATGTTTTTTAAGCCATTCTTGAAAAGTGCTGCATGCTGCTGTTACAGAGCTTGGAAGTGAAAAACTGCCAAGACAGTCACCACATTTACACATTGGGAAATGAGACATGGAGAAATGTCTAAATGTCTGTTGGAGTAGAAAGAGAAGGAATCATTCTGCCTGAGCTTAGGTTTGCCTGGGATTCCTTAGAACGCTTCCCAAACATCATGACTTTAGAACTTGTCTATGTGAAAAGAAGACTCAAATCCTTCCTGATGTCTTTGATGCTTTCCAGTAAATCATAGGAACTCCAGCTGCCACATTGTCATCAGCAAGAGTTCAGTCCTCAATTCTTGCAGGCAGGCCAGCTTGTGAAGCCCACTCTGTCTCCTCTCTGGTCCATTTTAACAAGGAGCCAAAGGTGCCAAGCCATGACAAATTGCCAAGCCAAGATGAGTTCTGGAGAGCAGAAGACTTTGGGGAGAGTTTTCAGGACTCGTGCATATGTACTACTCTGAGTTACTGGACTTTCATGACCTTGATCTTGTCCAAATCTACCACAGCCAGGGCAGTAGCTGCAGATAAAGTTGGAGTAAAGGAAGCCAAGTGAGATGAATCACAGTGACTGAGGTTAGGAACCTGGCCTTGGGAATTTCCATATGTTGGAACCAGCTGATGGCAGAGAAAAGAAACAGAACACACACATAGATGTTTGGGCCATCACTGCATGAAAGATGTTGAGATGCTGGTGAAGGGTCTAGGAGGGGAGACCTTCTTGCTCTCTATGACTGTCTGACAGGAGGCTGCAGCCAGGTGGGGGTGGGTCTATTCTGCCAAGTAACAAGTGACAGTACCAGTGTAAATTGCCTTAAGTTACGGCAGGGAAAGTTTAAGGGTATTAGGAGAAATCATAAAGCCCTGGAAAAAGCTGTTCAGGGCTGTTGGAGTCACCATCCCTGGAAGTGATCAAAAGCAGATGAAGGTGGCACTTGGGGACATAGTTTAGTGGTGAGCATGGTGGTGCTGGGTAAATGGTTGGACTGGATGATCTAAATGGTTCTCTGATTCTTTCCCATACCTTTCTTGGCCAAATGTGGTGTCAGAGAGATTGGGGACAAGATTCCAGGAAGCAGAAGCTACAGGCTGTTCAACTTTCTACAGTACCAACAGGCAGAGTGGCAGCTCAGAACTGGAAGAAATCTACCACACTGGCTCTCCTCTGCCTTCTGTGAGCCAGACTCTTATTCCACATGAAACAAATGCTTTTTGTGGAATCACTCAGCAGGGCAAGGAGACATTTAACACCTTCTCCTGCTTCCCAGCAACACCAGCCCAACAAGAAGGGACCATGTCAGAGTCACTCCCCCTGCAAGGTTTTGTTTTTTTGTTTTTTTCCCTGTAGAAATGTTGCTATTTGAAGAAGAGGAGCCTCCATTAAAGAATTTGTTCTGTTCTTACTTGGCAGAGTTTTATTTATCTATCTTGCTGTTTTCCGTGCAAGTTTTCTGGCTGGCCTGTGTTTAAAAAATGCATCATACCCCTTAACATAAGCCTCACAGATAGGTAGTAGACAAAATATAAGAAAACATCCCTGACTGTAACCAGCCGCATCCTGACTCACCTTCCCTTGTAATTTCACTTTCATCACCAAATCCTCTGCTGAAATATGAACCCTAAGGACTCAAAGCCTCACACTATTATAGAAAAACAGTGTACTTTTCTTGGAGCCAGCCGTGTGTGACCCTTCTGGTGTTTCACTTGGTGATTTTACAGCTGAAAATATTAGGTAAAATGGTGTCAGTGTATTCAGGATGTGATGATGTCTCCCAAAATTTTCAAAAACTTTTTTAATCTTCTCCAAGGAAATTCTTCTTTTCAACATTTTAAAAACCCCCGTTTTTTTTCCATCTAAACTATCAGCACGAATGTTATTTCCATATAAGACATTGGCACAAATGAAATGTGTACAGTGATTGAATAGGCTTTGCTAGAATATGGTGATGAGATAAATTCCCTCTGCTGTCTGCAGTTTTGTGGAAAAGTTTCATTTCATTTTGGTTTTCTTAGTCGTAGAACAGTTTGGGTTGGAAGGGACGCTAAAGATCCCCCGAGTTTCATCCCCCCTCCCACAAAATAGGAACACCTTCCACAAATCCAGATTTCTCCAAGCCCCATCCAGCCTAGCCTTGTTCAGAAAAATGTCTCTTTTGCTTTTACCTCTGCATTTAGCCTTTCATTGTACCAGCACAACACACATGCACAGATAGATGATTCCAAGGAAAAACATCTTTAGGACTTTTCCTGTACTAAAACAAAGAGCTTAATGACAGTTTTAAACCAAAGACCTACTGAGATTTAAATGTCCTACCCACACTTTGCTGAAATTTTCTGGTATCTACCCCAGCTGCACAGCTGAGAGTCTGCACCAGCAGGGTTTTATTTTTTGCTCAGCTTCCAGCAAAATTCTTCTCTTGACTATTTTAACAGTTTTGTCTTCAGGGAATGCCGTATTGTTTTTGAATTCGAGGAAGGATGGGCAGTTTACAGCAGAGAGCCCCAGGGGACGTGTGTCTGGCACCTTTGCTGTATCATAGGCACTGGTTATGTGGATGCTAATATGAGGGGTAGCTTCCCTCTGCCTGCATCTCCTCTCTCTGAAAGAGCAGATATGCAGCTGTCATCATTAAGCTGCAGAAGAGCTATCAATTAGAGCAACTCATGAAATCCATACAAGCACCTCAAAGAAGCTAGAACAAGCATATTTCTTCCTATTTGCCATTCTTTTTCCATGTCCACTAACTACAGAGGCTACTGAGAAAAACAGAAACATAACTGTCTCCTCACTTCAAGTGAGATCATTCAGTTCAGTAGGCAAAGGAAATAAACAGCTGAGAGAGCACTGAAGTGGAGTTGTGTTTTTCCTTTGGAACTGCTGTTTAAAATGTGTATGCTGTGGAAGATGCTTATTTACTGCCTTTAGAATAGCTCTTGCACTCAGAGTGAATTTTATTGTGTTGCTCTCACAGTCCTCAGAGAACAGCGGGGAGTACATACGTTTTTCACACTAAGCTTTTTGAGAAGCCTCTTGAAATTCAGACCTTCTTTACCAGCTCCTCTCCATCTCTTGGGTGCAGCAGGACATGTATCACCACCTTCCTCTCCCTGAAGTCTGTAAATTTAGTGAATTAAGAAAAGCTCTTAAAAAAAAAAAAGGTAACCATGTATCTTCCTTCTGGAAGAACAGTAGGTAACAGATACGTGGCTTCAGACAGTAGTGTAAGATAGAACACTTCATGCAGAGCTTTCACAATGCTGCATCCTCCCATCCACCTCTCTCAAAGTTTTTTTAAGTGCACATGGCTTTTTAAACATTTTTGCTAATGCTTTCTGCTCCAGACTGCACCTTTGTGGGGACCACCAGGATACACCAGAAACCCTGTGGTAAACCATAGGTCATGTAGTCATAACTGGGGTGCAACAGGAAATCAGGGATGTGCCTCTGAGAACACCACATGTGCTTTACCATCAATTCCCTTCCTGGTCCTCCAGCTTGTCCTTGAGCAGGTGAGACATGGGACTAGTTTGAGATGACTTGGGAGAAGCTGGTTGACTGATTTCTTACTCTTTACAGCAAAGTACTTGATTAATTGGTGCAGAAGCTCTCCAAGTGGGGATTTTAGATGATCCTGGAGATACCCTAGCTCAAAGAGTCCCTGCTGTGCCCAGACCAATTCACAGACACCACTTCTATGCAGTTTTACATAAATAAGGCACTTGTGAATTGTCAGTAGAATCTGTTCCTACAGATACAGAAATTTTCCCATAGTGCAGTGTTTTGCAGTTAGTTTGGGGTCACAGCGTACATATTTTCAGCAATTCAACAGCAATGTGTTTGGTGTCGTCATGCAGGACCACGGCCTGGCTGGGTATAAAGACTGAGGAGAGCAGCAATCTGCTCACTAAACTGCTCATCAGGGTCACCATTCCTGTAACTGTTATTGTCACTCCTAAAAGCATAAGTTTTCCCCTTTTCCTTTAAGAAAATGGCATGCCACCAAACACCTTTATCCAACGTCAGGTCACTTTATCCAACACTACTTGAAGATGGCATGTACTATTTCTTGTGTAGTGCTTTAGAAAGCAGGAAAGAAGTCTGAAGAACTCCAGCCTTTAAGACTCAAGTTATTTGCAAGGTACTGCGGAATTATGCATGAATTGCCTGAAGCATCTTGTATGTTCAAGAAGTTCTGTATTATCTCACAGAAAAGTCAAGCACATACACGTGTGTGGGTATGTCTGTGTGTGTGAGCACAGAATGAGAGATATTAATGATACATATGAGTAAAAAGAGAGAAAGGGGATTCTTTTTCCTAAAAAATAAGACTCTGCATTTGCTCAGTGCAGTGCTATTCCAGCTCAGAACAAGTCCCAGAAGATGAATTCACTGAAAAACCTTTTTTTTTTCCCTTGGCCTGGAACCTTTCAAGAGTGTTTGGGAAATGCCATGAAGGAATTTGCATGCAGCGAGCTCTCCAAAAAGTGAAAAATGATGCTTCACACTCCTGTGTAAAGAAACCTGACTATATCTGTTCTAGGGGAGATGGAATATGTAACACATACATTCCTGCAGGAGAGGAAATTCATTTCAGTTAATGGAGACCTCAAAAATCAGGTGCCAAAGACATTAATCAGCTAAATATCTTTCCATGGTGCTGGTTTTACCCACCAGCCTGTGCTCCTTAATGATTCCATTTAGTGTGTGTAACATCTAACAGCTAGGACAGTATCAGAACTCAAGTTAGAAAACTGCTGGCAATAGAAGGTGCTGGATCCTGTCATTAAATAAAAGCATTGGTTCCCTTCCTATTACCCAGAGGATGACAAAGGATCCTTTTTTTTTTTTGACAGGGAAATATATGTAAAATAAATAAACTGTCAGGACTGACTTTCTTTCTTTCATGGCTTGTGTTAATATATGGAAGCAAGATGAAATTAAATGGAAATGTGGCTGAGACACAACACTCTGCTTCTGTGTCAGTCACAGGTAATGTACAATGTAACATCCTTATGAAAATATCACAGAGTTAAGATGAATGGGGGATAATTTGAGCATCAGAGGCCAAGAATTCAAACTGAAATTTTTTTTCTCTCCTGTCCACTGGGTTAAGTAACGCATAATACTGAAGGCATCCCTTCCTAGACACCAGAGAATCTACAAAATCCCCTTGAATGAGCAAAGGCCTCTCTGCTGCGTCAAGTTCAAAGTATTTCTGATTTTGCCTTTCTTTTAAAAATATTTTTTAGCTCTGGATATTTAATTTGTTGATTTTTTTCTTGTTTTTGGGGGAGTGTTTTCCACCACTCAGCTGATTCTTAGCAAGGATGATGTGAGGACTTGGTAGCTCAGCATCACTGCTCTGTCAGATCTGCAGCTGATGAATGGAACCAGCAGTTATTAAGTGGGACTGACAGGCACAAGGATCATTCAAGCCTCATTTCCTGAAGAAATCAGGCTAAAAATTGTTCAGTAATTATCCTTAATTGTCCAAGATGCATCTCCACTATTCAGTGATGAACGTTTAATATGATATTTATGTTTTGGTGCTTTTTTACCTACAAAAATAAAGCCATCTTTTATCCCCACCTCACATCTTCCCAGTGATTCCTCCAAAAATCTCCTTAGAGAGCCATCTTTGGCATTTCTCTATTTAGAGTCCTTGAACATGAATACTTAGCTTTCTTTTAAAAGCAAGATAATCTTGAACAACAGGAAATAACTCTTGGATAATTCAGATAACTGTCACTTACAGAAATACCAGAAAAATTTCCTCAGGCAGTTGAAATAACTGAGTAACTGAGCCTTTTAACGACCCAAGTGAGAATGGACTTGAATGCTCAAAGCCAGCAGAACCTGGACATGGAATTGACTTTATCAATCCTTAAGCAAACTGAAATCATCCCACCCAAAAGTCTTAAGTGTCTCATTCTCAGTTTTTTAGGCTATGAAAAACAAACAAGTTTCTCACATGTCAACAACTCAGATTTACTGGCCTGTAAAGCAGCAAGCACACCTCTGCTTTTAGGAAGTGTTGTCTGAATAAATCAGGAAATCATGGAATCAGAGAGTCACAGAATGGTTTGGGTTGGAAAGGACCTTAAAGACCATCTCCTTCCACCCTCCACCATGGGCAGGGACACTTTCCACTACCCCAGGTTGCTCCAGGCCCTGTCCAACTTGGCCTTGAACACTAACAAGGATCTAGGGGCAGCCACAGCTTCTCTGGGCATCCTGTGCCAAGGGCCTCACCACTCTCACAAGGAGCACTTTTTTTCCCAATACCCCATCTATCTCTGCCCTCTGGCAATGGGAAGCCATTCCCTCTTGTCCTGCTCCTCCAGGCCATTGTCCAAAATCCCTCTCCCTTGGAGGCCCTTTGGATGTGGAAGAAGAAGATGCTTGAAAGCATCAGAGTCTCCTCAGAGCCTCCTCATTCCTAGGAGGAACAAGCCAATACAATACTGAATGTAATCTGAGCACATTTAGATGCTCAGTTCCCACTGGTCTCCAATGACTGACAGTCATGGATTGTAGGATCAGTTGCAAAATTTCTATGTATATCTGTACATTTAAATGTACCCAGATTACCATTTATGAGCTGGAATTCAGTTGCAGCTAAGCAGTTAACATCAGCTGCATGTTTCTGTGCATTGCAAGTGGTTTTGTTTTTTTAAAGAGTTAAAGAAAACAAAAGAAAAAACACAATACCAACAAGAACAAGGACGTGTAATTTCAAAGCCCAGATCACTTGACTTCCTTGAGAAATCTGCTTAAAATTTGAAAGAAAACAGAATGAAATATCCCAGCCCTGTAATTTCCATTTAAATTGGAGATGGCCATACATCCAGTGATGGGGAGGCGCAGGAAAGAGGAATGGTTCTTCCTGGGGGTGAAAGGGAAGACATGATCCTTCAGTGGGAAGCACTGTTTCAGAAGTTCACCTCGACCCTGTAAAATGGGTTTTAAAAGTGGTGTTCAAGATAAACCGTGATCTTTCTTTAAATTTAGTCCATATTTTCACAGCTACTGGCACATAAATATTTCACGCTACAAAGAGACTGACATTACATGGCTTGATTGCACTGTAACTAGGACCCTAAAAGTGGTTTTCTGATATTCTGGCAAGCAAATTTAAAGAACTCCAAAGAATTATTTCCTTGGGGAAACGTGAAGGGAAACAGAGGGGTTAAAGATATTTACTGGTGAATAAAGAGAGATCAGAAAAGCATCTTCCAAAAGGGCGGGGCAGCAGCACTTCACTGGAATCAAACAGAAATAACAAGGACTGCAAAGACCATGTGGGAAAGATTTAGAGAAAGAAAAACATAAAAAACTTTTGGTTTTGCAAAGGAGAATACACAGCAGGGATTTAATGGGGTGAAATAGCAAGAAATTAGAGAGAAATTTCTTTTTGTGAGTTCCTGTTTCAGTTGTTCAGTTCAGAAACAAGTCCAATGTTTCCAGGAGAGGATTCCCAGCTATGACAAAATTATATTTAACCATATTCTCTGGATTTCAGCCTAGCTCAAAGGAAGCAAAAGTGCTGAATACAGAAGAGAAATACATATTTTAAGTGTATTTTACCATTTCTATATTTCTTTATTTCTAAAAAGATGAGTCCAACAAGTAACCTACTATTTTCTTTGCGAGACTTGGCTTATGACATTTTCAAATAACTCAAAATTTTCAACATCTGTCTCTAATTAAGTAGCATTTTTCTACTAGGAACAACGATTGCAGTGTCTGAAAGTGCTGTTATGTAGATATGATTCATATCTCCTTCCTAAGAAGCTTGTCTTATGTCCTGAAATTTGAGATTTGTAAATCCTTTAGCTAAACATTTATATCTGCTAGGATTGTGCAGGTGTTTAACTTTGCAATGTTTTACTGAGGTTGATCTGTAAATGCATAACAGACGTCTAAGTGTTCTGCAAGCCTGGGAACTTTTCTGTCAAGGTTTTTCCGGTTTCAAGTAATGTATTGAGTTCTGTCTCCTGTGCCATACATTTTACACTAAGAAAAAAATGCCTCATGTGAAAAATTACCTTCCTGCGCTGACTGCCAACCACTTTCCTCAAATTATAAAATAAGCAAAGAAAGATGTTTGATTGAAACCAACAAAAAGTAAAGGAAAATTGTTAGTTTAAATTTTAATTTTATGTAAACATTATGGTCTGTTGGTCAGACTTTAGTATTTTTTGTCACTTAATAAAAAAGTACCTTTTCCTAAGTTTTACATATATATATATGTATATGTAATTATGTACGTATATATACACACTTTCTGCGTACGTATATGTATACGCACATACACATATACACACTTTTATGTGTGCACGTGTGTGTATATGAATATATATACACACATATATATATATGAATTAATGTATTTTCTATATTTTCCTATATTGTCACAGAATCACAGAATAAGTTGAATTGGAATTGCACCATAAAAACCAACTCCTGGCCCTGCACAGCGCCATACGCAAGAGTCACATCATGTGTATGAGAACAATGTCCAAATACTTCCCAACTGCATCAGGATTGGTGCTGCGCCCGTTTTCTGGGGAGCCTGTTCCAGTGCCCAAACACCCTCTGGGGGAAGAACCTTTTCCTGATATCCAGCCTAAACCTCCCCTGACTCAGCCCCAGCCCATTCCCTGGGGTCCTGTTGCTGCCACCACAGAGCAGAGACCAGTGCCTGCCCCTGCTCTTCCCTCACGAGGAAGCTGCAACTGCACTGAGGTCTCCCCTCAGTCTCCTTTTCTCCAGCTGAACAGGCCCAGTGCCCTCAGCCACTCCTCACACAGCTTCCCCTCAAGGCCCTTCACCATTCTCACAGCCCTCCTTTGATCACTTTCTAATGCCTTAAGATCTTTCTTATATTGAGGCACACAAAATTGCCCCCAGCACTTGAGGTGAGGCTGCCCCACAGCAGAGCAGAGCAGGACAATCCCCTCCCTTGCCCAGCTGGCAATGCTGGGCCTGATGTCCCCAGGACAGGGATGTCCCTCCTGGCTGCCAGGGCACTGCTGACTCATATTCAACTTGCCATTGACCAGGACCATGGCACTGCTTTCCAGCATCTCATGCCCCAGTCTGTCCATACAGCCAAGGCTGCCACAACCCAGGTACAGAATCCAGCACTTTCCCTTGTCTAACCTCACTTGGTTGGTGATATTCTATCTCTGGTTTATTGACGTCTCTCTGCAGGGCCTCTGTCCTCAAGAAAGTCAACACCTCCTCCCAGTTTTGTATCATCTGCCAACTTGCTTCATTTCCCTCCCATTCCTGCCTCCAAATCTTTAATGATGATGTTGAAGACCACAGGCCCAAGGATGGAGCCCTGTGGAGACCCACTAGTGACAGGTCACCAGATTAATGCCACCCCATCTACTACCAACCCGGCTGTTCTGTGATTCCATGACTCTGTATTTCTGTGATTCTGTGATATTATGCATTGTGGAAAACAGTATCAACAACATACCATGTGTTCTGTTTATTTCTGCATACAGTTTTCTGAAGTGAATTTATCTAGAGGTTAGGATGAATTCTTTTCTGACAATTCAGTGCTGCTTGTCAGAAATTTAACAGTAAAATGATACATGACAGTCCCATATCCTTCCCTCACCTAAGACAGCGCCTAATCACAGTATACAACCTTGGAAAGGACACTGTTGTGCTTTAAATGCAGATCTGTACTAATTTAATTAAAAAGAAAGTCAAGTAAGTTATTAGAGTGGTTTAGTGCAGTGCACTAATCTGTGGTTTAGTGCAGTGGTTTAGTGCAGTGCACTGAAAGGATTAAAAACAAAAAGGTAAAAGACTATTATCTTATTGAAATATACACAGCCACTACTAATATAGCCAAGAGTCATCTATTTAACTTTTAGAGCTGAGTGGGCTTTGTGCACCATTTTTTATCCTGTTTTAGCACATGATAAAAATTAGAGCATGGACCTGCAAGTCTGTTAGTATTTATCAAGTATTTCCTCTCTCATTTTGGAGCAGACAGATTTGATGGAGAGACATGGAACACCTTGTGTTACCTCACACCTGCAATATCTACCAATGCCATATCAACTCACAGCCACAGGCTTTGAAGCTTAGCAGAGGTTCACTGGCAAGAAACTACTCTCTCCTTAATTGTGTCTTATGTCCTGATGATTTTCCTGGACACTTGGTGGAAAATGCAAAAGCAAAGCTCTTACTGTTTCTCAACAAGATGGTACTTTTAAACTAGATAGGAAAGAATAACTGAGCAGCACATTATAATCACAGAAAAATAATAATACTTAGCATTGCTGAATAAGAATTACCATATGGCTTCTCTATATGTCTTAATATGACCAAGTGCATTTTTTCTGCATCAAAAGCATTTGTTATGTGTGGCATTACCTTCTACACTGCTAAAAAAGAGATCTCTTCTAAACTTTTTGACATATTTTTCCTCAAACTTTGAAAGTCATCCTGTTGGTTTAAATCAAACTGATCATTCAGGAAAAACTAGGAGATATTGAGGCAAATATCAATCATGAAAATTAGGCCCTCTCCCATAGAAAGAAGAAAGGTAGAAATCTGGACTATAAAAGTAGTTGATGACATTTTAAGCTCAGTAACTTCCCTGCACTTAAGTGTGACCGTTTCAATGTGACCATGCTCTAACGTGATTATTGCCATTTATGTTGGTCTGGTGCACTTCCAAGGAGCCAAAATGTCATCAGTGCTGTTCTTTTTTGGCCCCTGCCAACTGCTGACCCACATCAAAGCCTTGAGCATGGGTGCCAAAACCCCCAGACATGATAAAGTGTATGTGAAGAATATGCAAATCATTGTCAGGAAGAAATTTTCATTTCTGTACCAACAGTTTGCAGTTTAATCATTTTGTCTTGAAGATTTCATTTCCTTGGAGAAGGGGGAGAAAGGGGAAAGATAATCACTCTCTAGTTGCATTTCTGTTGTTGCAGAGCCCTGATACTGAGATGCCATTTCTCAAGCTTTTTTGACTTTGATAAAAGCCTGTGACTTGCTAAACTTGCTCTCACTTTAAGCAGAGTTATAGAATTATGGATTTCCTGACAAAATGATTAATATTTCTATGTCTTGCTTTCCCTTTACGTATGTGTGGGAACCCAATAAGCTCACTTATAAAGTGTTTTTACTCAACTTCCATCTAAAAACGCTAAGATTTTTTTTTCTCATAAACTTCCAGGAAAAATGGCTCAAATGATCTCTGTGTTGCTCTGATAGACACAAGAAGTAATTAGTGTCAACTAATTAGTGTTTTTGCCATATTTGATGATATTAGTTCATATTGAATAGGAAAGAAAAAAAATGCTTTATAGCCTTCATGCATTTATTATATTCTTCATCATAATTTGAAAATCTGTTGCAACTAAATACTTTATATTGGGGATACAAAAAACCTTTAGCTGGAAAGAAAATTGTGCTGTGGCTGGAGAATAGCTCAGTCATTTTAATGACTTAGAAACTGGGGCCAAATCTTTAAAACCACATGGGAAAGCTATGGTAAAGCCAAAAAATGTACATCTTGGTGAAATTGTACTAACCAGACGTCAAAGGAACATACCTCAATTTTACAACTTTCTGTGGGTCAGCTGCACTGTGGTTATTATTGTCATGTTCACTTCTAGTCCACACTCAATAAAATGTAATGAAAGTTACCTTAACTGATATGAATGAGCCTCATCACAGAAATTGTGGCTGTCTGATGTTACGTGTTATTGTTCAGTATTCCATGTTGTTGGGTTCCAAGCTGTCAGTTCCGTGTTCTATGTTGACAGTTCCATGTTGTCTGTAACCCCCTGTTCTGTTTCCATTTCCGTCGCGTCACTGTCGAGCCCTGCTGCTCCTCAAAATGGCGACCGGAAGTTTATGCAAATCAGCTGCCGATTGAACACCATCTGGATAGAAAAACCCCAACAGACGACAAGCCAAAGCATAAAATTAAGACCCAGGAAGGACATGTCACAGTCGGGAGGGAAGGGCATCATCCCCCAGCTTCACCCATCTTGCCGTGACCTACATGAGACTGGCCCAGAGTGACACCCCTGGACTTTCAAGCCTACTGGGACTACGGGTATATGCCGCAAGGATGGAAGTCCCGGCTCAGCTTGCATTACACTACACTGAGAAGAGCTGCACACCTCCTCCTCCCAGTTGCCTCAGGGAGCAGCAGTGGTGTGCGCGCGACCCATCGGGCCCCCACCCTATGCTGATTAATAAAGGCTTTATAAAAGGAGAAGAAGATCTCCTTGCCCTATTTTTATCCTTGCCTTATATTTATCATTTATTTGACCTTAGTCACTGATTAAGACAAGACAGAGGATCCCACACCAGCAACAGACTAAGAGTTCACAAGCGTGGTCTCTGTAGGGTAATTCTGTAAGCCATGGAATATTGGTTTGATGTTTGATCTCTCAGTCTGGGGAGAAGAGCATGAGTCTGCTCCTCCATTCTCTTACCAGGCACCCTCAAAAGGTGAGCTCCTAACTCTGGTGTTGTCATCACGTCTCAAAGTACAGAAAGAATATCCTGAGGGCTGCTGACCCACAAGCAAAATAAAATCTAAACTGATATTTCAATAGTGAAGTGTCAAGGGTTTTCAACAGCCATTCTGGGTCAGTGTTCACATTTTCCAGGCATGGACACACTGGCTGTCAGGACTTCCCCCTCCCTCCCCTTACACACACTCACATGAAAACATTAAATATGATTTCGTTGAAGAGAATAACATAATAAAAATTAGATACACCAATTCCAGAGAAAGGAACATTAATAAAAATTAATTATACAGAGGTAAAATTTTTACTTCCAAGAGCTCTTGCTTTGCTCGAAGATCCAAATTTCAGTGCCTGAGGCACCAAGGGTAATAATGTGCTTGGTCCATCTGTTTTTCACAAGTATACAAGCAGGAAAACAAGGAGGGTGAAGGAGAGGAATTGTATTGCGGTGGTGTGTTTTTCTTATTGTCTGTTCTCTGTTAGCTTTGGATGGTTTGCTCCAGTTTTCCCCTAGTTATTGGTTTATTCCAAGTTTCTCCTCCCTCTCTCTTTTGTCCCTCAAGCCCCAAACCTGCCTTTCTAGATGTCAATCCTCCCTTATCCCTGCCCTTTGTTCTGGAAAGCTCCCTGTCAGTCCTTAGTGTTCCCACCCACTGCCCAAACTCCTCCCTGACCCCACCTCCTAATGTTGTCAATCCACAGTCAACCCTGCCTTCAGGTCTAGGAGTTTCTATGTTCCTTGATTGGTCCTCTCAAGCTGTATCCTCCCCTTGCCTTCCTGCATTGGTTTAGTTCTGCAAGTCCCTCCTCTAGCTCCTCCCTTGTACCATCCCTACCGGTTGAAGAATTGCACCCACCCCTTAAAGGTGGGTACAATTCCCACTTCCTCTTCTCGAGAGGCTGTGTGAAGTGCTGCTCTTAGTCCTTTGTCCCTGACCTTTTTTGGGGGATAAACTGCTTTGAGAACTACACAAAGGATCCCTCCTTGCTCTCTGTGCAGGGACACAACACTGCAACACCAAGGCTGTGGAGAGCAGAGGCAGCCCTGCTCTGCGCCTCCACTGGGGCCATTCATGGTTTGGGGTGGCCACTCTTGGTACTGGCTGGAGTGAGGGGCTGGCCAGCGAATTTTCTGGCTGTGTCATTGTATCGTGTTAAGGAAAACAGTATTTTAGGCTTTTCCCAAGGAACTGATTTCCCAGTATTTCTTCCTCTCTAACACTCAAACGTCATTTCCCATGCCGTGTCAGATCGCTGCATCCGGCTACATCAGGTTGTCTTCCCCTCCGCTGTCAGACATCCGTGTAGGGAGAGCAAACCACAGCAGATGCTCTGACCTACACTGCCTGATCCCGCCCTCATTGCCTTTTATCTGCTGGAGTGCCTTCTGTTTATTTATTCATTTACTTCTCTCCTGAGACCCTTTGGAGATTTGTGGTTGATGATGATTTGTTTGATGCAAAAACCTTTGCAGTGGGGTCCTGGAGTAAATTTTATGTCACTAAGAGAATGAAAGAATAGAATGAAGTCAGTCCTACAAGAAGCCAAAGGCTTCTTCAGAAAAGTTCCAGCTTTCGGTTCTGTGGCTATAGACTTTCAACAGAAAACTAGGTAGTGTTAAACCAATGAACAAAACAAAAGCATTTTGAAGAAGATTAAAAAAATAAAACATGTCATTAACAATAGTTTTTGTAATTTGAGCGTAACAGTTACCTGTATTGAAGACTTACTCAAGAGTTTTTACCTTTTAAATAACACTAAGAATTACTGGATTGAACACTACCTCTAAACTAGATAAAATCCATAATGATTTGATTAATATAACACAAAATAACCTCTGCAGCCCAGCTCTAAAATATTACTCTCACAGCAATGGCAGAACTTTTTTTAATGTTTATTTTATATTATTTTATATTCTGAGTATAAGCAAGCAGTTATGTATTTGCAAACATCAGAAAGTAGCTATGTAGGAGGAGCAAACTTTAACTAACCCTCGTGCTATTCCCTGTGGCTCCCATTATAGAACTGGGAGCTTCCCAAGCTGTGCAGAGTTAGGCTCTCTTCAGATGTAAAACACAGTTCTCCAAAAGTTCACAAAATCATGGAATTGTTTGGGTTGAAAGTGATCTTAAAGATATTCTTGTTCCAAGCCACTGCCATGTGCAAGGACACCTTCTGTTAGACCAGATGGCTTAAAGCACCATCCATCCTGGCCTTGGAGGGTTGTTTTTTCAACTTCCTCAGTATCAAAGACTCATCCACTGTACCCTGCAGCGGGGTTAAGTGTGAGTTTCTCCGGTGGCAGCAAGATAGTTCCTGGATGGATTCTTATTGGAGACCTTTCAGGAAGTAAGTCACAAAAGAATATTTCTCTTTTAGTGTCCTACTCATCATGTCTCATGGGAGAGGGCTTTCATTAATTTGTACTCCCTATTGTTTTGTCTTGATTTTGGTGGGAGCAAAGTAATTTGAGGCCTGAATGGCATAATCTTTCTGCCCATGATATGTTAGAAGGTTCAGTTTGTATCAGTTCAGATACTTGAACTTGCTTCACAATACATGGTTTGTCCTGGGGGAACTAAGTCATTCTTAACAAAATTTCCAGCTATAGCATTGCAAAGCCCCTACAATTCAATGTTGAAATTTGGACCAGGCTTCTGTCAAAGGTTTCCTCAAGCTCATTTATGAGCAACTTAGAAATTTGATCTGTCAGGCATATGGCTTAAATATGGAGATGTGGTGTGACCAAATTCCCATTCTCATATAATTAACAAAAGTCCCTGCCAGAAACCTAGGATTGCAGTCTGAAATTAAATGTCTTGGAATACTTGGATTTATGAAGTACTATATATATAGATTGTCTTATTCCAGTAGTTATGTCAAGCAGTTCATCTCTTTCCCATATGTCCAAGTATGAGAATATTTCGAATAGCTGGGAATGAACTGGTCTCTTCCCTGTCCTACTCTCATTTATCTTCTGCAAGGATTTGTTCTCAAGGTGTCTTTCTTCTTTGCCTGCTCTGCTTTTGCCCAAGTACCTCTCATGCTGACCAGGTTTCTGATGTCCTTGGCCATATTTAGCCAGAATAGTGGTTTCTTAGATTTAGTTGGTTTTTGTTCTTTTTATACTCCCAAGACAGCCTCTGCTTTTAGTGAGCACACTGTTATAATTTAACTGACTACATCTGCAGTTGTACTATGTATCCTTTATTCACATACCACAATGCTTCCAGAATTTCTGAGAGCTAACTTGGCCTTCTCCTGTGTGACTGTCAGCTCAAACAGAAGAGTGCATTGACAGCTGGATGTATTTCTTGATAGATAATAATAACATCTTTCACATACAAGCCAGCTTGGCGGAGGATTTCCATATCTTTTCATGTTTTCTTTAGTTTCCCCCAGTTGAGAGTCTCATATGCTAGTTTATTTTCATATTTCCAATGTGTAAAGTTGTCTAGATCAGGAAGCAACTTTATACATCTCATTTCATTACACATGACACTGCAGACTCGGTAGCACACATTGAATTCACGCTGAAAATGGCTTTTAGCCATGTTGTGCAATTACAGAATAGTTTGGGTTGGGAGGGAGCTTTAAGCTCACCCAATTCCACCCCCTGACATGAGCAAAGATACCTTCCAGTACAGTGGGTTGCTCAGGGTCCCATCCAACCTGGCCTTGAATGCTTCCAGGGGAATGTTTTCATTTCAAGCCATTCTCCTGATGTGTTTTGAGACATCATTTAGGTGAATCCAGTAACTCTTTTATGGAGCATATTTATTATTATTTATGTTGGCATAACAAGGATTCAAAGATACTGAATGAGTTTAGAAGAAGCTCACTTTAAAAACCCTAAAACTAAGAATAAACTGAAATAATTTCTGAGAAGGTATTTGCTATAAAAATTCTATTCTTGGAGATGTCTGGGAAGCCATTGGAGCAGATGAAGCGTTCAGTCCCTCATACCTCAGCCAGTTGCAATCTTGTCTCAATTTTGTTTGTATTAAATTTCAAATGTATTCAGCGAGTAGCTGTTGGGAACAGATGGGGCTGTGATTGTGACCTGCCACAGCTTCTGTCACGCTGCCTCTGTGGGTTATGCACGGATGTGGGTGGATTTACATACATACATAAGCGCTGAGCTAGAGACGGCGATGAGTGCCTCAAAGTGACACCCAGACAGAGCTTTGACTGCCTGTTTTCCTGTGGAAACAAGCAGGAACCAACCTGTTCTGGGAGATTAACAGAGGTATGGCAACGGTTCCCTGGTAAAGGTAGGGAGGTAAAAGTCATTAAAGTCGTTGTTGTAGACTTTGAGCCGGACAAATCTGCAACACTGGGGGTAGCCTTGCAGCACTCCCACCACAAATGCAAATATGCATTTGCTTCTTGGACCCTCCAGCACTGCTTTTCAGTGAGATGATATCCCATTATTTTCCCCAGATAAAAGAGGACAAAGAGAATAAGAACTAAAACATACCCTGAAGAGGAGCTTTAGAATAAAAAAGATGGAAGTGGATCCTGAACTTGCACTGCCAAGACCAGTCCCAAACAAGTCAGGGCACAGACAGTGAAAGCAAAAACCTCAACCTGTACCTACTTAAATCTGCAAATAAGGTGCACAAGAATGAGCTGTGATGAGGAAAGGAGATGAGGAAGGAAAAACAAAGGAGGTGTACAAGCATGGAGAGGAAACAGGACTGTCAAATTCAATACTACATTCTGAAAGAGGTTAGAAGTCAGAGAATGGTGACATCAATGCTGTTTTGAATAAGGATAAGGTTATAGATTTGCTACACTATTCTGAAAAAGTGAAAATCTGTGAACTGAATAGGGTCTTAAATAATAATTTATAGTGAGAATTATTGGAACCTTGGACTTACTATGGAAGTGGGACTTGTACAAGGAGGAACATTTAAGCCTTGCAACAGGATACTTTTCTGATCCGCTGATGTGTGGGTCATAGCCAAGCACAAGAGATAAAGGAGAATAAAGAAAATTGTGAGGCCTCTATATCTGGGACTTTGTAAAATAAAATTTGTATTCATGGTGTATAATTTATTTATTTAGAAAGAAATGGTTAGATATGGACACTGGAGGAGAGAGGAGTAATTAGGCAAGAACAAAATAATTAAGACTGCTCAGCAGTCTTAAAAATCAGGAAAAGGGTGAAATGCTCGCTCTGGACGGAAAGAAAAATCAAGCAAAAAAAACCAAAAAAGAAAATAAACCATGGCATATTATGTACTCTTTTACCTGTTAAATGGAACAAAAGTAGTATTTTCTGTTTCTGTGGAAAATATGGCATTTGATGTAAAACTGATTTTCCACAAGAGAACTAAAATTACAAAATTTGAAATTTGAAATATTTCTTCAGGAGGGTTCTGATGTTTCTTTCTCTCTGTACAGGTAATTTTTTGAAGAGTATTTCCACAAAGTGAAAAGCAGAAATTGTGGTTTGTTTTTTTCCCAACCTTGTTTTGGGAAACTCCCTTTTCTCTCTAAAAGAATTAACACTAAGAATTTTGGTCTTGCAGAAAAAACCAGAACCCAGAACCCCTTTCTCACAAGAGTTCTACTGGCCAGTAATGTTGTCATTCTGCTTTTCCAGTGCTGTCATATGACAACAAGTGCAACGTGATTTATATTTATAATTATTATGTCCTATTGCTAGGGAAGGAATGGTTCAGCTCCCCCTGTTCATAATGTTCTCTGCTTGTGACATGTCCTGTCCCTTGCCTTCTCTACAGCAGTTTTTAATAGGTTATTTTTAGTCTTGGTATATTTTTTCTTGCTGCCTGTGCTTTCAAGCTTCCCTCTGACTTTAATTAAAGTGTCCTTAGGCTTGTGCCTGTAAAAAGCTAACAAGTTCACCCAGTCAAGATCTCTCCTAATTATAATGCAAAGTAGGAGTTCAAGTGAGGAGAACATCAAACTGTTTTTATGTGACATATGAGAGCTTGACACTGTATTTTGACAGGCCTGTTGCAGAATACATGATGCCACTGAAATACATTTTAAAAGAAATATCCCAGCTTTCACATCATCCACTAAACAAGCCTGTGGTGCAGAGAGCAAGCTGTACAACATGCTGCATAGAGCAAAAGACAGTGTTTGGTTTGTTATTGATGTGTTATATAAACAGTGGTAAGATCCAAAATGTGATGGCTTCTGGGTTTGCTTCTTACATGTGGTGGCACTTATAGATGTACCAAACCCATGGGCCAGTTCTACAAATGTTGATGCCTGCAATGCAGCTGCTTTGAAAAGTGGTGCTGTGGACCTTCACCATCACACAACAAACAGACTTTGCCACAGCATGAGATAAACTTGTGAAGCCTTTCTGGGAAGGAATATGGGAAACCCATGTTTTTGGTAGGTGTGGCACAGACAGAAGGTAGGTGTGGCACAATACAACCTCATTGGTCTAGGAATCTCTGCACAAAACCCAGATTATTTTCACCGCAATCACCTTTATAGAATCATAAAGCCATTAAGGTTTAAAAAGACCTTTGAGATCAAGTCCATCCACCTAGCACCCAATTTGTTCACTACTAACCCACATCCTTAAGTGCCACATCCACACAGCTTTTCAGTCCCTTCAGGGAGGGGGACTACACCACTGTCCTGGGCAGGCCCTTCCAATGCTTGACAACCTTTTCAACAAAGAATTTTGCCCCAGAATCCAATTTAAACCTTGCCTGGCACAGTTTGATAATGTTTCCTCTCCTCCTGTCCCTGTTGCCTGAGAGCAGAGACAAGCCCCCCTGGCTGTCTCCTCCTGTCAGGGAGCTATGCAGAGCCAGAAGGTCCCGCCTGAGTCTCCTTTTCTCCCGGCTGAGCCCCTTTCCCAGCTCCTGCAGCCGCTCCTGGGGCTCCAGCCCCTTCCCCAGCTCCGTTCCCTTCCCTGGACACGCTCCAGCCCCTCAGTGTGTCTCTTGTCCTGAGGGGCCCAGGGCTGTCCCCAGCACTGGAGGTGCCTCAGCAGTGTCGGCCCAGGGGATGGGCCCTGCCCTGGGCCAGCTGGATGCTCTGGTGCTGGAACAGGTCAGGAGCCATTGGCCTTCTTGGTCGTATGTGTACCCTTCTGTCCATGATCACAATACTGTTATCACAATAACCTGTAGGTTTCACTCAGCTTAGAGTTTTAGATGTGCTTATAGGCTGTGAACTGAGCATATTGGTTTCATTTTAGGCTGCACTTCATCCACTCTAGACTGAGACTAATCATGACAAGTTGTTTGATTTTTCCCCACTGGTTGGAAGAGGAGTCACAGGTGACTAGCTGATAAATCAATGTTGCAGACTTAAAAACATAGAATTATAGAATGGTTTGCGTTGGAAGAGATGTTAGAGATCATTTCATAATTACAGCATGTAAACTAGTTGTAGAAGAAGAGAAACTGAGAATAAGAGAAAGGAAGAAGGGAGGATGAATATGTTTAGTGTGTATTATCAGAGCCAAAGCAGACACATGTTTTTTACTGAGAGCTTTCCTCTTTCCATGGAACGTTTGCTGCTGTTGCTAAAATCAGAATTTTCCTGGAAAAATACATGGTTTGGTTGAGTTCTTGAGATATTGCAAATAAGACTGAGAAACAAACTGAGATGTGTGAAGCAAACTTCAGTCAGAAGTGTGCTTCAGTCAGAAGCAGTTAGTTTCCTGACATTTGCTTTAGTCATAACTCACCACCGTCAGCAGTGTCGTGATTGCCCTGCAGTCAGAGCAGACATGACGAGAGCAGGAACATGTGAGTCAAGCCCTGTGGGTGTGTGGATGACTGTACAGGACTCCAGCATGACAAGCACCTTTCATCTCACCATTCATGGTGCCACTCAGCAGTGACTTATGCAGTTGCAAGATCAATATCCCGAGCGAGAAAGGAAAAATGTGAAAGAAAGAAGGAGCAACAATGCACAGAGTAACAGACAAGGGAAAGAACGAGATCTACAACATGAAAAATAATGACTTGTTTGTTTCATTAGTTGCACAGAGGCAACCAAACATCCTTTTGGTCAAGGGTGATATTTCTGTGAGATTCTCACAGCATCTCATCTGCAATTCCTGCATGCCACTGTCAATATGAGTGCAATGTTAACAGGAAAATTATTTCACCCTCTATATTGAAGCTTAAATATTTAAAGCAGATTAATTTCAGAGTATCTGAACTACTGAGCAGTCACTTGGCTGAGAAAAATTCATGACTGAACACCAGAAGTGCTATGTATTGCCTCACAATTCAAGCCAAAAGGAGGAAATAACCCCCAAATTTTACTTTGTCCTCAACCCTGCCTGAGAAGAGCAACGATCTCCTCAGAATTGAATGGAAGTACAAAATATGCTTGGAGGCAAAAATAATGTGCAGAAACACAGTGTCTCATATCTTAGAACATCTTAGGCACCCATTTATTAGAGCTGCATTTACCTAAACGTATTTCAAGATTGTCTTGTAAGGAGGGAATGTTGACAGCACTGCAGTGATTTCAACAGCCACAGGGCCTCCCTGAATGGCACAGCACAACATACTGTACTTAATGTTGACACTGTTCAGCGAAACAATTATTACAATCAATTTGACTTCTAATGTGTCTTCTCTTGTAAATCTCTGGGTCATTAACCTTAACAACATCAATGTACTGTCAGTATCCAATTCCTCCAAATTAGTGTCCGAGGTAATAGGAGAAGGAATGTATTAATGTGTTATCGGTGACTAATAAAGACAGAAGTCCTCTAATGTGCTATGAAAAACAGCTGAAGCATGCAAGGGTAGAGGAAATACATGAAGTCAGAGCAGCAGACACCTTTCGTGGTGCCTGTCAGATCATCAGATTAGGTGGTAAACAGATTGACCTCTTTACCAATGAATCAGGAGGAGTAGGGATGGGGATGGTCCATGGCATATGGTCTAAGGCCAGTTTCATGAATCTCAGCCAGGCCAAGTGCTGGGCTCTGATGGCTCACACCATTCCCTGTGGCTCCAGGCTGGGGCAGAGGGATTGGAAAGTCTCTGTCAGGAAAGGCCCTATTGGTGCCAGGACAGGAGCCCACGAGTGCCCAGATGGGCAAGAGGCCGATGGCCCCTGGGCTGTCCCAGCCAGGGTGTGACACAGCCCCAGGGCAGGGCCCGTCCCCTGGGCCGGCACTGCTGAGGCACCTCCAGTGCTGGGGACAGCCCTGGGCCCCTCAGGACAAGAGACACACTGAGGGGCTGGAGCGTGTCCAGGGAAGGGAACGGAGCTGGGGAAGGGGTTGGAGCCCCAGGAGCGGCTGCAGGAGCTGGGAAAGGGGCTCAGCCGGGAGAAAAGGAGACTCGGGGGGGACCTTCTGGCTCTGCACAACTCCCGGACAGGAGGAAACAGCCAAAGTGTGCAGCCAAGGGGCCTCTTCACCCAGGTAAGTAGTGAAAAGACAAGAGGATGTGGCTTCAAGTTGCACCAGGGGAAGTTTAGATTGGATGTTATTATTATTCATGGGAAAGGTTGTCAGGCATTGGAAGGGCCTGCCCAGAGCAGTCCCCATCCTTGAAAGGATTGAAAAGCTGTGTGGATGTGACACTTGGGAACATGGGTTAGTGGTCTTGACAGTGCTAGGAGAACAGCTGGATTTGATGATCTTAGAGAGTTTATCCAAACTTACTTTTTCTGTGATTCTGCATTTCTTTATGGCAAATAAACAGTGCATTTCATTTTGAAGTGGTCAAAAGAGCTCTTCTTCACAGTTTTATTTCATGTTCCAGTAGATGAGAAGCTGCACCGGGTAAAATCATCAGGTTGTACTAGAATGAAAGGGATAACACCTAACTGTGGAAGTATTAGATTTTTTAGCCTCCGTCATGAACTGTAAGGTAGCTTGCACTTCAGAGAACTGAAGTTACGCTGGACTGATAAAAATAGACTTTGTATCAGTGCCATCCAATTTCTCTTCCAGTTGGCAGGCTCTAAGTGACCTGTCCCAGTATTGTTGGAGACTGCTCTTTACTGAGACGAGAGATGTCACAGCCCATCACATCCAGCACCATGAAAGGAGCACTGAGTGTTCACAGCTCAGCAGGAAAGGGAACACCAAGGCTCTGGAGGGAGCTGGGAATCCACTGACAGGGAGCAGCACCCCGTTTGAGGGTGACTCCTGCCAGTTTGCATTAATAAAGAGTGGTGGGTGAATGTGGCATGACACGGGCACGATTTGGATCCTCTCTAATGCCGTGAAACATCAGCCGTTATCTGTAATTACTGATGGCCAGTACATTTCTCTTCTAAGCTGTGTTCAGAGGGTTGATGTGGCACAGTGTTTCAACGGACATCACTCAATGATAATAAAGAAAACCTAAGAAAAATTGTATTAATTTTATATTCCCAAAGTTCTTATAGGCTATAAACCAAAATTATGAATTCAACACCTGTCCTGGTTTAGGGCAAATTTGGGAGGAAATCTCTGAATGGGGTTCCTCCGAAAAGCAAATCCAAACAGCCCCTCCCCCCAGCAGGTCCAGGGAAAGAACTCCCTCAAAGAAGAGTGGAAAAAACCCTATTTATTTAACAAACAAAATGCCCACAAGCATAAAGAATGAATAACAATAATAATAATAACAATAATAATAATAATATGAAACAATAAAACCTCTCGCTGCTCCGAAGAGAGATGGCAAAACTGAGAGTCTGTGCCAGGAGTCTGTTTATCAGTCCCAGTCCCTTCAGTGCTAGAAAATGCCGAGTCCCGGCCCGGTGGGCCACGGGTGCAAGATCCCGGTGCTCCTCTGGGTTTTTCAGTCCAGAGCAGATTTAAACAGTCCCAAAGAAAAAAAAAAATTAAAAAAAAACAGTCCAGGAAAGCTTCTTTGCCTCAGCTAGCTAGACTAACAAAGGGAAAAAAAAACTCTCACTGGCTGCCCTCCGTGCATCCGACGAAGGAAAAGAAAAAAACCCACACAGTCCCAAGGACGAGAGCAGATTCAGAGGAGTGAGTTTGTTTCTCAAAACAAACTCTGCGCTTCTTCTTTCCCTGCTGCTCACTCTCAGAACCAGTCTTAAAGGTACAGAACACAGAACAGATTATGTGGGGATACAGGCATCATAGTCACCCTAGGACAACACCAAACCAGAAATCCTTTCAAATCAAACTTTCAAGGCAGGAGAAGGGCATAGAGAGCTAATAACAAGTTTAATTATGAAGGCAATATTTCTTGAACAAAGTAAATTAGGCACTTCATTTGGGGATTGGCAGGATCATCAGGTTAATACCTTTTCCTATAAAAAAAACTGCTACAGGATTTTAAATTGTATCCTATAATTAGGATTCTTGTCTTGAGGCTGAAAAACATGCTTCTGTCTTCTGGTAGGGCACTGCCCCTGATGCTTAATCTCTATTGTGCAAATCCATACACAAAGGTAAAGAAAAATCAATAGTAATAATAAAATGATTCTTATATTCTGGTATAGCTGATACTAAATGTACAAAAATGCAAACAAATTACTAAACCAAGTTTTATATTTCTAAAAACTTTTGTCCTGCACCGTTGGTCAAACCCCATGATTATTTATTTGCTAAAAATTCCAGTTTTCTTCTACCATGGAATCTTGATGAAACATGTAATTGAAAACTCATAATGAATGAAATTTTAACCACCTCTGTGCTCAAAAAAGAAAAAAAATGGAAAGACAAAAAAACCTCTGCTGTGATAGCCTGATGCCACAAGTATTGATGAAATGTATGTGAAGTTTTTGCTTGCAGTTAAGCTTACAATTAGCCTCATCAAATGTGATTAGTTTAATCAGACCAGTAATCTAAGTGATAGGTGACCAAACTGAGATATCTAAATAATCATCTTCTACAACCAATAGCTTTAGATAAATTGCCTGAGGTGCAGTGAGGGGCAGAAGGAGTTGCAGTTATCTGAGGTAGGTAAAGCTGTGTGTATCTCTCTATGTTCATGGAGGAAGGAACTGAGATACCTACTTTAAAACTGATTAAATCTTTCACTTTAGTATGACTAAATACAACTGTGAGAAGAGTCATACATCTGGTCAATTATCTTGTGAGGTGGGCCAGTAGTATGCCACAGAGTGCTCTGGTGAAAGTCACAGAAAACGTGTACATAATTAAACATAATATAGAAAGGGCAATAAATGATGGTGCACACTTTTTTGTTTCATTGTGCTGACATGGATTACAATTTTGATTATCTCCCTCTCCTGGATGTTGAAGTGGTGTGGAGTTTACCTGATCTTCATCTTTCCTTTCTTACATTTTTTAATTCTACAAGAACATGGAGTGTGACACTCATATTGTTTTGCTTTGGACTCTGTCTGTGAGAGAAATGGAGGCAACAGCTATGCTATCAGCAGCGGGTGGGCTAAGAACTGGGTTTATTTGGGAGGATCTGATAAAATAGAAAGTTGGGTGTTTTTCTAAGCCATGCTCATGGCATGGACTAGTGTTAATAGGTAAGAGTGACAACTGGGCATCTGAGAACGTGTTACTGCATAGGACCCAATAGTGGGGAGACAGGGAAGATAATACTCAGTTTTGAATTACGTGAAGAAGCACAGTGAATTTTCAGCATGTGTACAGACTGTAGTTTTGATTTGTGTTTCTGTCACTTAGAGAAAACAATTCTGTTTTGTTTCATGGAAACTTACCTGTGGATTAATTAGTATGCCAGGTGTTGTAATACCCAGTGTGTGATAGGAGTTTCCTTCAATATAATAATTTATGAACATTGGGTGGTATTGCTTCTTGAGATTCGGCCACTTTGCACTACTCAGCTGCAAAAAGACCTGGAATCACTGAAAATGACCAAATAACACAAATCAGCAGGTTGATGTATGCTAATCTGAAATGGCATAAACCAATGCTGCTGTTGAAAGATCTCCCATCATTTATTCCTGCGCTGGCTGTGCAATCCAGCCAACAAAAACCCAAGCACTGAACTGATTTAATTTTAATCTCCCTTAGCCTGTCGGATGTGTGGTTGCACAGTGCTTGTGTTGGCAGGTGGAAGGAGGTGCCACAGGGACACGGGAGAGTGAGGATCATGCCCAAATTCCTGCAGTGGCTCCTGCACCAATAGTGGGCACTGCACTCACACAGCTGCTGCAGGGGTTGTGCCTGGAGAGGCAGCTGCAAGTGAGCACTTTTCCTACCCTGAAAATTGGCCAGGCTGCAATTTGCTGCTCAGAAGAGGTCTCCATCAGCACTGAATCTTCAAGGCCAAGAAGGGCTGCTCTACTGAAAGAGAAAATAACTTCTGAAATAACTCTGTTAGTCAAACACAAATTAGTGGGCTCCATGCAGGAGCAGCTGAATACATTTTTTATTGCCTTTGTTATGCCAGAGGTCAGACTCAATGAGATAATCCTCTTTTATGGCCTTAAAGTGTATAAAACCAGATAAAATTAATCCAGAGGACACTCTTGTGCCTGTTGATGCCTAGCAAGATACCTACTCTATCTGACTTTTGGTATTTGGGGTCATTTTAATTCACAGGCTTTTATTTTTCTTCCATTATTGGATTTTCTGTCCTTGCAGCTCTCAGCTTTTATGGCTCATAGGCAGAAGTAATGAGTGAGTAATGTGAGCAGCATCTTTCTTTGCTGTCTCTGCCAACCTGGACCGCAGCCACAGTCTCCATAGTTTTAAGGGGTTTTAATTTTCTGTGTCCATGAGGAAAGTCAGAACATTTCCTGGGCAGAATACAAACTACAACAAACAGGTCAGGGGCCATTACTCTTAATACACAACTTCTCTGGAAGAAGGATACTGCAAGGTATCGGGCCCAGTTTTCCTATTTTGAATTAATATAAAAGCAAGACTTTTCATCTCCACCATGGTCAAAAGTTTGTTTAGTGATAAAATGTATTTTTTTTAATGTGGATTGAGTCTGATATTTTGTTGTATACTTGCACCTCATCACAGCAGCATATGAATAATAATGCGTCTTGACAAGTATTAGTTATTTTTCCTTCCAGCTCTCAGCAGATATAAACAAGTTCTACTTGTTTGTTGTTTTTGTTGGTTTTTTTTACAGAAATCAAGGAAGTGTCTTGTGTCATAATACACGTTAAGAGCTGGGAACCAAACATACGTGAACTTGACTCCCTGTCTGGATCTGTAATCAAGGCACCGTCAGGAAATTAAAACTTTAGTACAACAAATGTATGTGAAAAACACACAAGTTTTTGGGTAGATGAAGCAAAATCTTTCTGGAAGTTTCCACAATACATTTCTTTAAAAATTTATGTTTAATTTTAGATCTTTCCACCAGAAATGCATGACCCATTTCCCAAGTACAAAAAGAAATGTGGACAGTCAAAGAATACCAACTCATGGAAATAAATGAGGGGAGTCTTGGCTCTCAATTGCACAGATCCTTTGTCACAGCTCAAGTGTGTTCTTTGGGCCTGCGAATGAGATCGTTTTCTTACTAAGTCAGGCACTGGCAGAGTTTTTATCTTCATCATTTTAATGGAGCATGTCCATTATTTGAGGAGTTTATTTCAGAAAAGGGGCCAACTTTGGAAGGATTAAATACCAGCTAAAGAAACAAACCTATATCGCTTGGGGAGGGATTCGGGGGGAGGAAATTGGTGCAGCTTTCTATATGTCTGCTCATTTCCAAGTGCCTTCATGAGACATGATGTGACAAAGGCTGTCAAGTGTTTAGCACAATAAATGGAACCACATTTTAAACACAGTAAAAACGTAATGAAATCAGCCTCTTCTAAAGCCACCCACCTTTACCACAGCACAGTAGAGATTTTGTAATAGAAAAGCAAAAGGAAAGATATAATAAAAGGCATTTCTTTTACACACATATATATATAAAATCCCAAACATCTATACAGGCATGCAAACACAGGACCATTAGTGGAAATAAAAAAAAAAACCCAAAACAACCCAGCAGATTTAAAGTTATTGCTTAAAAGGCAGTAGTGGAAGAAGATGTGTGCTCAAGGGAAGAAATCTCCAGAGTGGAGCTAAAGATCAAGGGAAGAAACAGGAAACACCTGATATGGTGACCTCTACCCCTAAAGAAATGTGGGATGTGAGACTGGTCTTCATCTCCTTGGGAACCAAAGCCAATATTAAATGGTTATGAGATTTCTGCCTGCAACAAGGAGGAAGATTCTCCCTCTGACCAGTCATTGGGCTTGTCTACCATAGCTTAGCAAAGGAAATGGCTGAGGACCAGACAAAAGGAGTTTTTTTCTGTATCTGTGAGGATGAGTCAGAGATGCTGTCTGCTTTGAGACTGCACAAATACCTTATCTTCCAAAAGAGCCCCCTGTACAGATGGGATAAAAGGTGAGGGTCATGGGAGAAGAAGCAGCAGGGAAAGGGAGTAGATTCATTTCTGTGGTTCCCACTGACAGAACAAGGGCAGCGAGCCAAACCTGTGACACAGGAAAAGCTTCATTGTGAGGATCCCAGGTATGGGAACAGGCTGCCCAGAGAAGTTGTGGAATCTCCTTTTCTCCACATACTCCAGCCCTATCTGGACATGGTCCTGGGCAACCTGCTCGAGATGACTCCGCTTTACACTGGGAAAGTGGGACTGGATGACTCCAGAGGCCACTTCTAGCACCAGCCATTCTGTGATCTGTGTCCTTGGACAGGACTTTTCTGCACAGCTGTGCTGCCTATTCCTGTAGGTCCACAGCCCAGAGGAACAGCATTCCTTATGATCATAATTTCCCCCCAAAACGGAAATTCCTAAAGCTGTGGTGGAATAGGCATCTTAAAGGGTTTCAGTATGTGCTTACGTCGAGGTCTGATTACCTGATCACCAAGTTGAGATGCTAGAAATGCTGAAACTGAAGACTGGTAAGTATATTATTGAGAAATATTTTTATGTTACTGGTTCAGACAGAAAAGAAGACGTTTCAGTTCTCTGAAAGCAAGTGTTTTCAGTTTAAATGTCTGTATGTGTGTATATTTAGAAAAAGGTATGATTGATACACTTCTTTGGTCTTACCTTCAGCTAAAGGGGAAGGAAAGATTCTGCTGGAAGCAGTACATTTGTCTTTATCTTCTACCAGTAAAAGGTTTCTCAGGGAAACTTATAAACAGTTCTGTAGGTTAAAAGGGCTCCAGGGTACATCTAACATAACACTGATGACCTGGACTGGAGAGCCATAAATGACTTCTCCTTTTCTTCCATATGTCCAAAAAGAAGTACAGAAAAGTGTGGTGCACCTATAAAAGCTTTCAAATGTGTGTGGCCTCTGAAAAGAAATACTTCCCTGGAATACATCATGGAGTTGCATGGTGAAGAAACGCCTTCATACATTCCTAGTATAGAATGGAAAAGTTTTTAAAGCTGCTGCCATCTCTGCATCTCACTCCCAAGGGGTATAAGAAAGCAAAATAGCCCAGTGGGTGTAATCTGGCGCTCTCTTTCCATAATTTCTTTCTGACTTTGGGGCTCAGAGAGCAGAGAAAAATCTTTTTCTTTTTAAGTCATGGAATCACAGAATAGCCTGTGTTGGAAAGCAGGATCATCTCATTCCACCCTCTGCCATGGACAGGGACACCTTCCACTCATCCAGGTTGCCCCAAGCCCCATCCAACCTGGCCTTGGACACTTGCAGAAATGGGACATCCTCAACTTTCCTGGGCAAACAGGGCCTCATCAAGCCTCACAGTAAAGATTTTTTCCTGATATATCCATGCCATTGGTGTTGTATTATTTGCAAAAGATACTAGTCAAATAAAATATAAGCCTGACTCCTAACCAGAAGATATGATGATGATGATGATGATGATGCTGTTTCTTCCTTTAAGATTTATTTTTCTTTACTTTTATAGTATCTTATTTTTGTGTGGCTTTATGGAAATAGTGGGTAGCTAGGTTTCCACAGAAACTTTCAATACATCAAAAGTTTCTAGACTGACAGGATCCTTCAGTCACATTCTTTTTGGTTTAGGGAAAATGACATTTTCTGTTGTTGAGGTAACTTTAGCTCTGTACTTCTCAGAAGAACCAGTTTCTTGGAAAGGACTGGATTGAATGTAAATCAATGTCCTGAAGGAGCCTGCAAATTTTCCAGACATCTAGTCTGACACTTTTAGGTTCCCAGGTGTCATCTCATGGGAAAAAAATAGCAGTAAAGATGCCTGCAGTTTATAAACAATGGCAAGAGGAACATCCTGACAGGAGGCTGTAATATGATATTTTTCTCTTAGTTATTTACTTGCTGAAGAGTAAGGTTTTTCCTTCAGTCCTTTCCATGACAGGAGGATCCTGCTCTATTCGCCACAAAAATAGTCAACACTTACCTGCACGAAGCAAGCAAGGGAAGCCCTTGGGGCTCTGCCTTGACAACCTCTTCTGGAAGTGGGACCTACAGAGACCCATGTTGCAGAACTTGGTAATCCCCCTGCCATTTCAATGTTGTAGCAGCATTGCGCGTCCAGGTGTCTAAGTCACAAAGATGATAGGACTCTTTTCAAACTGTGGTTAGTGTAAGAAGTCCATCAATGATCTAGTCATAGCCGAGAAGAAAACTAGTCAGGACAGTGATGGGTTCATTCAACATAAGGAAGGAAACAAAGTGTAGAGGATTTCTCAGTGCTGGAGACAGTTGTGTGTGTGGCCTTGCTGTTTGTCAGGGGGATTCCAGCACTGGTTATGCCACATAATTCTGCATCCAGAAGGTATAGAGGTACAACGTCCAGCTTGTGCCTTCAGGTGGAAGAAGTATGGATGCAAAGACGCAGCCTGATACATCACAAACCATGCTTGTTGCAGGTGTGTTGGACTAGATGGTCCTAAATGGTCCCTTTCAACCCAAACCACATGGTTATTCTGCGATTCCGTGTTTCTGTGATTCTCTGATTCAATTAAATGTGCTTCTTTTCAAAGTCTTAATGAGTTTTTCTGAGTTGCTGCACAAGCTATGCCTTCAGCTTGCAGCCACTATCTTTAACTAGCTTTAACAGACCAGGGATTTTGCTTACAAATATTTCAACATAAGGCTTTTCAGTTGTTACGAAATGAGTCAAATGTGACTAGATAGAGCCAGCTGTCATGCAAGCTTCTCCCCATGCTTTTGCCAGGCTGTCACTGTGTGCAGTACCTATATACCACCATACAGCGTCTTGGCTGTTACTGCTTTCTATAGCAAGGCTGAAGATACGAGCTGGCCCTGAATGTTTTCAGTCTTAAAGAACTGTATTATAGAACTCCAAATATAGCAGATGCAAAGCAATTGTCACCATAAAGAAGACATTTTGCACTGGTAAGGCAATGGTGTTACTAACAGCTCTGGGAAAAGTTAGACCTTCCCTTTCTCTGCGTTATCTTTCTGCCCAAATCTCTGGGAGACCCTCACCATAAAGATTTACAGATAATATTTTAGAGCAACCAACTCAGCATTATAAGTCTGGTAGTGTTACAGCTTTCATGGTCCCAAGTTCACAAATGGTTCTTTCCAACACTGTAAGTCTTGGTCACATTTGGAGTGAAAGATTCACAGTGAGATTTATTGATTGCTGCAACAAAGTGAGGTTCAGAAACAGCCATTGATACATACACTGATATCAGAGTACATAAGCAATAGTATTACCAGAGTATAAAACTTACCCAGTTGGTGTCTTTATGGGAGAGGAGATGGGGACAGCCAGCCAGCCATCCCAGGATACAAGAGTGGAGTGTCTTTTTAGCTCCCTTCCGTCTTCAGATTTATTTATATTGTTGAGTGTGGGGAAATGTGAGGGTTTTATCTTTTCTTCCTGTTAGAGCTGGGATTAATCCACGGAATGCATTTTTCGTGTTCAGACGCAGTGTTTATTAATTTTTACCTATAGCACAGTCTCATGGGTCGTGAGCTCTAACAACAAGGTAGAAAATGGAGAACCTCTAACTCTTTCCAAGTCTTTTAAGCTGTAATTACCCAATAATGAGGTTACCCCTCTATTATTAATACTTTGAACCCAGTAACTGATCACCCAAGGTCCACAATATGGACCTTTGTCTTGGTTCGGCAAGACAGGTGTCTTCCAGGGAAAGCTGGGGTTTCCCTTGGAATGGAGAATGTAAACCCCCTTGCTTTCCAAATTATTATAATTTTGCAATTAAAGGCTTTTTCAGGCAAAGATTTGGGAATAGGAATAACAGTTTTTTTGCTAGAAATATTAAGAGTACAAATGTAGTAGTACAAAAACCAAGCAAACAAAACAAACAGAAGATCCTAGAAACCCTGACTGAGTCAGGAATACAACCTGACACCCTGTTGGTCACGATGTTGGAAGCAGTCCACAGTAAGCCCTCCTGGAGTTGCAGATGTGGTTCTGTTGGAATAGAGATGGTCCTGTAGAAAAAGGGTCCAGTAATGGCGAGATGGGTCCAGTCTTCCTCCAGGAATCCAGTGGGAACACTGGATGCCTGGTGCTCCCGTGTCTCAGTTCTTATCTAGGTAGGAATGGTTTGGCTCCCCCCACTGAGTGGAGCATCTCACAATGGGATGATGTAATGTGTCATGTCACTGGTGAGCCTTAATGGCATTAACAGAAGATATGCCCCTGGAGGGTGGACAGGTCATGGAAAGAGGTAAGGCACAATGCTCCACCCAGTCTTAACAACTGCCCCATTATCAGAAGGCACTCACCCCCTCCCCCCTGGAGTTACAAGAGATAAAGAAAAACATCACCCCAACGGCTTTCAGCAGATGAAATAGAATACACTTTTCGGTTGCGTAACCCAAGACAACATTTTTCACCCAATTAGAAAAAGACACCCAAAATCAAGAAGAAGAAGGTGAAGAAGAAGGACTTAGCCAATGCCTTAAATCCTCCATTTTGCCCCATATATTTTACTATATACTAAAACCTTAAATTCTGAGTTTTTCACCCTGTGAGATCACACAATGCTATTCAAACTACACATCCAGAACCCCAGTGCTATCACTCAACTTCAGAAACCTGTTCCATGGCCTCAGGTCAAATGTAGTACTTGCTTGAGGGTCAGTGTCTTTTAGCACAGAAAGCCTGAAATTTTCAGCCTTCAGGGTTCCAACAGGGAAAAAAAGGTAAAGTTTCAGCTGATGCAATTTCATGTCTAGGTGGAGTTTGAGTGTCTTGAGTCATACATGTAAAGCATGTACAGATTTTATTGCATTAGTGAGGGTGAAGTTGTAAAAGATAATATGTGGTTTTGAGTTAATGAAACAAAGTGGTGATTGGTTAGTCCATTTATTGGCTTAGTTCACGTAAGTTCCATTGTTTAAACAGAGCATGACTACAACACCTCCATGCCTCTCCATCCTTTCCTCGTTCCTTTCTCAGGGAAGTACAACAAGTGTCGTGTGTTCCTCTTCCTCAAGTTGCAGAGAGTTTGTTTCTACTGAACTATTGCCAATGTGGACTTCTTCTTGAGATTTGTTTTACAGTATTTTTCCACAGAGTTTGAGTTTGGTTAATGAAAACAAACATGCACATTTTCTGAGGTTAAGAAACAGCATCACCTTGTATCGCTTTGGAAAATTTTTACAGACCTGTCATTTGGGGAACCTCACAGACAAACGTGGGATGATCAGCAAAGAAAAAGCTCTTCTGCCCTAAACCCAGATTTTCCTTAATGGATTTTATTTTAAACAGTTTCTTCTTTCTTCTTTCTTCTCTGTTGTTTTCTGAGACTGTAAATTCAGGTTCCATCTATGCTAAAATCCACCGTTACAGCTGCTTCACTTTGGAAAAAAAGATTGGTAGAAACAAACTTTTTTTTTTTTTTGGCTGTCACCAGTGGTCTCCTCAAATGGTGAAACAGCATAAAGACTCGTGCACCAAGTCTTTAACCCTGTCGTAGATGGTCACCACATTTGTCAGGCATGATTTTGCCTTTGTTGATTGTTATCAATCACTTCTTTGTTTTTCATGTGTATAAGTTCCAAGAGAATCTGCTCTAGGATCTGCCTGGCACAAAGGTGAGATTGACTGATATGTAGTTCCTAGGGTCTTCTGCTTTCTCCTTGTTAAAAATGGGGCTTATATGTCCCTTTTCCCAGTCATCAGAGAATTCCCCTGACTGTCTTCAGTTTTTCAAAAATGATGAATAGTGGCTTAGCACTTCATCTGCTTGCTGTCTCAGGACACACAGATGAATCTCATCAGGTCCCATGTACTTGTGCACCTTCAGGTGACCTTAGATGGTCTCAAACCTGATCCTCTGCAGCAGTGGGTTTAGGGTCTTCCTTCTCCCAATCCCTGGTTTGCCTTGTTGGGCCTGGACAGTGTGCCTGGAGCACTTACCGTTGGAGACTGAGGCATAGAAGTCATTGCAAACCTCAGCCTTCTCTTTGTATGAGGCCACCAGGTCTCCTGTTTCCTTACTGGGAGACCCCACATGATCCCTACTTTTTCTCTTGCTTGCAACATATCCCTAGAAGCCCTTCCTGTTTTCCTTAACATCTCTGACCAGACTCAGTCCTAAGAGGACCGTGGCTCCCCTAACCTTGTCCCTAAATTCCCATACAATTTTACTGTAGTCCTCTCTGTACGCTTTTCCTTGTTTCACTTCCTGAAAGCTTATTTTTTCTCTCGGAATTTGCACAGGAGCTCCATATCCTTGGAGATCTCCCAGCATTTTCATGCAATTTCCTCATTTTTGGGATACATAGCTACCAAGCTTGGAGAATGGTATCCTTTAAATTCAGCCACATTCTTGGGTCTCTCTGCCCTCCAGGGGTCTACCCTATGGGATGTTAATCAGCAGGTCCTTGAAGAGGCCAAAGTCTGCTCTCCTGAAGTCCAGGGCAGAGAGCTCACTGCAAGCCCTTCTTGCTGCCCTGAGGATAATTTAGGTTCAGGACTTCAAGTTCCAGAGCTGCAGTTCTCATCAGCATAGAACAAAACCCCTTGCTTCCCTCATTTGCCATTTCCCAGTGAACCTCTGAAGGCTGCTTGTTGCATCGTGTAGCAGCAGTGTTCATCGTGTCCAGGGAGGTACAGGCACTGGCAGGGAGATAGACAAGTCTCTGTTTGGTTAAGCACAAGGGTCCATTTTGTTTCTGCCCCCCCACCCCGAGCCGGGGTGGGAGAAGAAAGTGAAGAGAGCCAAGGCCAAGAGGCGAGAGAGCAAACCCCACCCCCGTCTCCCCTTAAGTAGAGGGTCTGGGAGTGGGGCAAAGGGCAGGTACGGGCATTGACCTGAAGCCAGTAGAGACACACCGAGGGGGAAGGAACCACAGGGCCAAGGTCATTGAGGAGGGGGCAGAACCGACCAAACCATTGTGTACAGAGCACATTGGAAATATCCCCTCAGGCCGGAGGGGTAGCTAGGGTCTGCCTTGCCAAGGCCGGACCCTGGGTATTACACTGAGTAGCTGAAAGGACTCCACAGCTGCTGAAACTTTCATAGCAGCTTCCTGCTAGATCTTGGAAACCAGAGCTACACTTCATGCACTGTTCAGGTGTAGTGTGCCAAATCCCCTGCTGGGCTAAACCAGAGGCAATGCTTTACATTACACTACATTTACATTAACCTCTAGGATCTTGCCCCAGCAGGAGACATGGCCCTTTAGCCTTGGCACCTTTTAGAGTACACATATTCAAGAAAATAAAACAACAGAAACAGGGAAGTGCATGTAGACTTGCAGCTTCCAAATCCTTTTTTATCCCAAACAGAGCACAAAGGGAAAGATTAATGGTGATTTGTTGCAAGCAGGGAACAGTTGATAAATGTGTAGGGTTCATGATCTAGTGTAAGACATTTTCTTTTGCTTTGACTGGGGAAAATAAAATAGATCCAGCTAACAGCTCAGCCATTTTCCTCTACACCCAGCCTCCCTCATCTGATTGCATCATAAAAAGACTGGCTCACATGAGGGAAGCTGCTGATTTACAGGTTCAGCTTCCTCTCAGGAGGGCAGGTTGAAGATGCTGTTGTTGTTTCCTTTTCTTCCCCTCTGAAGTGCCTCCTTCTGGTGTGTCAGCTTGGTGCTGCTCTTTTTTGTGTATGTGGGATTTCATCTCCCTGCTCTGTGCTCCCTGTTGGATGTCTCTAATGAGATCATTTGGACTTTGGTTTCAGTTGACTCTGGTGACCCCCAGGCTAAAAGGTCTGAAGAAAAAATTCTAGGATAGATGAATCTTTTAGAATATTTTTTCTCCTCCCCCTGCCATTTTGTTGGGGCCTTTTTGTATGTTTGTTTGTTTGTGCAGGATTTTGGAAGGGTTGGTCTTTGTTGTTGTTTTGAGGGGAAAAAAAAATAGGGAAAAATACAAAAAGAAAATAACTTTATTTTCATATGAAATTGAAAACTTGGCTTAACTGAAGTCTTCAGGAGTTTAGGGGATGGTTTATTTTAGAAATCAGAATTGGACTTTTCCCTTAATCATTGGAATACCATCATGGAATTTCTTTTCAGTACACATTTTGTGCTGCTTTTCTTTCTCATTCTTCCCTTTTTAAGCCACAAAAAGATGCTTTTTGGAGAAGAGTCTGGGGAAATTAACGGTACCTATCCTCTCCAAGGAGTGGTGGGATGTTCCCCCCCCTCCTCATTCCCCTGTTCCTTTGGTTCCAGACCTGTTAGAGACTTTTTGTAAGTCAGTACTGACTAATGTCAGTCTGGTGTGTACTTGAGCATAATATACTGGGGAGTGAATAGAGTCCTCATCCTAGTCCTCAGCTGACAATGAGCCCATCCTGGAAGAGGAGGTGATAATTAGCTGCTCTGCTAGCATCCTTGGAAGAAGAAAAAGTAGGGATTGATTGGGCTCTGTAGCCAGAATTGCCTAATTGCCTCTAAAAGAAAGGTCTGGGCATTGTTTCAGAATAATGTAAGAGGCTGGTGCTGCTCCCATTCAGGCAGTGAAGTGACATAGATCTTGTGTGGTGCAAGCAGGCAGTGGTCCATTGAAGAGAAATTCAATAGGTGATCTTGCCTGGTACAAAGGTTTGTTTCAGCTCATGAATTATGCACAAGACTCACTCATTTTGATCACCATTTCATGCTCCCCTCTCAGCATGGCTCAGCCAGCCATGTCACAGAGCAAGGACGCTCCAATGTGACAGCATGAAGCTTTGTGTGACCCCATACCCAACCCCAGACCAAGGATACTGCCTCTCCCAGCCTCCTGCCTTGCCCAGCAAGTCGCTCCCCATCACCACCTGCATTGAGTGCAAATATATTTCAGAGAGCACAGGATGAAATGGCTGTGGTGCCAGTTTGGTGCCACTTTCCATCAACAACAAAATCACCACAAAATTTAAATATATAATGAACTAGTGTAGTGACCAAAGGGGGGTTTTCCCTTAATAAAATTCTACTTTTCTTCTTGCACCTTATCAAACTCTTAACTTCTACCCCAAAATATTTGTAGGTAGTGTTTATTTCCTGCCAGCTAACAATCTTGGCTAGAATGACAGTATTGCAGGAGAATAGTACAAACCACAATGGAACATCCAAAACTTGTCTTGCTTTAGCCTGTTTTCTGCACAGCAGGCCCTGCCTTTAATATCACATCTTAACAGAGAACAATTTCTCTGGGAAAAGCATAATCAGGCAATTTGCTCACTGTGCCTCTGTATAGTTCCAGGCTCTCAATGGGAAAGGAGGCAAATAATTTGGATTTCTTTTTTAATTGGATGTAGGACTGAAGGAAAGAGAAATTGGTGAAACCTTCAGATGTGTTCATCTTATATTTGGTTTCACACCAACTTCCTTATGCTCTGAGACACCTCATGTTAATGATTAAACTTCTCAAATGTGCAGTGTGGGAAAGGAGAGAAAACCATATTTTTCCCTCAAGAATCCTTTGTGAAACCCAGAGGTGAAAGTGGTGAGGTAGGAATTCCAACAAGGCAACTTCCATGTCATGCAGGAAACAGAAAACATCTTGTGCCAAATGGTCTCTGTGATAAGGTAGCTGAGGTGATTGCCTGTGTTGGTGCTCCAGGTTGATGCTGATTTGGGTAGTGTAGTCTAAACCTTTCAGCTTCTTCCTAAAAATTCAACCCCTTCGTCTCTGGCACTGGACTATGTCCTTCAGTGATCACCCCGAAGACCTTTCTCCACCCCAATCTTCTCTGCCTTATAAATCCCACTTCCATTCTGACAGCTCACCACCGTGCCAGCGATTATATACTTTCAAGACTATTTAAGCACTGTGAAGAAACAGAACTATTACAGAGAATCACCCTTGGGAGCACAAAGCTGATCAGCACTGCTGGATGTTGTCTGTAGCATTTGTGCCATAAGTGGCAACTCACTGCCTCCAGCATCAGAACCATCTGGCTGTGGCTCCTGAGACTACGGAGGGCTGTAGACCCTCACAGGGACATCCAGAGATGGAAGGGGAACATGCCTGGAGGCAGAAATATTGGGAAAAGAGTGAGACCAACAGATGTGGCTAAAGTAATTACTGTAAATTCCTGGATCCTTACTATAAGCTAAAAATACTTACCCCTGCCTTATCACTCACTTTCTCCTTTTAAAGTGTGAATTTGGTGCTGTGTAAAGTGCCTGAGTGGTAGCTCGGGGAGCTGAGGCCTATGTCCCTAGGACATAAGGACAAGCTCTGTGAAAAACTGAAACAAGAGAAACTGAACAAGCTTTCCTTCACACAAACCTGCAAATGTGTCTCATCTCCAGCTGTGCAGCTTGCCCAGGAGCAACAGGGAGGAGAATTCCTTCCAAGTAAGGCAGCCAGGGGAATCCCACAGCTATTCTGGATCACAGAGTCACAGAATAGTTTGGATTGGAAGGGATCCTAAAGCTCATCTTGTTCCACTCCTGCCATGGGCAGGGACACCTCCCTCTATCCGAGGGTGCTCCAAGCCCCGTCCAGCCTGGCCTTGGACACTTCCAAGGATCCAGGGCCATTCACAGCTTCTCTGGGCAACTTGTGCCAGGGCCTCCCAGGGAAGAATTCATTCTCAATATCCCATCTAACACTGCTCTGTGTGAGCATGAAGTCATTCCCCCTTGTCCTGTC
Source organism: Trochalopteron elliotii (assembly GCA_024734555.1). Taxonomy (NCBI): domain Eukaryota; kingdom Metazoa; phylum Chordata; class Aves; order Passeriformes; family Leiothrichidae; genus Trochalopteron; species Trochalopteron elliotii. The sequence continues at coordinate 862,268 of JANPWX010020150.1, forward strand.
ACTCCAGGCCCCTGTCCATAGTCCCTCTCCTGTAACCCATTTACATGTAGGAAGGTAGCAATAAAATTACCCTGAAGTCTTCTCTTCTTCAGACTGAATGGTCCAAATTCTTTCAGACTTTCCTCATAGGAGAACTGCTCCATTTCTCTAATCATCTTTGTGGATACACAGAGCCCGCAGTGTAGGTGAGCAGTTGAGCACAAGTTAAAGCACAATATAGCTTTAGTGCAAGGTTAGCTATTATTCCAAGTCAGGAATAACAAGCTGGCTACATTTCACACCCCTAGTTCTGATGGGTGGCTGAGCAGTGTTGGATCAGTGTTGGCTGAGCAGATCCTACAGAGAGGTGTACAAGGATCCTTCCAGGCCCTCATGATTTCACCGTACCCTGAGGGCTCATTGCAAACCGGTGTTACTTCCACTGGTGTGGAAGCTGCTTGTATTTGGAGTTGTAACCTGAAGCCGGTGCACTTCAACACGGCTTATCACTGGTTTGTTAGGTCCAGCAGCTGCAGGGACTGGGCTGCATGGCAGCTCATGTTGTCCTGGAGATGGAGCATTATCATTCTGCCACTGGCTTCGCTCTGTCCAGCCCTGTCAGCATCAGTCACTGCCAGCCTCCTGCAACCCTCTGCGTATCTCAGGCTGTCTCTTTGAATCTGTCCTCGAGGCTGCCAGGTTTTCCTGCCGGCAGTGGCTGTGGAACGCTGGCTGCTGAGGCCTGAGTGAGAGTCCCATGCTGAGCCCTGAAGGGCCACATGCAGTTTGGCAACCGTGGCTTTGGCTCCGGTGCTGGGGAGCAGCGGCGCGGGCCAAGGCTGGCACATGGTTCACATCAAATTCCCATGTTTTATCTTTCCTAGTTGTTTTATTAATGGCTGTTTCTAAGTAGACTTCCTGAGCTGTGTTCACAATGCACTTGCTAGTTTAAACTCCAGCATGTTCACATCTCCAGCTGCTTACATGGATTCTGTATGTCTATGCCTTAGCTGTCGCTGGGTCTGATTTTTGCTGACAGGAAGGTTGTATTTATCTGTAATTTCCACCAGAACCACTGAGAAGTTGTATGAACCCAAGAAAGCAGCAGCCACAGTTGAATCACAGTGTTGCAGTGTTGTTTTAATAATAACAAAATTAAGATATAGTTTTGTTTCTTATCCAGTATAATTTTTTGTAAAATGAAGTTATTTCCCACAGCTTAAATATATCCTGTGTTTTTGTGCTACTTTTTATTTAATTTTTCTGCTGCCTTTTGTTTAATTTTTCTGCTTGAGATCAATTAATTTTTCCTTAGATTTTGTACTAAATTGAGCAGCTTCTTTGCTTTCTAATTGGGATATTGAGTGGAGATTTTCAGAGTGGTGGGAAGCCTTGGCTAAGGACAGCACTGTGCCCTTTGGACATGAAGCACTGGATTTTAACATTTCCATGTAACTATGACCTCCATTTAATAAATTATGGAGAAGACTGAAAGATCAATCATAATATGTTAAATCCACATCTAATAGAGACAAATCACAGGATCACAGAATAATTTAGGTTGGAAGTGACCTTAAAAATCATCCCATTCCAACACCTTGCCACGGGCAGGGACACCTACCACTAGATCAGGTTGCTCAGAAAATGTCTCTTACAATTGGATGTTATCATACATGGCCCAAATAACATGCAGCCCTGAAAATACTGGTGAACTCAGTTGTGATTTTATGATGCCTGACCCCTTTGAACTTCATAGTTTGCAGTCCATGGAAGTCTAGTATCTGAGGAGATTCACATCTAGTACATAGAGCGATGGCTCCTTGAATTCTGATGAGTAGTCTGCTTGTCTCCAGCCTACAAGTTGTTTTAAGTAAAACTTTGATTTTACCTTTCTTAATCCTGAAATGTTTTGTAGCAGTTGGCGTGGAGACATTCCAGTGACTGAGAAGGGCAGACGTGTCTAATGCAGAGGGGAAGTGCCTGCATGTGTATGTGCTTGTTTGTGACATTTCAGGATCCTTATTCTGAATAATAAATTCTTTAGAACAAAATGGGAAAAGTTCATCAGAGAATATTTACTTACCTTTTTCTCTTCTAAAATCATAAATTTCAAGTCCAAGCAGAATGGTGGGGTTCATCTAACTTGCTTACCCCAGAATGTGGAATTACTCAGTGTTTCCTACACCAAGCTCTGCTATTAAAACCTTGACAAAATACCCCAAAGCACAGGAATGATCTGCACTGTCCTGGGCAAGGTATTCCAGTGGTTAATTACCTACACATGCTGTGGGCGTATACTGACCTTTTTAAGTAGTAAAAATGCTGTAAGAGTCAAATTTTTAACTGCACTTTCCCATTCGTTACAGAGTCTTTTGAAGAAGAATTTCATGTTAATTTAGTCTTGCGTAAATTTAATGCTTGGGGAAAATGGGAAGTTAATAGCAATGATTTCTTCCAGGTGTACAACAAAAATGGATTTCCAACATTAACTATGCTGCTAGTGTGCAGTGTCTTAGAAATATGCTTCATTTACCATTAAAATGAATATTTTAGTGGCAGAGTGGAGCACAAAAGCATATCTGAGCAGGGCAGCACATAAAATAGAAGGTTACACCATCATCTACTGTCAATGGCTGCTGTTCCACACTGGGCACCCAAGGTGAGAGTCAGACACAATCATCATTAGGAAGAGAAGGGCTATGAGCAGTTTTTAAAAATATCTAGAGGGAAATCGTTATACAAATAGTCAAAGATATTGAAAAGAACCCCAACAAACCACAGAAAAGCACAGAACAAAATGAAAATCATAATCAAGAAAAGTATCTGAAATAACCAACAATCCCCTTGCAAGCAGGAGGGTGAAGAATTTGTAAATTATTAAAGTACCTTGCACTATTCTTTCTGAAGTAAAAGTAAAATCAGATACCTGGTTTTATCATGCATAGAAATGAATCTGCACCACATCTCTGCCTAGACTACTACACTTGAATGAGCTATGCTAATTGCATCTCAAAAACGAAGGACGTGGCATTCAGACATGGCCGGTCCTGTTTCTTCAGTCCAAATGGGCAAATGCCCAATCAGAGTTGGTTAGTAGGTAACATTTTTAGACTAAAAATTAATTTTTAAATCAGAGCCCTTTGCATGTTCTTTATTACTTATCCTCTAATGAAATTTCAAGTTGAAAAGTCAGTTTATTTTGGAAACTACACAGGTGCCATATTAAGAAATGCACAGTCTGAGAAAAGCAAATCCATATGGTCTATTTGGATATTGAGTGAACCACTAATTATCCTGCAACATGTCTTACCAGCAGATGCCTAAGGAAAAAATGTAGGAAAAAAATGCATTCAGCTTCCTAAGGTACTTTTTGAGCCAGACGTAGAATTGACTTCAGTTTGTTCAATAGCTATCAATGGACCTGCAAAAACACATAAATAATTAAGGTGATTTGACTGAAAACAGCTTCTTTTACACAGCTATTAATTAAATCTTTGAGCTACTGATAGAAAAGCAGAAATCATATGAAACTGATTAAACATAACATCAAATCCTTCAATAATTATTTTTGAATATTAAATAGAAGACACCAAATAATAAGATCAGGCCAGCAAAGCAGTGTGGTTAAGGAAAGCACACAAGACACACCAATGAATAGGACAAGAGATACATCTTAGAGAAGGAAGCAGATAAACAAAATCTCCTGGAGAATGTGTACAACAGAACTGGTTGTGGCCAAGAGCATGAAAGATTTCTTAGAAGATGAGGTTTTCTCGGAACTCCTTTGGGTAATGTGTTTAACCATAAAATTAACTCCAGCTTTGATATATATTTCACTAGGAGAGCAGGAAAATGTTCCAGTAAAAATCATTCGAGACACCTTTGAAACAGTCATGTCAGTTTATAATTGTGTCAAAGCTGTTAATCCTTGAGTGAAATGGATTGAAGCTTTTCATCTTCCAAAGGCTGATGCTGTCGGTGAGACCTCGGTTGTGTCTACCCTAAACCACCATGGCACACTGGGATGTGACAGGTGTGAGGTGTGGTTGTACCTTTGGCACTAACAGGACACTTTTTAAAAGGCAACTAAGGATTCAAAGTCCAAATGAAGCTTCTGTGATATGCGTAGCTAAAGGCTTGCCAATGTTTTACTGCCAATGAAGTTCTGCAGGATATGTTCAGTATTGTAATAGTTTAATTAATTAATTGAAATATAAAAAAGTAGGTCTATCTGCTAAGATTGAAAATTGTGTGAAGGTGAAGAGAAATCAAGGATGCAAGCCCCCCCTAAGGTTTAGAATTCAAGCTGATCTCATAAAAACTGGTGTAACTGAGGAGAAAGGACACATTTCAGGCAAAAGAGTAGGGAACAGCTGAAAAAAAAAAAAAAAAAGAAGTCATCCATAAAATTTCACGGTGGAGCATGACTGTTCAAACCTTGCAGAAAATATCTGTCCCAGCAAATACCAAGCTGAACAAATTCAACACCATTATTGGTGATTAGGAAAAAAAAAAGACTACCTTACTGGGATGCATAATAGAAGAAATGAGGCCGTCTCATGAGCACCATTGAAACTTCAACAAATGAACAACTTTGCTCAGTTTTGATCCTTACAAATGGAGGAAGTTTGGAACCAAGTCGATGCTGGAATAAATTCAGGATAAGGTAACAAAAATGATCTGGGGTTTAGAGACTGGAACATCTAGAAAAAATTGAAACAACCAAAGTTACTTAATTTATAAAGAGACCAGGAGTAGACATCATAACAATATTCAAGCTCAAAACAATATACTGTGTTAGGAGGAAGAAGTAAAGCAAAAGCTGTTGTCCTTCTTTCTTAGGTGTGGGATGGGTAATAATGGACTGAAATTGCAGCAGGATTTTTCATAGTCTAATGGCAGTGGGGGATTTATTATTGTATTACATTCCCTAGGGATGTTGTGAAAGTCTTCAATAAGATGTTAGGAAAACATCTGCATGGATGACATAATAGATTCAGTTCTGTTTAAGGCATTGGAATGGCCTATACAGTCTTTCTGTGATGCTTTTTTTTTTAACTCTCAACCCTATAATTATAATGGAAGTGGAAAATCAGGCATTCTACAAGAGAGAGGAAGTTGACAATTTCAGTGAGTCATTAGATCAGAGATGGATATCCTACATCTTAGAAGCTGAATATGATCCAGGACTTCATGTATATTGCTTGTCACCCTACTATATTTTGGGAATGTGATGTGGTTATGGAAGAAAAATAATGCATACATTAATAGGAGAGTCAAGAATGGTGTCAGAAAATACTTGGACCCCACAATGAAGAGGGTTTCTTATAAAAATGCATGTTCAAACTCTCTAGAGTTTATGAATGTTACTGTAGTATAATAGCTCAGTGGAACAACCAGCTGCCAAATTCTTAATTGAACAAATAGCTGAAAAAGTGTCAGTAGTGGCAATTAATCATAAAGGGGTTTTTTTTGCATTTCTAGTTTTTTCAAGGGAAACAAGAGTTCCATAAGGTCAAACCTCCAACAAAACTACTTTTGTTGGGGAAATGTAGCAAGACCATTTGTCAGCATTGAGAATGCTCATTTTGGCTGAAACTAAATTACCTAGGGATCCAAAGAATGATGAATTTACAGATGGTTGATGTCAAGGCAAGTTGCCAGATTCTTTGCCCTGGCCTTTTCTACAGGAACAAAACAATGTGGAATTGATACCTCGAGCACCTTTTCTCTTCTTTTCTCAATGCATCTAACAAATAACAGGCAAATAAAATAACATATGGTCAATATAACTAAACAATCAGGGTATGTGATATACAACTCAGTATGTGCACATTTCCCATTATAAATGTTTTAATAGTCATTTTTAGAGATGGTATGTTTTGTCTATGTATGATTAATTAAAAAATAATTATCCTCATCTCTGAAAATGGGAAACAATAATTGGGCCATAAAATCTAAGCAAACACAGAAGCTGTTGCCATTTCTTTAAATCACAACTAAAAATATTTACTGCAGCAGTAAAAGGGATCCTGAACCAGCCACCACAGGTGGTCAAGGTGAGCCAGCAATTATAACAACAAATACTACTGAGCAAGAGGCATACCAACATCCTAACCCCTCATGTTTCTATTTTTGGTGGATTGTGCATTAACGTAACAAATAAAATAACTGCATGTATATTATAGGAATTCATAAAGAAGAAAAAAGAAAAAGAAGAAAAAAGGTTCTTTTTCTCCCCAGCGTGATTGTGTAGAAAACAATCAGTGAATGAACCCTGCTTCTACATGCTGAGGGACTATCCAGGACTAATTTTTTCCAACTACATACTTACCCTGTGTTTCTCCATGTCCTTATGTATCAACATTGAATCATAAAATTGTTTGGGTTGGAAGGGATCTTAAATACCATCTTGTTCCACCTCCTGTCATGGACAGGGACACCTTTCACTAGCCCAGGTTGCTCCAAGCCCCGTCCAACCTGGCCTTGGACACTTCCAAGGATGGGGCAGCCACAGCTGCTCTGGGCAACCTGTGCCAGGGCCTCAGCACCTTCTGAGTAATGGGCTTCTTCCTGACATGCTGTGTAAGAAAATATCCCCCAACCTGGAAATATTTCACTTACTGCCGTTGATGAAAATCTTAAAATTGGAACAGAACTACAACGGTTACAAGTAACCCTCTCACATGAGAGCATTGACACAACTAATTAGTTCTCACTGAGAAGCTTATGGTCTTCTCTATTCACAAGACTTTCCTGAAATCCTTGGGTTGGGCCATATAATTACCTGGTTTGCCTTGAATCTGAACTGTTTCTTTTCCCATCTAGATAACAAAAGTCTGTGAAATCATCCTCTAGAAGCATATATACAAACATTGACAGGGCTCAGTACGTAACAAGAACAGTTAAAAATTGCTAGAATGTGAATTATGGAATACAGACATACAAAATGTCCTGGTATAAGTCAGTCCATTCCAGCCATGGTATTTCTGGATAAAACAGGACTTCAAGTGCGATGTTCCAGTAAGATTTTTGAGATCTACATCCTTTTTCTTTTCATACAATGTCTGTTTTCTGTCTTGTATACTGGACATATGTGAGTGCAGGTGTGTATGACTGTGTCTTTTTACTGGAGGCAACAGCTTTTACTGTTGTGGGTAGGAAGGCTTGTGTTCCAAAGATAATTTTAATGTTTAAATCCAGTGTCCACTGTGAGGAAAATCTACTGCTTCCACGTATAGAATCTGATGAGAGACCTTTTCATGAAACCAAGTGCATGATTCCTACAAAGTTCTATTCTCTCTCCTTTCTCATACCAGCTTAAGGAAGGAAAAAAAAAAAAAACAAAACCCCCAAACAAACAAACAAACAAAAACCACACCCAAACAAAATAAAGAAAATCTCCTCACACCCAGAAAGGAACCTCACAAAGTGCGTGTTTAGATATTTATGGACAGTCAACATCTCCAATGGCAGTCACATTTCATGCACTGTATCTATAAACTATTTTGAATTTGGCCAAGCCAATCACCTAAAACATCCCTTTCCTAATGAAAAATCAGATAAAAACTCCACAAAGAAATACTAATTTCCTGGTGTTCCCTGTTCTCAAAGTTGTGTCAGGAATGCTGGGAGTTGTCTTTATTAGGTTTGCTTCAAGCCTCTAAGATGTCTGGGGGATCCTTCTGTTAACTCATTTTCCATCCTTCCCAGTGCAACCAACAAATTACAGGCAGAGGGTGAATAGAGGATTAGGTGTGTGTTATGAAAGTGACTGTTTTTTACCATGTCCTTACCTGGAACAAAAGGGATTGAAGTGAGCTGATTTTCATGGAAAGTATCAAGTCCGGCACAGAGATCAGTTTTACTCATGACAGCAATTACTTATGACCTTCAGAATTAGCCCTGCTCTCATTTTTTCATATTTGGGCCTCATCTTACAACTGGTCTCTTTCCAGTTTCTCCTATTGATCTTGCTAGCACTTGAAACTTATTACAGCTGGTAGCAAAATAACTGTTCTTATTCCCTGGAACATCACAGCCTATTTCTGTGGGCAAGCCTTTGTTATCCTTCTTTTGCTCCAGACACGCAATACTCTGAAAATACCACTTCTGCCTTCAAAACCAAACCCAGGTGTCTTTATTGAACCCACTCCACCAAACTCCTTTTCACCTCTAATTTTAATTGAAAAAGCGGTGCCTCAGTGTTCCAAAACCGCAATGCGGTTTTTCTCCTAATCTTATAACTGAACATTTCTTTCTGTTTCCCTGCTCTGAAAGCCCAGTGTCAAGATGACCCAGTAAAGACTCTGTGAAAAATGTGGTTCAGAGGATAGTCCACAGTGAATGGGTGGATATGAACTTTTGAGTGGGAGGCGTGTAGCCTACATAGGCACAGAACAGCACAGAAAAACAAGCTCTGATGCTTAGTTCTCCCTTCTCCAGTTTTAATGCCTTGCCCTCAAACCTCAGGCCTCTTATCTGCTTTTACAGCTTCTCACATTGCCCCTGTCAGTTCCACTGAATAAATGATGTCATCCTTGTCTGCTTGAATGTTTACTTCTTTCTGCACTGCCTTTGGCACACAATACTCTTCCCAAAACTAATCCATCCTGAAAGCCATTTTTCTTTTCCTTTGGATCTACCCTCAAGGCCTGCAGTAAAATGGCAACTGTAAGTGGCTAAGCAGATGCTAAGAATGTAAAAGCCTTTTTTAAAGTATCTGCCTCCTGAAGCCAGCTCTGTAACCTCAAAGGGAGCACTTCGACTCCCAGTGCAAGCAGAGGAAGACCTAAGAAACTTGAGATAGGTCTGACTGCAGAAGGCAGAGAGGAGAGATGATTAATGTTAGCTGCTGAACAGGCATCTTTCAAACCCGCTCAGGGCTGGTGAGCGTGACTGAGAAAACACCGCAGACTTTACGCCTTGGTTATCTCAGCCGGAGCTCCAGGGACACACCGCCCACTGTGCCCTGATCAAAGCCCACAGCCCCCGGTGGAAAGAAGCCAAGGAAACTGTTTTCCTGACAATGGAAGGAAGCGGCAGCAGCAGCTGTGGCTGATGCCGTGTGTTTGTGCACCAGCTTGCTTTCCCTGGCTGGGCTCTTCCGCTGGCAAAGAGGAGTGACAGACCTGCACTCGGGTTTCGTGACACGCTGGAGAACATCCAGACCTTTGCCATGCTTTGGAAGAAAGAAACAGGAAAAACTTCCTCTGGCAGTTGTCCGCTCCAACAGATGTGAAATGAAGCCATCACCCTCAAACAAAACCACTAGAAGAAACCAGGGAGGGAAAGACTTTACCTGTGAATGTAGATGGAGCCTGACCAGGCAGGGAGGGATGTGCTGAAATCCATTGTTGCAAACCTGGGAGCTTCTAAAACTGAAGAAATCCATTAGATATTTGGGGTGAGGTGTTGGCTTGGAAGGATGTACCTTACCAGGGACTGAGGTCATGGGACTACTCCAGTTTTCTTCAGGTTTATGTAATTTGTCTTTTGAAAGAATGGATAAGGTAACCAAGGTTTCTAGCATTCCATTTCCTCAGTCTTTCTGCTCTAATGTGCAACTATTTAATATGTGTGAGTTTACCACTGCTCTTTGGATGACTGTGTATTTTATACATTGTCCAGTATTGTGAGAGTGTCACTAAGTGTTTTGGGAAGGATTAATACAAATTATATGAGTAATAACATGAGAAATGGAAAAAGCAATGAATCTGGAGCACAAAACCCTGCTTCTGTCCTGGGTGCTTGTTCGTTTTTTATGAGCTCTGCTGTACTGTGTGATTCTGTGCAAGGTTCTCAGTGTGGTCTTCATTTGACACAGCATAATCTAAAAAAAAAAAAAAAAAATTAAAAGCATTTTCTCTTTATCTTCTTATTTGCAGGTACCAAAAAGCCACCAAGTGAGCCATTCAAATAAAGTGTACTACTTGCCCTTAATTGAATTTACTGATTTCAATATAATTGCATATTCAGCACCATTATTTAATTTCAGGATTTAATGAATATTGTCAGATCTCCTGAAGGGATACACATGAGGCTGATGAACTGGCTCCTGGTTCAGTTGTGCTGTGTAGTCTCAAATTCCATTTAACTAGAGAAAGGTTTCTGCCTTTGACCTGTATGACACATCTCTGAACATCTGTGTGTTGCACCTGTAGGAAAAGTGTCCCCTGTGCATGCAGCCCCCTTACACCTTCAGGGTCATTGGCAACCTCTTATTCTTCTTTGCAGCTTCTGTTTATCATCACAGAAGCAGAAGAAAAGAAGTTCTGCAGGGATTCAATTAGTGCACTGTTTCCAGGTGTATCTGCCTGATTGGGATATCATCCAGGTCTGCTGGGCTTGGTGTGGCAGTACAACACAGCCCCTCTTCCCTATTCCCACATGAAGGCAGTTCATGATTTATCAGTGCAATCATTCAAAGCCTCCCTGCCCCCCACCCCCTTCATTATCACAGCTCCCCTGTGCTGATTCATGGCCTCAGTTTCAGGAGGTGAAGAGGGCACCTGATGTATGGAAACTCAGTCCTGCTGCACAGGACAGGTGTGAATGTACTGCTGAATGTGATAATAAAGGTAGTTAACAAAGATTAGTGAGAAAATACTTTTGAGCTATATCATGGAGCCAATCCCCATTTTTTTTAAGAACACTTTACTATCAATTTAGACATCAAAGAGATGTTTATGAAAAACTTCTTGGAGTTCTGATGATAATTGAAGCTTGAGTCACTATCATCTCTATGACCAACTAAACCAGTGAGTGTCTCAGAAAACAGCCATGAATTTTTGTTTTTCCTTCCCTTTGAAACCACAAGCATCCCTAATTTTTCCTTCAAAAAACAAGAAAAAATAGATATTCCCAAAGACCATAAATTATTTCTCTGAGAGTATTAAGGTATTTTCTATAACAATGGTTTTAAGAATTTAACCTGCTTATAGAAATGGAAGATAATAACTTAGTGGGAGAAAGTTGGGATCAACTATAGTGGATAAATTACTTTTTAAAAGTAAATGAAGCGTAAATTACGGTATAGAATGAGGGAGCAACCAATTGCTCTTCCTTTGCATCATGTTACACCAATATTAAAGAGAATTGGTTTAAACAAGAAACTCGAACTAGTAAAAGAGACGAAAAGGAAGGGAAGAAATATTGATAAGAGTGGATATGTGGAATAAATATAAGCAAGAGGTAAGGAGTAAAAAAAAGGGTATTGGAGAACAAAGAAACAGTAGAAAAGTATACATATATGTCATGCTCCTTCTAAGACTGATTAAATCTTACAGATAAATTGAGGGAAGATATGACTCTAAATCTGCTTGTAAGTTATAAATGTATGTTCATTGAACAAAATCTCCAAGGCAGTGCCAACCTAAATACCCCTTGGTGTGGAGATATTAGTTTAGATCACAACAGTACAACCAGACTGCATGACTCTGTCCCTTAGGTGAAGTAATTAAATACATAATTACACTGTTTCTGATTTCAGAGCTGGCTCTCTTGATGCATACATAGCCTGCAGTCATTTCACCAAGCTCTTTATGCAGATAACTAGATCATGTTGGACATATATGCTGTCCATTTCACTGGGATTACTTGGAGCTGATTGAAAATCAGAACCTGTTAATGAAGAGTTCAAAAATTTAGCAGTCAGAGCTTGCTACCATAGTGAGCCTTTACTATAATGATAAAAGAGGTTTACAAATATCTCTGAGAGCTCCGGGCAAAACAGGGATTTATTTACCTTTCAGTCAGCCTATGAAAACAAGGAGTTTGTGCAGAGCAAGCACAGTTTTGCTGTGTGGCTTCCATTTCATCACACACTCCTAGTTACTCAGCAAATGGAACCAACTATAAAATAATTTAGAAATAAAGACACCTGCTTTTAGTGGGTTAATGTCAACAGGTTAGAAAACATCTGCAGTAACTACTGATCGTATCTCATGTTAGAATATCCTGAGTTAAAAAGAACTCATAAGGATCAAGTCCAGCTCCTGGCCTGACACACCCCAACAATCCCACCCTGTGCATCCCTGGGGACTACTGTCCAAATGTTCTGGGACTCTGGCAGCCTTGGGGCCGTGCCCATTCCCTGGGAAGCCTGGGCAGTGCCCAACACCCTCTGGGGGAAGCAGAACCTTTTGCTGATGTCCAACCTAAAACCCTCTGACACAGCTCCAGCCATTCCTTGGGGTCCTGTCACTTATCACTTGAGAGATCAGTGCCTGTCCCTCCAATTCCCCTCGTGAGGAAACTGCAGACGATGATGAGGCTTTTCCTCATCCTCCTCTTCACCAGTCTGAATTGCTGCTTTTGTTAAAGAGCGTGCCCATTTTCCCTTCAATTATTTTCCAAATGGAATATATTTGAGAATCACAGGAAATACAAATGTATGAGGAAGATCAGCAAACCTCTATAGATAAAAAGAGGTTTGCTGATCAGAACCTCAGTTCCCTGAGCAGAACCTTACTGTTATCTAAAACATCTTCCTGCACCTGTTTTAATCACAGCCATACAATCCAGTACTGCCAGCAGTTGTGTGCTGGGTGCTGTCATCTCACCTTCTTGGAAGCACAGGACTGATGTGTTTTCTGAAGCACTATCTCTGCCAAATCTTATGCACTTTTGCAAAGATTTTAAAATAATTTTTTTGGATGAAAGGAGTGCTGATTTTCTCCTTCTCTCATCGTTAGCTGTCAGTCTGTAATGATCAGAGCTGAAGGCACTTCCCTGCCAGGAAATTTGTTTAAATTTAAAATTAAATTTTAGCTATGATGTTGAGATCCAAAGCTGATGCTGATGAACTTTTGATGCTGCCATTCCATCATTCAAATATGATATATGTTGCCTTTGTACTGTCTTCCTCCAAACTATGTTCTAGTCGAGAATCAACCCTGTCTCTGACTACAAATAAGGAATTTTTCTTCTCTTGCGTCAGGTATTTTCCCATAATTGCATATCTCTCTCTCATCAGTGACAAGTCTTTCCCCAAGAAGATGCCTGCCTTGAGCATCTCTTGGAAGGATCTTTGTATGGATTTGCAAGCAGAGTGCTGCTAACCATTGTTTTCTCACAGAAACTGCTTTGAGTGTTGGGTTTAGTGTATCTGACACTCATGATCTATCCCAGAGGAGACATGAAGGTGTCATTTTGGGTAAAGTACACTGCAATTTCTTTATAGGAATCTTTCTATGGTAGTTTTTTCTCTTATTACCAAAGAAAAGGAACTGAAACTCTCCCCTTGGGCTTGATTTTGTTTCTGAAAGTTGCTCTAAAATTCTCCAGTAAAGTAATGTAATGGAATTAAGGACCATGGACCCATTCAGAAGCCTGGAATCTCAGCTGATATACAATGTCACTGATATACAGTGAGAAATCTCCTAGGACTCTTCTTCACCTTGGTTGTATTTCTGCTGCTTCTCACCTGCTGCTGCCTCTCTTCTCCAAATTACAATATAATGTCACCCAGAAGCTCCACTGAGTGTCTCCTGTCACCGCACGACCTCAATGCTGAGTTGGATAACAGAATAATAAACAAATAAATCTGTTTTATTTGGAAAATCTGATGAGGTTTTTTACATACTTTTATGTCTCAGCTGACATAAATATAGTTTCTCTTATCATAACTCTTACTGTCTATATAGTAAATACAGTTTCTTTTATTATAACTTGAACATGAGAAGTCTCAGCTGTTTCTCTAAAGCTGGAAAGACATGAGTTGGAGATCACAGACAGAAGCAGAAAATAGGAATAAACCCGGAAACCACCACAATGTGAAGCAACAGAGATGGAACTGCAAAGGAAGAGTTTATTTGGTCCTGTACTTCTAATGCTCTTCCAATACAGTTGCTTTTTATCCTCCTCTACCAAAGAATCATACATTGCCATGTCACTGCATGAGAAACAACTCTATACTGCTTGCTTGACCTGGGGTCCGTTTTTCTGCTTTTGCAACAGTCACAGATTAATACTGTGGTTGGTGGCTGGGTGCTGTGTGGTCGGCATCCAGCTGGGTGCTGCTCAGGAGTTTCCTCCTTCTCTGTCTCAGTCCTTCTGATGTATTAAAATCTGGGTGTTTATTCCAAGTTATCAGACTGTGTCATTTAATAGTGTTTGGCAAGTCTTATTTATTAATATTTTTCCAACAAAAGCCTGTAAGGCAACAGAAAAGTAAAGCGTAAAATACGTTTGACTTAATTGGCAGCAGCAGACTGCATGTGTCAGAAGGAATTAACCTCCAATAAAGTAGGATGTGCAGGAACACAATGTACTAGTTTGATACGGTCTTTCAAAGCTACCATTCCTGAAACAGAAGCAGAAACACAGGTTGGCTAAGCCTGCAAAAGGCCTTTGGTTTGATGCACTTGGAGCAGTTCTCAAAGGTCCCACACATACCTCTCTACAAACCTAGTGAGATGGTATTTAGAATTCTCTGGCCATGTCATACCCTTTTCCACCTTCAGTGTTTGAATCCAAGGCAGATGGAACATTTATGCTTTGCCTCCTGTGATTCAGCCTCAATGTCCTCACCCAGTTTATTACCTGAACATTAGAGCAGCAGGAGCAGACAGATATAATTTCTGGGACACCCTCATCAGTGAAGATATAAAGAAATTGCTGATCCCAAACTGCATAGTTTGCATCTTCAGAAGCACACCCAGTGTGAACAGACATGTCTTGAGGACTATTTATAGAAAAGAAATTATTTCATGGGGGTTTTAGATTTTTATTTTTTTTTAGTTAATGAAAGATAGACAGAAACATATGGCTGCAGTAAAGGAGAACAAAGAAACCTGTGTCCTGGTTTTAAAGATTCATTTTCACTTTGCTGTGTAAATGACATGGACTGATTCTACATGGTTAAAAGATATAAGGAAAGAAGCTGACTTGGAGACAATGGCCTGCCCTTAAAGTCTTGGTAAGTTCTCTCATACAAGTTGCACATCTCCAGCATGGAATTCACAGCATTTTGGTAATGATCGCAAATAGTCCTTCAATGTATGCAAGCACTACTCATGGTAAACTGATGCCTGGGGCTAGGAATGCTTTGTGAGATTGTTTAAAACAGAAGTATATTGATTCCTGTTTCTACTCAATAAAATAATTAAATTTCAGCTTGACCGATGGGACTAGATGTTGGAACTGGAAGGTTCATTCTTGTAAGAGCAATTAATCATCTACTTAATTTCAAAATGTTTAAATCATATTGATATCCGTGGGATTAAACTAAAGTTTAAACATACATTCTTGTTCATATTATGTCCTGAATTTCCATAAAAATGATAATGGGATTTTCCAAATTATGATGGCAGTGCTTCAGATCCCAGAGAAATTGTGCCTCCGCTCCCCCTTTTTTCATTAAGAAAAGCAAAATCATTCTTGGCTGATGAAATCTGGACCCTCAGGGTCACCATGGCCATTCTGGAGATGATGTTCTGGTGAAACACCATTTAAAAGCAAAGCAAAACAAAAAATCTTCCCATGGTATCATGAGCAAAAAACATAATGACTGGCTCACAGCCAAATTCTTCAATATTTATTTTATTCAGACTTTTACAAGAAATCACCAAGAAAAAAAATCTGGGAAGTTTGGATCTAATAAGCTGCCCCACTAAAAACATGAGTACTTTTTGGGATATTTAGAAAACATGGAGACGTGTGGAACTTTAAAATGGAAGCATCCAAGAGCAGTGTACAATCTGGATTATATGGACAGTGTTTCTTTTGCCTTCTCTAACAAATGGGATGCTGTAGTAGTTGTTCTTGGGCACAAAGTTCTTTCCATCCCCATGGGAAGGTAAGATAACGAGACATCTCACAGGTGGAGGGGTTTGATCCTCAGGTTATTGGGGGCAGGTGTTCAATCTGTCCATGAGAATCATAGAATCATGCAATGGTTTGGGTTGGAAGAGACCATGAAGATAATTTCATTCCACCCTCCATGCCCTGGACAGGGACACCTTTCACTAAATCAGAAGTTCTGGGATCAACCTAAACATTTTTGTATTATCTCCGCAGTAAATGAAGCTCAGTCCATTTATTCAGAGAGGGCATCTCCTTGAGTTCTCATCTTTGCAGGCAGGCCTTTGTACAACTGCTGTCTTTACTGTCAGAACTTTGCTGTCATTTGCCGATCCCTAGTCAGAATTTTGGGAAACTGGAACTATCAATAATTCAAGCAAAGACAGTTGTACTTCTTGCAGTAGCTATCTATTTATCTGCAGTTTAAAGAGAGAGATTTGAGGCCTAATGGTCACTAACTATGCCCTGATGGTAGCTGTTTAATGAAGATAAATGAGGACTGCTGTGTCAGCTTAGACACTGGCAATGAAGTCCCAGTAAGCAAGCAGGCTGCCTCTTCCATCTTCTGTCTCAAGATCCATTTTTATACTCTCTCCATGACCTAGATCTTTATATCCTCCAGCCTCTCCCTCCTTTCAGTGAATGCCCTTTTGTGTTTCTGAAGGCATTTCTTCCCCTTCAAGTGGTGCTGTTTTATTTTTTCCTGTCTTCAAGAAAACTAAGCAGTGCCCTCCTTTGCCACTGGCTTCATTACTGCTCTGCTACATTATCACTAATGATCTCTTCCTTAAGAGATCTCTGACTTTTCATCCCTTCTCTAATTGTGTTCTTGCCATGCTCTGAAAATACTCAGTGCAGATGCTTTTCACGTGCTCTCTTCCTTGCCTTTGCCTTGCAGAGGTTTTCACAGTTCTTCCCTTTAAATTAATTTTGTGCTTGATATGCTTGTTCTCTCAGAATACAAACAGGATGTCAGGCAAGGCACGTAGAGGACACCAAGGGCTGTTAGGGTCCACCCACAGTATTGTGGCATGCCAAATCAGGGAGAGGTGGTGGGAAATTTGCTCCCTTTGAGTCACTGACAAAAAATTACATTAATTTGGTTGGAGCCTTATTTGCCAACAATATTTTTGGGAGAGT
Organism: Trochalopteron elliotii; assembly: GCA_024734555.1. NCBI lineage: Eukaryota > Metazoa > Chordata > Aves > Passeriformes > Leiothrichidae > Trochalopteron > Trochalopteron elliotii. Next base: position 879,191 of record JANPWX010020150.1, read on the forward strand.
TTGAGAACTAGCAGGTATGATAGTGTGTGGGAGTGGAATGGAGAGAGGTAAGAAATTTTCATGCCTTACAAAAGATGCTCAGGGACAACATATTATACCTGTGATTTTTTCTAGAGCAAGTAACCCCAAAAAGTGCAGAGAGAATAGGGTCCCTGCTCTGTGCTTTCCATCAGTGACTGGGAGATGTCCACAGGGGGATAAATCCTGTGTGGAAAACAGGTGCCCTACAAGCTGCACCTATTTCAAGCATTGTAGGAGAAAAACTAGCTTCCTATATGCCTGACTTGTGGAGGGCTGAGGCACTCCATGATTTTTAGGACATGGAAATTTTTTTTCTGATTATTTTTGTAGCACAACAGTGTCATGAGAAGTAGATATTGAAACTTAATTTAACTTCCTGGTGCATAGAACACTCTTTCATCTTTTTCCCAAGGACTCTCCACTTCTTTTACTGTCTTTCTTCCACCACAGCTCTAATGAAACTGTAATGAGTTGGATACTCGAGTTGCTGAACCAGTGTCCAAACACTTGAATCTTTAACAAAGGCCCATTTTCTCAATCTGACACTTTTACAGGCAACAAACAACAGGAGTTTATATTACATCCTTCTACTAGGGGCACTCCAAAGCCACTTTGGGATGAATAGTTTCCACAAAGAAATTGAAAGCAGGTCTTTTGCTCCTGTAAACTGATTTAACACATTTGAAACTGATAGCACTGCTCTGCATAAGCTGAGAATGTGAAGAACCAGTGTTCCTTGCTCTGTGTTACAAAGAAAGTTGAATAATGAAGTGTCATAATGAAATGACTTATGTTTACCCTAACATTTTGTCAAAGTCCTCCTACAACTCCTGTGGTGCTTTCACACCAGTTTTTCCTGCAGCTCCCAGTAAAAAAAAAATAGCACAGACTGTTTGATATGCCACTCTTCATTGTAATTTCAATGTTTTCTATTAGCTCTTAACCCCCTATGTTAGTACACCAGTGATGTGGTTCATGAATTGTTCAAAAAAGGCCAAACATATATTTTTTGTGTTGACATCTATGCTTCCCCTTGCTTTCTAGAGCTTGCCAGATGGTGTGTGCTGAAGAGCTTTGAGTAGGGTCCTGTCACTGATCCCCTCAAGGTCACTGAAACATTTTTTCTACTCAGTCAGTAACCAGTAGCATTGTTCTAAAATTATGTGCATGCATTGTGTTAGAAAACACCAAATAATGTTGTCATGAGCTGACACAGCTTGCACACGAGCTGCAGGCATCTCCACCAACCAAACTTCCCTTGACACAAAATAAATTCAACATATGAGATAGCTCAGGAGCTTGATGGGGAATGGAACCATGAGAATGAGTGGGGTGAAGGTTGAGGTTTTTCTTGTCTCTGCCAGAGGAGGACGAGTTTCCACCTTGGAAAGGCTTCTTATTCCAGGCCACACAAACATTGTCCACTATCAAAAGTGAATTAAAATCATACTTTGCCCCAAGGGGTAGCACTCATCTCATCCATACCTTGAGGTGGAATGTGAAATTCCCTCATAAATTCAAAATTCTGTAATATGGAGGATGGCCAGAGAAGGTTTGAGCAGATCTTCACAACTTTTATGAGAAAAGGATGCTTAGAAGAAAGAGATATTCAGACTATAATATCAGAAAACACTATTTCTCTGTCACACTTGATGTTTTCATTATTTGCAATTATTTCAGGGAAGAGATTATTAGTGAAAATATTCTAATTTGGAAAACATTGAACTCTTGCAAACCGAGACAAGATAGTATCTCACAGAAGGTGTAAGGTTGGAAGGGACCACTGGAGGACATCTGGTCCAAACCCCTTCTTCAGGTAGAATTCCCTAGAGCATTCCATTAAGGGTTGTATCCGGGGAAGAAGACTCCAATATCATTAAGCAAAAGTGCCTAAAAAATGTTACACCCTACCAGGTGTACCTTCTACACCTGTGAGCTTGTGAATTTCCTATACTTTGTTTCTAAGACTTCCTAAGTTTTTTCTGAGGATGCTGTAATCCATAGGAGCTGAGAGAGCTAGAGGGGTTACAGATGAAACAGTGACAGAGGGATCCTAGAAAAAGTGCAACCCTTAATGAGCAGTCTGAGGTGATTACCAGAGGATTCTTCCTGCCCAGGAGGAGACTGGTGAGGAGCGTGGTCTTCTAACACTATGTGGTGCCAGCCTGGTGGAGAAAAAAGAACCCAGACTCAGGAAGGCGTGAACACCTGAGAGATGAAGCACCTCATGCCCTTGCCTCATCCAGCGACAGAAACCCAACATCTTTGTTCCTCAATGCCTGGTAGCCTTGTGGCTGTGAGGTGACACCACCAAAGCACAGCAGAGTTGTGGGGATGGGAGGTAAACCTCAAGAAAGAGCTAGCAGGAGGAGAGGTCATGAGATACTGCAGCAGCAAGCACAAATCTTGACAGTACACAGATGCTTCCAAAGGAGTTTTACCATAGGCCTTTTACTAAAATGTGGTCAGAGTTGGAGACCAGTAGCTTATACATCACAGATCCTGATAAAAAACTGAGTGAAAATGTCAGCACTTTTGCCAACAGTTGTCAAATGCTGGGTCTATGCATATCTTGAAAAGAGAGAGAGAGAGAAGGGAAAGAAAATAAACTCTGTCACATTTGAGATTTTTGGAACACATCTACTACAGTAACATGAAACAGCAGGTGTCAACACAGCAGCCAAAAGGGTTGTGTTTGCAGGATGCGTTGGGTCTACCAAGGCAGTCCATCCCACAAAGCTTCAGAAGGGAAGAATGAGAGAGGACACTAAGTTATCTATCCTGCCTGGCATCACTGACTTCTTCAGGAAGTGAGAATAAATTTCCACAAGGTTGCTGAGCCATTGGTGAAGTGGCAAACTCTTTCTGAGGAGGAAAATGATGAAATCTGGCATTGCTGTGGAGGAACTTGTGGATGCTGAGGCTGACTGCCTACAATGGCAGCAAGACTGCTCTCAGCAGCAGCTTGGAAAGGAAACTTACAACCATACAACAAGCAGTGCCCTGTGCCATTGTCACAGCATGAGGCTCCACTGAACAGAAAATACCCCTTGGCCTACAGCCCTTCGTCTCTGATGCTCAGTGAGGAGAGAGTTGGCTCCTGTCACCCCCTTGTCAACAGCCTAGCCCCCGGGACTGCCTTCCCTGCAGGGATCTGGAGAGGGATGCTCCATCTGCTTCTGGAGGGGAAATCCCACCTGGGTGGCAACTTCTACTCTACTGGTGTCTGAGGACACAATTTGGACCAGAAATATTTCTGTCCATTTAGTGATAGGCACAGCACTGAAGTGTGAATCCCCCTTCTGCCCATGGGGCCCATGGCACAGTCCATTTTTAACTTTTAAGAATATTCTGGGAAAAACTAAAAAAACCCCAAAAAAACAACCAAATAACAACAACAACACCCCCCCCCCCCCAAAAAAAAAAAAAAAAAAGAAAAAAAAAGGAAAAAAAAAGAAAAAATAACAGAACCAAAGCTTGTTTTTCTCCATTACCATAAAGAGGGCTTGCGAATGCATGGTATTAGTATCCCAAAAGCTATTAAACTCCTTAGTGATGGGAAACAGATGGAAAATAAGACAAAAGAATTCACAACTCATGTTAGACTGAATTGAATTTCTTTAATTTCACACAATGAATAACATATGAATAGGATTAACTTTTTTTTTCTTTTTTTTTTTTAGTTAAGTGCTCTATACTGTGCTAACCTGATTTGGTAGCGAAAAGACTGAGCTTTGTTTTAGAAAAAAATGTTTAAAAACCAACATCTAAGATCATGAAGGAGCATGACATTAAAGCATGCCAGATGTATCTAAGCCTCAAAGAACATCAAGTCCATATCCATTTTTAAATGTACAAAAATGCTTCATGAATAAAAACTGTTACAAAAAGAACATTTCAAACAATGTACAAGTTTTTTTCTTGCCTCTATATTCAATAAAATACAAATACATTTTTTTGCTCTAAAATATGTTTACATACAATCAAAGTAGAACATGCAAATTACACTTTAAAAAAGGCTTTTAAAAACCACTTATGAATACAAACTAAAAATTAGCCAGCACGACTTATAGAACAATCTTGTGCCCCATTTGTTTGATTTTTTAATTTTTTTGAAATACAGTATATACATATTTAACACTTCATGTGCATTTATTATTTAAGAAATAGCTTAAAAAAATAAAGAAAAAGAAAAGTAAAACAAACCAACATGGGATTGAACTGCTTCCCCATGTTGTCCAATTGGCAGCTCTTTTCATGTTTTCATTTTTTTTTCTTTTTCTTTTTTTTTCTCTGTAGTGTTTTATGCAACCTAGACAGGCATCTTAAAGAGATTTCCAATATGTGTCCTTTGTTGAAATGTGCTTCTAATTATCTCAGAACGGCTGCACCCCAGTTTTTGGATGATATGGAAAGGAGAGGCATTATAAGGGCAAGATTTTAATTTATTTTTTCAATTCAGAAAACCATCCCAGTTTTGTTTTTTAGAGTTTTTTTCCCTTTTCGTTGTTGTTTTATTTTGTTTCCCTTTTCCCTGTATTCTTTTAGTTGTTCTTCAAACTCTTCAGAATGCTCCTTAGATGTCCTTAAGGGCACTCCTGAATCAGGGACTGTGAAAATAAGAGTTAGGGAAATCTTGGTGTTTGGAACAGTGATTTCTGTTTATTTGGTGCATTATTGTAGTGCTCAAAAGCCCTTGTGATGAACCCGCACCCCATTGCACCAGATGCTACCCTAATATTCACAATTAGAATATTCTGTGTTCCACAGCATTTCTGCCAAATGGGCCATTCTGTAGCATACCTGGGTAGCTGAAGAATATTTTCACCTCTTTTTAATTTATCTTTTCCATTTTCTTTTTTTTTACAGTTATCCAAAAACATGCAAGGTGCTTCCCAGAAAATTTAATATTGAAGGGCTCAAGATACTGGCAGCATGAAGGTCTCGGAGACACAAGTGGTAATGGTTTTTTGTCGTGTTTTTTTTTTTTTTTTTTTTTTTTTTTTTTTTTTCCTCTCTCCCTGAATATTTATCCCCATTTCTGGTTTTACACTGGATTGAGGAATAAAAGACCCACAGAGTGGATGCAAACCCGTGGCCTCACTTCATATGGCTCACAGCCACGTGATACTGTTTTGTGTTTTTGTTGAAGCATAGTCAGATGTGTGCTAATCTGTGACACAGTGGAGGTGTTTGAAAGGTTTTTTTGGTCTTAGTAAACAAAAGGGCTTTCACCCCAGTTTTATACAGTATTTGGAAATGTGTGGAGAGAATCTAGAGAGTTCCTCAGTAAATCTTCCTTGTGGTAAGGGTAAAAAATCAAAAAGCTCATTACTGGAATATTGTTGGGTAATAAACGGCAGGAGTGGGATTTTAGCCTTAAGCCCTAAAACTAAATCCTTTATGATCTGCATGTAGTACATCGCCTTAAAATATTATTCTGTCAGCAATCTGCTTATCATCTTTATAGACTTTGCAACATGCATAACACAAATTCTGAGTGCCATCTAACAGTATTTTCAGTCTGCTTTTTATGGCGCAAGTTACTCTTCCTGTCAGCCCAGGACCAGCTGCACGAGGGTGTTGTGTGGAAAAACAGCCAAAGCTGTACCACAGCACCGTGCTCCACCTGGCAGCAACTTCTTGCCATGAAAAAAACAAACCTTGAGCTTCTTGATAGAGCCCATCCCATGCTGAGAGCTTTTAACTACCAAGTCCTGAACTTAGTTTCTCTAGGACAAATAGGACCTCTTCATGGTTTTGCTCAATGTAGGGTCTGTGGTGTTGTTCCCTCCAAGTGGATGCTCTCCTTAAATACTGTGCCTCTAGCAGCTTTTTGGATAGCACTTTTTGGAAGAATAACAGCATTCTTTTCCCAAAGCTCAGGAGCATGGGAGGCAGCAGCCACTCAATTATCCTTCCCTGGGGCAGTTTTATCCCACTGTGTCTGAAAAGGTCCAGCCCAAATCCAGCCCTTATGGAAACTCTGACCCTCTTGAAGCTATGATGGGCATTTGATGACAGATTCTGTTGTCTTCAGACCTTTTTTTCACTCACTACACACTGAAATGTCCTTCAGTGCTAGGAAAGACATCACTGGAGATAAAACTGAGGATGAGTTGTTGTCTGGCTTAATTTCATCTACCTGGAATACCAATTATGTTACAATTTTTATCTGTCATTTTAAGTGACTGTCACCTACTTTCAAGCCCAATGGAGATTGGAAAAAAAGATTTATAAATTAACTAAGCCTCAATCCAATGTTTTTTAAGGAAGAAGAGAGGAGTTCAATGAGGTTTAGAGTTTTTTTCTGCAGGCCTACAACTTCAGTCAATAACACTGTGCTAATTCAAGAGAGCTGAAAAGCAAAATTGGTTTTAACAGAACGAGCAACCAGCCAATTTGTTTCTAAGCTGCATTAATTGGAAAAAAAAGCACAAATAGGTATGATGAATGATGCAAAACAAATTGGAAACAAAATTCTGCGATCCTTCTTATCAGTTTTAAGGAGTTAGGACCTCAAAATTTGTTCCAGTCTTAAAAAAAAAAAATTCATCCCCTCTTCCAGCTCCCCGACGCAATCCTATCCCCATATGCGTTCAGTTTTAATAAGCTAAGGTGCTATCACAGAAGAAAAATCAGTCTCTAAAACACAACGAGTTGTATGTTTACAGTGTTCCTCTAACACCATAGTCTTGATATGATTTTTGTAAATAAATAACAGAATAGAAACACAATATTTTTTTGTGGGGACTTTTTGTTGGGTTTGTTGTTTTGTTTATTTTTGGTGGGGTTTTCTTGTGGTTTTTGTTTTGTTCTTTCTTTTCATAATTTTTTTTTTTTAGTGTCGTGCTATATGAAGCTTCCTTGGCAATAAACCAATTCAAGATTTCTCGAAAAAGGGAATGGCATTTGGCTTGTGAACCATTAAGTAATTCCAATCCCGCCTCCCTTGGTGGAATCTTCCCTCCCTGTTCCCATTTTATTATCCATCTTGCCATGCTAGGTGTTGAGTGCACCGCAGGATTTAAAAAGAAAGGAAATAAAGTTGAAATTACGTATTCCAAATTTCAACAATTGACTTTCTTTTTTAAAGCATTGACACTGCAATGGAACAGCTTTTTGTTCAGTCTTTGTTTTAGCTAAACATTTTAATTGGGCTGTGGAAATGGAGCTTGGGTATTTTACCCAAGTTTAATCAATGGCTAACGGACAACTCGAATGAGTAATGTACAATTTGAATTGACCATTTAAAGAGACGATTTGTCACACACAGTTTGCATCCATGCAGACTGAGAGCTTTATAATTACATTATGTACAAAAAAAAAATTATTTTTTAGTTTATTAAGGCAACCACAACTTGGAGAACATGTCCAAAGTGGCATTAATACAATTGCAGTGGTGATACCCTTTGAACATTTTTATTTCTATTTTCAGATAAGAACACTTATTCCTTTTCTTTTTTTTCAGAAATAATTGCCAAGAAAGGATCTGTTTTCCATAGGGTTTGTTCTATATTTTTTTTAAACAATCTACTTTATCTATTTTCTTTAAAAGATAATATCAAGGCTTTGCTACCCAATGCAAATTACTCATATTGTGGTTTTCCCATTAATTTCACTGGGAATTGAAGATGGTAAAAACTTGGTAGGTTTGGGCCCTGGTTTTAATTCTATTTTTTTTTCTGTCCTATTTTTTTTCTTTTATCTTTTTATATTCTTTTTTTGGTGATTTTTTTCCATGTTTACTATAACTATTCCCCAGAAGTGTCTTGCTGTTCTCTACTCATATGTACCGAGCATCAAAACAACTTGGCTGATGGATGACCCCTTTTTCACATGCCATTGCCAAGTTGCTTCATATAAACATGCTATTGTAACAGAATATCTGTGTATACCTTATTTTAAATGCTGTGTTATTCCATAATTTCTTGGGATAGCACTCGGAATGAGTGTGCACGTGTGTAAGGCTCTAATTTTCTATTGCCTATATTGCAGCTTGTTGTAACTAGGCAAGTAAATGAGAAAGAAATATATAGTTCTAGCAGGAGCCAGGCATTTTGGCTTATGCTGTCCCAAAGCCTGGTAGGTATATGAAACTGGAAAACAAAACCAAAAATTAATAGGTAATAACCAATATCACAGTTGAGAAAATTACGTTACTTTTTGTTGGGTTTTTTTCTTGTTTCTTTCTTTCTTTGTTTCTTTCTTTGTTTCTTTTTTCTTTTTTTTTTTTTCTTTTTTACAGTGATTTATGCCCACCAAACAGAATCAGAGTCGAGCATGCACCCTTAGTGACAATGTTCAGCTCTCTGCGAGGATGACTTCCCGCCTCTGGGTATGGTATGAGAACAGCAATGATGAGATTCAGATTAGTTTTTGAAACTCGGCAGAGTTCATGCTTGTTCCAGCTTTGAGACACATCCTCCTCCCCTGTATCCCCGACTTTTCCCGTGCCTTTCCCCCCTCTTTTCCTGCGGGGGGGGGCTTGGGTCAAAGCGATGAAGAGGAAAGATGCGAGCCCCAGCTGGCACAGCTCTCTGCAATGAGTTCTGGCTGCTGAAGGGACAGATCAGTCTGGTGCTGCCAAAGGGGTGAGGCGGACTGTGCACCTGCTGTCCCCCAGTCCTGGCGTGCTCCACTGTGGGCACCCAACATCTGATGGGGTGCACTGGCCTTAGGGAAGGCCTTCGCTTTCGCTCCCTCTGCCTTTCCGGTGCCGCTTCACTTTCACGTCCTCCTCTTCCTCCTGCGGGGACTTGTTTTTCCTTTTTCCAACCCGGGGTGCCCGGGGTAGAGGGAGAGGGAGTGGAGGGGGTGGAGGAGGCAGAGGAGGTGGCAGTGGTGGCGTCTCTCGAGCCATGTGTATGACAGCCTCGATAGTGGCCATGATTGTATCTTGAGTGGCTGCTTGCTCCAATATTAAAGGATTGAGTGTTGGTCTCTGACCTCTTTTGCTCGGAAGGTCAACGCATTTTTCCAGAACGGGCATTTGGTCTCTGGAGTCTTCATCAAAGGAAAGGGGTTGCTTCCGAGGACGCCCCCTCCTCTTCTTCACGAAGTTATTGCCTGTCTTTGATTGTCTCTGCAGCCGCTTGGCTTTCAGGATCTTGTTCACATGATCCAGGTTCTTCTTTGTGGACAGGATCTTGGTGTAGTTGCACATCTTGCGCACCTCGCACTGGATTGCTTCAATTTCACGGCGCTTGAACCTTTTCTTCAGTGGTGAGCTGGCTGTTGGGAGACAAGAAGAGAAACGGGTACGTCAAACAACGTACAATTTTGATATAAGTAGTCTTCAGAGATTTCTCCCTGCCTGTTCCCTTTTCTAAAGCAACAAAGCTTTTACTACAGCAATGTTTAAGCATGGATTTGCTTCATTCTCATATTTCAACCTTTAATATGTGAGAAGGAAGCTTAGCATAGCTGTCATTTTGGCCCAACTTAACTCTTAAACCTTCTGTTCCCCAAAGATATAATCCTGATATCTTCAATTCAGCCTTTAATTCTTGTCATGAATGCCAGTTAGTATGAAAAGTGTTTGTTGCTGAAACTAGTGGGCAGAGACGAGATGTGTGGGTCACTTCATCTGTGGCAAATTCATTACCCCGCCTGGGTTTCTGTACTATCATGTCTTCAGATACTAGCTGAAATTACTCAGTCATATAATTGACTTTAATGGCCCCCAAAGTAAGCTTACTCCTGGTCCAGATCACTTACTTTAGATCTGAATGAAGTCCAAAGTAGTTAAGTCTCTTGCCAAGGTCACGTTGTGAGTCATTGTCAGAGCTGGGAAGAGTACCCAGAATTTCTTGGCTCCTTGTCCTTTGGTTAGGACACGAGACCTTGCTTGTTTTGCCTAAATTGTCTCATTGTCCTTTCCTGACCATGGCATCTGTTCAGAGTTCAGGATTTGCACGCAGATTAGAAGTAACTACCCCTTTGTGAGGGAAGCAGAATGTATTAATTCTGCTATTGCAATAACTGGTGCTCCCTTTCACTCCTAACATATCCGTTCTGCGCTGCTGGGAAAGAAATGATGGAGCTCAGAATTTCTTTTCTCGTAAAGAATAAAACATCCCACTAAATTAACCTCAGCCCACATCTACTTGCAAACTTAATTTACACCTGACTGTCAAGCAGTCTTTTAGGTTTGAAATCGTTACAGTTTCCCGAGCAGGCAAGATTTTGAGAAAGGTTCATTTGGGGGTTATCTCTGCCTTCATGGCTAACGGGCTAATCTTCCAGCAGTCGTTTAAATAAAGTTGCTATTGTAGCATTTTCTGCAGATAACCAGGAGCTGTCAAGGTGTAGAATCTCTTCTTACTCCCTATGGGCTATGACAGATTCAGCATATAAACCTCATTCACTGGCCTCCCCTCTTGGAGAACATAAATTATTGGCTCTTATACCACCATGTTGCTTGGATTGAGCGAAGAGCTTGCATAAACAAACCCAAGTTACAATGTAAGAAGTAGGAGTGAGTCATAAACAAAACGCAAACATATGCTCTCTTATAAATAAAGACCTGGGATGGCCAACTTCCCAAAGTCTGGTTTTCATTAATTACAAAACAAAATACATTTTCCATATGTAACCCACTCCCCACACCAAAAAGAAAAATAAAACCCATTTGCAGTTTGTGGTTCACAAAGGACAAAAGAAAAGAGGAATGCAGTCATTTTGGTACCAGAGGAAAAGAGAAAGGAAATGAAATATCCAAGTTGCTCAAGAGAAGCTAATTAGTTGCACAAAATTCCTCCCAAGTAGGTCACCCCTAAAAACTGTGGATTCAAGATCCCTAAAGGCAAGTGGCAGCAAGCTATTTCCCAGAAATTTGATAAAAAAAGGTTAAGTCCCTGTCACAGAAAATGATTATTCTCATCTGTCCTCACTGGTGATTGACATAAGTAGTCCCAATAACTTCAGCCTTAAGCATTCAAATCTTTTGAGTCCCTCCCATATCCTGAGAGTAGCTTCAGGTCAGAAGATCTAAAAAATCAAACATTTGGCACACTCTTCAAATTCACTGTCCACCTTTTGCCTTTTATTTCTATTGTCAGGGCACATTTTAAAGTCCCATATTTTTTCTAAAATCCCAATATTTGAGGTGCTTTTTTTTTTTCTGAAAGTAAAGCTGAAATTTTTCAGTTGGTGGTTGACAATGGAAAATTTAGCAGAAATACAGGAAAGCTTGCAAGGTATCATGATGATACCAGGAGATTTGGCTTTACTCTCAATTTTCTTTGGAAAGAAAGTAAGCCAAGGAACTGGGAAAAAAATTGAAATAAAAGGTTAGACAAGTATCTGCAAAGTTTTTTGTCTTTTCTGAGCTTTATTTGTAGCCAGTTGTTTCTGCAGATTGTGTTACCACCTGCATGTGGTCAATGGAGACCTGGTCTACACAACTGGTAGAGGACAACCTCAGCTTCTAAACTTTAAAATGGGAACTTGATGCAATTCAGGATGACCTTGCACATTGTTTTGGTGTTCTCATACTGGATAACAACCATACAATGCTCCTGTTCATCCTGAAACCCAGTGAGTGTCTTAGGCACTCAAGAGGTCACTCAAGCTGAGAGTCCTGTGTGGAGCCTGATTCTGAGCAGACACTGCCTGAGTGGAGCAAAGGTAGAGGCACCTGCCTTCTGCCAAACTGCCCAATTCCCCAAAATTAACTGATATGCAGGCAATAATGGATAGACTTCTGCTCCTGCATGTAAATGTATGAGAGTGTCTTTCAGTGTCTTCCTTCATGTTTAGATACATTTTTTTGCCCTTATAAAACTTTGCAAGCTCACAAGTCTGCTCATTTTGTGTTGAAATGCATTTTCACATTTAGGAAAAAAAAACCCTGTGCTGTTCTATGCTGGCTTACTGCACTAATTTTTCCTTTGTAAATGCTTTGGGGTGTTTATGGCTTTCTCAGGGAGCTTGTTAGAAGCTACTAATAATTCTTTTGCTTTCTTCCTAGCAAGCCTCTGAACTTGCAGGCTCTAGAAATCACTTGAGTTGTTACACAGTCTGCCAGTAGTCAGAATGCATGTACTGAGTAAGTACATATGCTTTCAGGTCAGGCTTTTAAAATGAGATATTAGGAAACCCAACATTATTTTGATTATTGAACTTCAGGGACATCTGATTCTACATTTGGTGTAGGAAGACTATGCAGAAAGAGTCTGATAGGTCTGCAGGGGGAAGCTTTGATGAGGTGTGCCTATGATAAAATATCAGGGAGATCTGCCAAAGTAAACTACCATTGAAATGAGAGCCGTTAGGTGTTATCAACTCATCTGGAAGCTCTTGGTGAGCAATCTTTGATATAAAATATTTCCCTATATTGCCATGTGATATTTTGCTTTGCTGAAAGCCAAAGCTAAGTATTAATCTTTTCCATTTTATCCAGACAGACCCTGCCCAACCCTGGACCCAAGTTGGTCTGTGCTTGTCTCAGATTTTTTTTCTCTTCCTGCCCATATTGTGCTGTTTGCACATGGGAATCTTGCCTTGGGAGGAAGACTTCTGTCTTGATCTATTAGGCGGATTTACTTTAGAAGGAGTTGAAGAGGAGGTGGATAACAGTAACTTTATGTTTGCATCCATGCATATGAAAAAGTCAATATGCTCCCATGGAGGTGATGTAACATGTGGCAGCCTCCAGGCACCAGAGATGCACAGGGGGACAATTTTTACTTGGGCATATTGATCTCCCACCACCTCCCCATGTGCTGCCTCCACAAAGGCAAAATCCAGCCCAAAATGAAGATAAACCAGAAATGCACAATGCAGCACAAGCTTTTATACTTTTGCTTCATCCTTCCCCCATGCTGCAAACAACCTCACCTAGATGCCCCACAACAAGCAAGAACCAATGTTAGCCTTAAACCACAGCTTTACACATTTCAAATGAAACACACAGAGCTCTGGTGTTTCTCCTCTCCCCAGGGTCCACGGGTGCAGTGAGTCTCAGTCTCACAAATTGAAATGGCTGCAGACCATGCTGGAAGGACATGCAGGAATGATATGATGCTGGAAACAGCTTCTGAAGCAAAGAGCCATTCCTACAAAAAATAAATATTTCCAAGGGCAGCTTTTAGGGGAGGCTGAAAGAGCCACTCCAGCAGAGTGATTATGAACAAGGAGCTGAGCCCAGGTAGATCAGATTCCTTGGATGTTCTTCCTTGTCCCCATAAGTTTAATTCTGGAAGGCTCTGCTACGTCTGAAGCTTTAAAATCCTTCTTGCTGCCTGTCACTCTCCATCCTTTTGGAGATGCCTGAGGCCACTTGCAAGAACATGGCACAGAGGAGACTGCTCAAAGCTGGGGTCAATTTGTTGGCTTGATTTGAATGGAAGAATTTTCAAAGAGCTTCTTATTAATTACAGGAAACCCACAGCACTGTCCTGTTTTCCCATTAACACAGTGTCTTTCAGTTTTCAGCTAAATTACTGCAACATCTGGGCTGCAGATAAACCAACAATTTAATTAGACTTCTGGAAATGGAAAGAATGAACTATGCAGTCAAGCATACACTTTCATCTTGAAATGGATCATAAAGTATTTGTGTGCTTTCCTTCTCTGTTGCTTTAAAAATCTGTCCTTGGTTTACATATAGGAAAGTATTAGAGACTAAACAGACAATCCTAATATTTTTAATATAAAAATTTATCTATACAGAAGTTAATTTGCAGCATGAAACTTGTTTTCACTATTTATTCAGGAAGTGAGAGGGAAATAAAAATAAGTGCATTGAAACAGCACTTTCAGTTGAATTATTAAACAGACAATAATTCTGTAAATCAGTGATACTAATATGTTTTTTGTGAATGTGACATCAGAAGTTTGACAAGACTATGAAACTCCTAATGGCTGCATGTAGAGTAATGAACTGTGGATTCCCCATTTGCTGGAAATTAAGACAAAATGCAAGATTAACTTCTCTATCCATGCCCAAGAAAAGGCATGATGATGCCTGTATGACTTGGCTCAATTTTCAACAGTATAAAGATATCACCTTTTTGATCTGATTCAAAATAGAAGCACAAAATATAAGTTGATAGCAAAGCATACTATTCTGACTTATTTATTCTGGTATTTTAAATCACTGCTCATTGCCTCAGACAATTTTGCATTTGCAAGACAGAATATTATGCTAAAACTGCTGAACTGCAATAAGAAATCTCAACTGCTCCTCAGCTATTCACTGTGTTTTCAGTTTTTTGATGCTACAGGGATGGGAGCATTTAAAAGAAATGAAGAATGGGGCTGAGGAAGGAACCAAGGAGTCTTGCTTCAGAGTGTCCTGCTGGACCATACAGGCTGGTGTTACTTTTGTCCTCATTATTGCACAAGTGGTGGTATGTGAATGAAGTAGATTTGATGTGCCAAAATATACTGTCAAGGTAAGAAAGCATTGGAAATGTTGCAGCATGATTGTCACATTAGATATACACATTTGTGAATTAGCTACTTTTCCAATCAGAAAGAGAATTAGGTGAACATATTGTATGGCTCCAGAAGGAAGAAGATGAGGAAGAAACAGAGAGGTGGAGTGAAAACAGTGTTACCTGCTTCAGATGTTGCTGATGATGAAGGTAGGAGTGATAATACTGGACTTGACATTGCAACACTGTCAACAGCTGCTGGTTTCCTTCTGGTCATCACAGTACAGGCAGAACTTTCCATTTTACCATGAAGTGAAGTCTGGTCTGCTTTTAAGTGGGGACCTGCAATTCCTGAGGAAACAAAATTTGGATGAGTATTAGTACTGTAACATGTCTGGGGATATATCTGAAAAATGAGAAGTCAGTTGCTGTCCTTGCTGCGTTGATGTATTTCCATATTTCCTTATGGATGTATCTGTAATACAGTCTTGATACTAGCAAGGGTCATAATGGTTATTAATTTTTGATAATTTTGCTGAAGGACGTACCATCACTGGTCTCTATAAACAATGGTAAATGAACAAAACATTCCACATTAGTAATTTTTCTTCTAAAAAGACACATACACTCTGATACATATATGAAGACAGATATCCTTCATAACTATTTAGTGGGAATGCCAATATATCATTTCCTGTGTAGTTCATTGTCCACACATTGTTACATACTTCTCTGCTATAAACACCTGACTTAGTGGGTGTTTCATCTGAGTAAGGAGCAGGCATCAGAAACAACCCCAATATGCAATTCCCATCCAAATCACATTACATTTATTTTTCAGGAATTGCCTTCCTAATTAAATTTGCCTTGCAGCTCCTCAAAGGGAAGTGAGGTAAAAAAAGAAAGGGTTCCTTGTGATATATCTTTCTACCTACAGTTTACAATGGAGAATAAATGAGTGGTAAAAAAAAAGGCAAAGAGATTAAATATTTCAGAAAAATAAAAGTTAAGCACTTATGGCTGGCGAAGTCTTCCACTAACAGTGTTTCTCAGACTCTGTTATAGTTTGTAACCATTTCATTTACTTGTAAATATGTGAAATTTAAACTGCTGACATAGAAATTTGAAAACCTCTCCCAGTCTCTGTTATGTTGGGCTTCAACATTATTGGGGCAGATATTAATTTATCAGAGATAATCCTTCATAAATTCCTTCTTTTTTCACATCTTAACCTGCACATGAGCCTCAGATAAAATGCATTGGATTTTGGCAACTAAATTATACAATGCTTCAAAAAATCACAGGGAAGTTGAGGTTGAAAAGCTCCTCTTGGGACCACCTTGTCCACTTCACCCTGCTCAAACAGGGTCATCCAGAGAAGGCTGCCCTGGACTACATCTGGCCAAATAAGAATATCTCCAAGGAGGGAGAGTCCACAACCTCTCTCTAAAACCTGTTCATCCCCTCAGTAAATCTACACAGTTCAACTTGTGCCCATTGACTCTTGTCCTGTCACTGGGCAGCACTGAGAATAATCTGGCTCGATCCTCTCTAATCTTTCCTATACAACATTTGCATAAATGGAAAAATTCCCCTGAGCCTTCTCTTCTCCAGGTGGAGCATCCCATCTCTCTGAGCCTTTCCTCCTAAGACAGATATCCCAGATTCTTAATAATCTTTGAGGCCTCCGGCTGGACTTTCTCCGATATGTCCATGTTCCTCTGGCATATCAGCCACTTCTCTGAGTTCTGAAATTCTCCAGATTTGTTGAGGGTGTTCTCTACCCCATCACCCTGCTCATTAATTGACATATTAAAAGTTTTTAGTTCCAATATCATGGGGTGCACCTCTGCTGACTGGTCTCTAAGTGGATTTTGTGTTACTCGTCACAACCCTCTGAGACCAGTTAGTTTTCAGTCCAGCACAGAGTACATTTATCCTGCCCGTGTTTCCTCTTTTGTCTATAAAAAGCTGATAGGACTCAGTGGCAGAACTCTTGCTAAAGTAAAGATAAGAAACATGAGATTGGTGAGGCATGATTTCGCCTTTGCAGATCTGTGATAAGTACTCCTGGTCATCTTTTCCTCCTTCCTATGTTTGGAAATGCTCTTCACAATTACTTACTTCATCAAATTCTAGGGATTGAGGTGAGACTGAACATCCTTGCTACTTCCTTGTTTTTTCTTCTTGACCTTATTGGACTGATATTCCCTCTCTCCTAGTCCTCAGAAACCTCTCCTGATCAGCACAACCTTTCAAAAACAACTGAGAGTAGCCTCACAGTGATGCCAGCCGGATCCCTCAGCACCTTTGGGTACATGCTGCCAAATCCCATGAATTAATGCATGTCCAGTTCATTTAACTGTTCCCTAATCAGATCTTCCTCCAAGAGCAGGTTTTCTTTCCACATCAGTCTTACAGGCCTGGGATCCTCAAAGGCCAGTCTTACCAGCAGAGATCAAGGCAAAGAGGACAATCAGTCTTATGCTTATCTTTTTCAGCCAGAGTCCGTGTTTCATTCATCAAGGGGCCCATATTTTCCACAGGCTATTTTTGGCTGCTTTATGTACCTAATGTCAAAACATTTCTTGTTGATCTTCTTCCCTAGATTCAATTCCAGATGGACTTTGGCTTCCTAAGCCCACCCTGCCGTGCTTTAACAACGTAGGTCTAGTTCTCTGGGTCAGCTGCTTCCATGTCTTTTTTGCTTCCTTTTTGTACCTGACATTACTCAGGA
This sequence comes from Trochalopteron elliotii, assembly GCA_024734555.1. Lineage (NCBI taxonomy): Eukaryota > Metazoa > Chordata > Aves > Passeriformes > Leiothrichidae > Trochalopteron > Trochalopteron elliotii. The sequence continues at coordinate 896,333 of JANPWX010020150.1, forward strand.
GCTTCTTGGTCAATCATGAAATTGTCCTGATATCTTTGCTCAGTTTGATTTGCTACTCTGATCTGGTTTTGCATGTCTCCACAATATTCCTGATCCAGGCCAGCAGCAAACCTCCTGGCACAGCAGGTCAAGTCAGCAGGTAGGGACTTCTATCCTCTGCAGCACTGAACCCCCCTGCCACCTCTGGCTGCACCTGGATAGCACCTGGTGATTTCCTCAAAACTTTCCACAGGTGCTCTGACAGCTACAATCACAGAATCATCAAGCCTGGGAAAGCTCCCTAAGATCAAGTCCCACTGTTCCCAGCACTGCCAAAGCCACCACTAACCTATGTTCCCAAGTGCCACATCCACACGGCTTTTAAATGCTTCCAGGGGATGGGAACTCCCAACACAGCCCTTGGGAGCCTATGTCAGAACTGGACAACCCTTTCTGTGAAGAAAATTTTGTTAATACACAATTTAAACCTCCCCTGGCACAGCTTTCCTCTTGTTCTGTCCCTTGTTCCCCAGGAGTAGAGTCCAGCCCCCACCAGGCTGCATGCTCTGATCAGGGAGTTGTAGAGAGTCAGAAGGTGCCCCCTGAACCTCTTTTTCTCCAGACTGAGCCCCCCTTCCCGCAGCTCTCTCAGCTGCTCCTGGTCCTCCACACCCTTTTTTTTTTTTGTCTCTTCACTGTGCTCAGCTTCTCCATACACCAACCAAAAATTACTTACATTTGCTATTTGGAGCTGCCATGAACAGTCCCCATGAACTTATTTTTCTCGCACATAAAATGAGAAATATCAGCAGATCTGTGGGTTGTCTCAGAAATTGTGGAAGAGATCCCTATCAGATCCAGGTGCAGAAATGCTACAGTGAGAGGAGTCTGAAAGATGGGGCTAGAAAATGGGCCAGTTTGGGATAAAACTGATGAAACCATGACCTTGATATCAGCTGGTGGATTTAAGGGAGGCAAGAAAGGGCAGAAATAGTCGTAAGTGACACAATGTTACAGGTCACAGCTTGGTGGAGGTAAACAGAGCAGTCTCTGCCTATTAGACCATCTTTCCAGAGCTTCAAATCTAGTATTAGGCATCTCGAATTGTATCCAATAAACTTCAATCTCTCTCTGCTTGGCTTCTCTAGTGCAAATGAGAACAATAATATACCCCTCATCTCAAGAGCAGTCTGGTGAAAATAAAATTATCAACATTCATGAAACATTCATCTATTCATACCAAGGCTTAGAAATTTGGAATAAATGAGACATGATGTCATGCACTGAATAGCAAAAGGAAAACCCAGCTCCCAAATAGCTGTTCATTAGGTGAGCTCTGTACATTGAATAAAGCAGTGTCCCATAGAATAAGTGAGATATTTGACTACGTAATTACCTTTTGGAACTCTGTCTATGCACACCTGAGTTTTCACCACTACACAGTGCTTGGGTTTGTGCCTTAACAATATTTATTCATGAGTGTAATGTGTGCACAAGAAATATGCACATGTGGATGCACACACACACATATATGCACGTGCATATGGTACATAATAATGCCAACAACCTCATAAATTCAACATCTGGTTCTAATTAAACTGAAGGGCCTATATAAAGAGCCATATGAAAATGTGCAGCTGTAACCTGCTGACCTCTATTGATAAAAAAAGAAAAAAGTCTGTGAAGCTGTGTTTCAACATATCAAGGGACATCATTCATTTTTTCAAAGGTAATCCCCCACAAACCACTTATCCTCTCAAGTCTCTACCTGCACACAGTGTTTGCATTAGGGACCTTGATTTATGGATCCCCACTCCTTGGATGGAGAGGCCAACTTCCTGTTGCCGTGGTTACTTAGATCTTGGTTCAAGGTTAAACTACTCCCAAATCAAAATCAGTGGCAGGCATAGCATCTAACAGCCAGGTTATTGACTACCCTAGGATGCTTAAAGGTCAAAGACCAAAGTGCTGCTCACTGCCTTTGGGGTGAGTCAATATTTTCAATATTTTTATTCTGTTTCTTCTGAAGAAGTAGTTGCTGCTCAATTACCACCTATCTGGGTTTAGCAAGGTCATACAAATCATTGAGGAAAGTCCTCCGCCTACAGAAGAGATACAAATGTAATGAATTACTTCAAAGTCTACATGGGCCAATAGCAGCTCATCACTGGTGAATCATGGGTTCAGACATCTGTCTCTTGTTTTAGGAGCTTGGCTCCTTTCTTCAGCCTGGCTCCCTCACCTCACTGAAAAACTTCACCTATATTGAGAAAGAAGAGTAATTTATGGATCTGGAGCAGTCAATAAGAGAGAATAAGGGAGAATGCAAACAGAGATGCAAAGGCATTGTTGGAAACACACAGAGGTGCAGCAATTTGCTCACAAGGCTTTGAAGCATGCTGCAGTAGTGGAACATCTGTCCTTCAGTGGATAGACCTGCTGGTGCAGTGTCATCACCTCTCATTGGACTTCTTCTCATTTGGAGCACATGGTTCAGAAAGCTTTCAGAAGGCCTTAGGTAAGAGAAGGCCCTAGTTCAACCCATCTATGAATCAGGTGAAAATAAACAATTACATCACAGGGAAGTAAGAGTTTAAAATTCACACACTCATTCATTAAATCAGTATATTTTATCCTTTGGCACTGGCCCGGAAAGAGAGAAGATTCTGTGGGAGCATCTTGGCTATGGAGACAGGTTGAGAAGAGATGAGAGTTGCTCAGACTGGAGAAGGCTCTGGAGAGACCATATAGCCCCTTCCAGTACTTGAAGGGAGCTTAAAAAAAAATCTGAAGAGTGACTTTTTTGCACAGCCAGATAGTGATAGGACAAAGCGGAACTGATTTAAATTCCGAGAGGGGAGTTTCAGATATTACAAAGGACTTCCTCCCTGTGAGGGTGGTGTGTAGGTGTCTCTGACCATTGCAGGAGAGTTGAAACAAGATGGTGTTTGAAGTCCATTCCAATCCAAACCATTCTAGGATTCTGTGATGTACACTTGTGGCCTGATTCTGACCTTATTTATCACCTATCTGTTAATCTTTGTGCATTTCCTCCAAATTAGAACCCTTTTCATCCCATGAAAGATCCATCCCTTAACTCCCCTGAGTCCTACTGATAGCACAGACAACACCACAGGCACATGCAAGTGAACAATGGGCAGCAAAGCAGGAAGGAAATGAATCAGTATGTATATAAAGAGAAAGGGCACAGGGAAAGGACATCTTTAAAGCAGAGACAGACATGAAGGAGTTTATAAGAAAAACAGTGATGGTATGATTACAAAGAAATAATCACGATAATCATAAGTAAAAAGGTGATTCAGGAGAAGCACGATTCTAGTTCAGGGCAAACTGGCAGAAAGCTTGTGTAGGAGGGAAGACAATGCTGACTTGAAATTGGCCTTTCCTTAAAGATTTATAGCATTTTTCATTCACTGGCTAAGCAACTTATGAGCTCTAACTGATATTAATACATTAATTTTAAAGACCTGGTAATTATTGTTATTAGGTGCTAACTTTTCAAGCAATGTGGTCCACCTGCATTGTGCTGGCCTCTGTACAAATGGATTAATTTACTTGCCTTGTTTACAGTTAAATGATGATCACCCTACTTCTTGCATTCATCTGTTTCCTCTCATCGTGTACTTGCAAAGAAAGATTCTTGGACAATGTGCACCTTTTCTTCTTTATCTATGAACAGAATCTGGCACAATGTGTACCCAGGCTGGAACTCAAAGTGCCAGTCCAAAAGAGATAATAAATGCTAATTTGCCATTGGAAAATGGAGAAAATCAGCTGATAAAAATTGATCTCAGTGAAGCTTCTGGTAGGAAAGATTCTTCTTTAGAGAGTTCATTGGATTGGATTTGTACTCCCCACAGATTTCTGGAAATCCACAGCTATACTTAAATTGTTTATATGTCTGACCATTGTTATTGGAAAACTCTTACAGATGTTTTTTTTTCTCCCAGTGTCTTTGCACAATGAAGCTACGCAATGCAGCTGTACAGGAATGCACATCTAAACATGCAGTTAGTCACAGTATTTGCATTTTGATAACTCCACATTTTGGAATAAAGAACCAGAAGAAACCTCGTATCTTGGCGAATCTTTTCTTAAGGCTGGTTTTAAATAAATCAGTCAAAAGTTTGGCATTGCATCATATTCCAGAAGGGAGAACTGAATTACTATGTGATAAATGTAGTTAAGGAAAGTAATTATTCTTCTTAAAGTAATATTATTATCTTTCTAACTTATGGAAGTCATTTCCCTGGGTTCTATTTGACGTGTATTATCATTTAAAATAACTGTACTTTCAATGTAAAGCACTGCTTTATGACTTTAAGTCCTTTTATCTTCCTCCCTTTTCCACCACCACATTAAAAATTTCAAATTTCACCTTTTCTAAGAGGGATTTTCCATTTTGCAGAATGTGTCCCCCTGAATAAAACCAAATGCCTGTGGAATAATAACACAAAAAAATTACTCCCATTGCCAACAGGCAAAAATTTAAGAGATGAAGTCTGCTTTATTTAATTCTAGCTATTGTCCTACCTTTTTTTTTTTTTAATCAGAATAGCTTTAGAGAAAGAAAGAGGGAGACTGAGAAAGCCATCATTAGATAGATCTTCTGATCTTTATCTCCAGTAGCACAGTCAGAAGAGCTAATACTATGATGATAGCTTTGAAATCTCCTAGGAATTGAATAAAAAGAAGTGATAGTGATGAACTCCCAGCTAATAAACACAGAGTGCTTATTTCTGCAGAATGATCAATTTCCAGATGTCCTGAGGCTTATCTGATACAGTTGATTTACTCATTCTCCCTCACTTCACTAATAAAGCTCAAGTCCTACATCAGATTAGAGAAGAGCAAGATTTCTTAAAGGGGCAGGAGGAGGGCTGCCATCATGGCACACAAATGCTGGGAGACACACTAATCTCTTCTGCCTCCTTCTATAACCACCAAGCTGTCTTAAACAGCTGCCTTCCTCTGCTGAAATAATATACTTTATCCACTTTGAGTTAGTACAGTAATGCAGACAATTAATTTGTTATCTTGTTAGTGGAAATTTAATGCAATGATCTAAAAGAACTCTTACATATTGTGATAAACTTTAGTGCCTCCAGGGCACTTCTCCTCCATAGGACTCATTTCACATCCCATCCATTATGTAAATGAGATGTGGAAATAGTTTAGTTCCCCTAATGTATTTGTACACTGATGGATTGTACAAAGTCAGCCCTACTGAAACTAATGAGGTTAAATGCATCTTGCCATTGCTTTCTACTTGGGTGAATCTCTGTGCCTGTATTCAAGAAATGGAGTGTGAGTCTTCCTCTTCACTTCTTTATGAAGATAATTGTGTTTCCTGGCAGGAAGCACAGTGGCAACTGCTGCAATACCTGAAGCCTGGCAAAGCATCTCTTCAGCAAGCAGAGCAAATACTGTGCCTCTGTGCAGATGTGGGATTGTCTGGGGAGGCTTCAGATCCTCCTCCAGTTTGAGGACAAGGGTTTCAGGGCCTGCATGCAGTGACATAGAGCTGCATGCAATGACATGAGTATTTGGTAACTACGTAGTTGTCAGCATTATCAATGAAAGGGTTAAAAGCCAGGAGAATGGGGTAAGAAAGCATTATTTTTCTGATCATCAGGATGAGTCTCAAGATTCCATTGCTTAGCCATAAAATGTAAGTAAGGATTTCTTCCTAATATCTAATCTTACCCTGCACTCTGTCAGTGTGAGGCCAATCCGCCCATGTGTTGTCACTACAGGCCCTTTCCAAAGTCTGTCTCCACCTCCCTTGGTGCCCTTTTAGGTACTGGGAAGGCCTCTAAAGTACCTTGGATTCTTTTCTTCTCTTCTCCAGGTGAACACCCCCAGCTCTCCCAGCCTGGCTCTGGAGCAGAGGTGCTCCAACCCTCTGAGCACCTTTAAAATGTCCTCCTTTGGATTTCTACCATATCTTTCTAGTGTTGGGGGGTCCAGAACTGGACACATCACTGCATGTGGGGTTTCATCACAGAAGAGCAGAGGTGGAGAATCTCCAACTTCAGCCTGCTGCCCATGCTCCTGGGGCTGCAACCTAAGAGGATGATCAACTGTAACTTGAATTTTAAAAGACCAATCTGCTGTCTTTTTCATATTTGTGGTGAATTAGACTTCCTGGCAGATGCAGTCTTGCTCTTCTTTGCCTTTTGGTTTTACTCTGGATTTCATTTTTCCTGTACCAGTACAGGAAGAATCACAGACCTTTTTCCTCCCTTCCTCCTCTACATATTGCCAGGGTGAGTCAAGAGACTGAGGGATAAGGGACATGCAGCCTCAGTCACTAAAAATTGTCTGTGTGCCTGTAAGCTCAGTCTTTAGTGAATTCCAAGGTGAACACTTAATGAAGCTGGTCGGAGCAGTTCACAGTCCAGGGCAGCACAGGACAGTCATGCAAGGTAACTGTAAAAGTGCTCCTGCCCTGTCCCCGCCACTGTGTGCCCTTTCCAGGCCCCCAGCTCTTCAAACAGAGTGGGACTGGGATTCCAAAGTATCATGGAAGAAGCCACCAAATTCTTGTGTGGGTTTTTTTGTTTGTTCGTTTGTTTGTTTGTTTTGTTTTGTATTTGTTTGTTTGGTTTTTTGTTTTTGTTTTTGTTTTGTTTTTTTTTTTTAGTGCCAGGAAGTAATGAACATGTGAAATTAGGAATTTTAGTGGAAGTTGGATCAAAGTAGAAGAACACAGTAGTTATATGTGGATGACAGCAATAAGTAAATTTAATGAAAGGAAAACTGGAGGGGCCAAAATACTAATTCAGAGTCAAAGGCTCTGAGTTCTCAGGCCTTGTGAACAGAATTTTAAAGGTAAAGGGTTCAGAATCAAAAGCTTTTCCTGCTTGGAGACTGAAACTTTAAGTTGAACAAAAAATTAGTTTATAGTTGTTGGAGACTGACAGAATTAGGAGGGACAGACAGAGACTGACAGGGGTGGTGAAATTAAATTTGCCATTAAATATCTCAGCAAATAAATCAGTTAATACACAGTGATGAAGAACTAAATTGTCTCACAGAGGGGATAGGACAAAAATTAAAATCTGTGAAAGGTGAAATGAAAAAGCATTGTTTGAGGGAGGATGACTAGGTGGAAAAGTGAGACAAAGGGCTCTGTTTTAGAAAATATGAAAAGCCACTAGGTGCACAGAAGGGCAGAAATGAAAAGATCTCCAGGTAGGAGCAAGGAACTACCTAAAACAAGTAGTCATTCCAAGATAAGCTGTCACAATGGATGAGGATCTGCTCACTGGGGAGAAAGAAAACAGAAGACAGGATTTCTTTCTCAAGAACACAGCTGAGGAAAGACAGATGGGGAAATTTCGGTCTGTAAGTAATGAGAAAAGTCAAGGGTGGTATTTTGAGTTGTTGTTTTTCTAAACAACAGGGATGATCATTTTTAAATGTGGCAGATAAAGTTGATATCCCCTAGGCAAGTAGGGTTGGGAGTGGTTTGTATTTATCACAGATTAAATGGGACACTGGCAGCTCTGGTAGGAGAGTGCTGGCATGAAGCATAGCCAGAAAAGTCAAGTTGCCAGTGGGGGCAGGATGAATGATGCACGAGGGCTGGGATGGTGTAATGATGGCAGTCATTTTTCAGGCACATCTATGGTACAAAAAGTGATCAAAACTAAGAGAAGTTTTCAAAATAATTAGCAAAAATCTTGCTGAACAAGTTCAGCTGAGACCTTCCCTAAGGAAACCGTGTTCCTCCAGAAATGGCTTCATTCTCTCTGTGTGTGCATTAGCTAAAGAAAATACATGTTTGCTGCATGAATTAAGGCTGATATATTTCTCTTGCTAACATAAATGTTATATTTGCACTACACCAACTTAAGCAGTCCTGTAGTGATGTTTGTATTAGAGAAGCAGTGTCAGGGATGTTGCTTGAACCCAGAAATCCATCTGGCTACAAAAAAAAAGAAGAGAACCAGGGGAGCACCTCCACCATGGAACTTAGTTCAGTAATATTTGAACTGGTCCCCGAAGGGGTCCACACCTCTCTGCTCACTGCAGCGGCAGGTGAAGGTGGCTAAGAAACCACAAAGGTACTTGGGGACAGGTGGATAGGCAGAAAGTCACAGGGCTGAAAAAAACATCCAAAGCTGTGGATTTCTAAGTTATCATTTTCCCTGCTGGGCAGAGCAGCAAAGCAATTTCATTTTTCTTCTTTATCTGTGCCACAGTTCATACAATCAAAAATACTCTGAGTATGACATGCATTTGAAGTGAAATCTCAGTACTTAATAAGAGTCTCCATAGACCCTGCAAACTAGAAGAGGTAAAACTCCACTGTAACAGAGGAGTTTTTACTTTTGGAAGATCTCATGTTGGCTTTGTTTTAAAATCTGAGTCCATTCATCCCACTTTAATGCTGATTTATCACTAAATGAACGCTTTCTTTATCACCAATGGAGATGAAAAATAATGTACACTGGGAGTGCATCTATTGTTCTTCTCTTTTCTTCTATTTAAGATCAGTGGATAAGGGATGTTTTCTCACTTTTCATGAGGTAAACTACAGTAATTGACTTTATTATGAAAACTGAAATCTGTTTAAACAGATGTACAGGTAAGCTTGTGAGTATTATTGACAATTAAACTCAGCAACAAATAAGGTAAACAGCTTTTGAAAACTACTAAAATATGTGAAAATTATCAAATACAGTACAATGTTTGGCTTTATTTAAATAGCTCAGTGTTCCTATGAATGGAGGAAAGACAGTCAGATAGGGAAATCAGAGTTTTCCTTGAAGTTCATCCTTTTGCTTTTATCTATTAAAAAAACCCAGTGACACATTATGGTTCTGATATAAACCTTAGTGTAAAATTTTCAGTTTTACATTCTTTTAAAAGGAAAATTCTGAAGGAAATATTTTACTCAGAGTGTTTTTCATTAAAATTCTTGCTGGAGATTGCTTCCTTTAACAGTGGAAGAGGGATAGCAGAGACACCACATTTAATAAGGTCAGAGAGTGCCTCTATGGAGCAGAGACACAAGAACGGATATGACTGATGAAGAAAAGGTTAAAGAGGTGAAGAGTGCAAAGTGGAATGAAATAGGGAAATAGATGGAAATAGGAGACAAAGAATAGATTGGAAATAAGTTGGAGGCGGGAAATCACTTATTACAGACATGTGTGGAAAGCAGATTGACAAGAAGCAGAAGAAAGAGCATACATGGAAAAACCTAAATACTCTTAACCACTGACATTTGGAGCTATGCTATCAGCTTCAAGGTTGCACATCTATGCTTGAGTCACTCTAAATATGCAGAGAGCTTTTCTTCATGGCTTTGGTGCAAGCTTGTCTTCAGTTTTCACATTTACTGGAGCCAAAACAGAGTATTTTAGGTTTTCCAAGCAGTGATCTGCTCTCCCCATAGCCTTATACGCTTATTTTATAGCACCAGGCAGACAAAATACAGACTGGTAGATCAGGGTAGGAATATGTTCTCTTTAAGCATCCTCTCTGAGAGAACATCATGATGAAGCAAAGATTATGCAAGCAAAGATTTTTTTTTTTTTTTAATTATGACTGCTTTCCTAGGATGACGGAACTTCATTGTACAAAAGCAAAGATGGAACAGAGACAGAATCTGCTGAAATTCTGGCCCTGACTGAGACTTTGGTCAGGTCATAGCCCCATGGAAAAAACAATGAATATCAGGAAACTGACAAGCACAAACTCTTCAACGTTTATGTCTAAAATTAGATTAAGAGTGTACTTTCTTTGTTCAGGACTCTGTGTCCCAGAACAGATTGACACGAGGATAGGTCTCAGTTTCAGACAATTGTTTGTAAAAGCTGGCTTTGGAAGTCTTGCAGAAAATATAGAATTCTGGAAAGAAGAAATCTAAAGGGACTTCATTTAACAGTTTGGGTGTAAAAAGGAACTTGGGCCTTGTTTTTTCCTACTGGGACAGGTGCCCAGGAAAACAGCTCAACAAATTCAGGGTTTTGAATTTTCTCTTCATAAACAAATCTATGGTTTTGTACTTAACACCCTCCTGACAGTGTTTTCTTTTAATAACAAAGGGAATAGTGGGTTCCTCACTTTAGGAGGCAGCAACTCACGCTTCTACACAAGAGCTATGTGTTTAAGGCTACAAAGATGAAATTAGTGCAGCCAGAAAAGTGGAATGGGCGTTTCAGCTGAAAAAGTGGGGCCTACTTTAGTGCAAGATTATTTATGCTCCAGGCTCCATTAGCTAAACTTTCACTGACCATAATGGACGCTGAGAAATCTAACTCAGGCAGTAATCTTATGCTGTGGATATCCAGATTTGGGTGAGAGCAGTCATCCTTCCCCTGAAGCTCTGTGGCCAAATCACCACTCAAGTGTAAATTCCTCCCACTCAAAAGGAGAGGCTCAAATGTGGATGGTGCATCTCTGGGCCAGGAGTCTGAAGTCTATTCGGGCACCTGGTTGTATTTGAAATGCCCTGAGGTATTTGGAACATCCGAGGGAGGCTGGCAGATATGATAAAGGGCTTAAGACAAGACCTCTGCCCTTCTCCAAGAGCAGCTGGAGGCCAGGCAGGATATTCTAGGCATCTCAAATGACAGTTGACAACTATGTGTGGGCAAGTGAATCAAGTCCTGAGCCTTCATTCTTGCTTGTCCCAAAGTCTCTTGAGGGTAGGGAAATATCTCATCACTGTAAATATCCCCTTGTCACATATGAAGGAGCAGCACAAATATATCCTGTCAACTCTTCCCTGAGCAGGAGGTAAAATGGCTGCGATGTTACGCATCAAGGTGTATGGGCAGGAAACTTAAACGATGGAAATGTCCTCTGATCCTTTAGGATGGATTTGTTTCCCAGACTGAAAATCAGGAGTTTTATTTTCCTGCCCCAAGGTAAGGGTCTTTGACTTCACATTATAAAGAAGCAAGCATATATTTCTATTTCCAGCAAACAGAGCATTAAAATTATTATTATTTATAATGATAATAATAATAATAATAATTCTGACAAATCTGCAATCTAAAATTGCAGGTGAGAGAAAAACACAGGAACTTACAGGATCCGGCTCTACAATAGCTGTTCTGCACAGAAGAAATCAATGAAACAAATATAACCTATCCAACTGATAGAAGAACAAGCCATGCCTAAGTGCATAATTTGCTTTATCTGTGTTTGAAACTACCTCAAAGCAAAAAAGACAATATGTCTCAGAGACAACTAACTAAGCTTAACATTTCCTCTTCTCTCTTGTTTATCCATTCTTCATCGTTCATCTAGTATTGGTAAAATACTCCGGAAACAAAACCATCATGATGACTTACACTCATGTATCACTTAAATCCAGCCCAACTTCTCAAAAAAAAAAAGGCCTCTTGGGACAGCTGAAGTTATGGTTTTGTCTTAAGCTGGGTTTCTTAACAGAAACCCAGAAACAGGAATTTCTCTCCTTCCCACAAACAAAAAAGCCATTTCATCTAGGGCTGTGAATCCTCATAGATAGAAAAAAATCCCCCATGAAATGCCAAAAACACATGAATAAAATATCTTCATTGATGAAGATTAACTGTTTAAAATGAAGAAAAAAGTGTTGAGCAACTGGTGGGCATTTCCAGGGCTTGCTGTGCTATTTCTGTATCACTGTGTGGCTGTTTTTCATTCCAGGAGTTAAAGGCGGGGGGCGGAAAATGTCTTCTGTTTTTTTAAACGATCTGGAACTACTTGGCATGTGACTTCTGGAGTGTTTAGCACAGACTTACAAAACCGTCATGAACATTTATCAGCCTAGGCCCAAAATCTACTTGCCTGCCTTGTATCATCAGTCATCATGCTAATGAAAATACTAATGACATTTAAATTGCATTCCAAGAGAAATGAGCTGTTTTGACTGAACAAGAATTAGAAAAAAAAATTAAATTTTTGTACAAAGAGTATATCACTCTCCTTTTTTAAAAAAAATTATTATTAATTAGATGAAATGTTTGGCTTCAGTAAAGGCTGGGGTCCCAACTGTGCAAGTAACATAGACATACAAAATGAGAAATGAGCCACATCAGTAGACAGAGAAAGGAAGAAAAAGGGTTAAGAACAAAAAATGGAATAGGAAGCAGAAACACACAGAATGTTTTCAAATCACTAAGTGGTGTCTTAAGTTAAGTTATTTTAGTGTTTCAGATGATCAGCATAGAGAAGGAGACATTTCCAGAGGTCATTTCATGCCACTTGAGCTAGATGCCTGTGCTGGAGTACAACTGACTGCCCCTGAGTTACCCACACTGGCTAGTCCAAACCACACAAACTTTCAGAAGTCAACTTAAGAATGACAGGCAAACAATCTCACCACCACCTAACAGCAAGTCAGCAAGACATGCAGCTTGGTGATAGAACACCCTCAAGTTCCATGACAGATTTAGACTGGATGTTGGGAAAAATTTCTTCATTGAAAGGATTGTCAAGACCTGGCACCCAGGCAAAGGCTGCTCAGGGCAGTGATGGAGTCCCCATCTGTGGAGGGATTTAAAAGCCGTGAGGATGTGGCAGTTGGGGACATGGGTTAGTGGTGGTCTTGGCAGTGCTGGGGGAACAGCTGCATTCATAGTCTTGGAGGGCTTTTCAGCCTAAGTGATTCTGTGATTTTATGTGTCACACTCCTGCTCCCCAACCCAGTTCCCTAACACAGACTCCATCACAGGGTTATTGCTAAGACAGATGGAAACAAAGCCTCTACTCTGGCACACAGGGATGGAGTAGGACAGAGGTACCCGGCGGATGGAGGTGTCAGTAGGTGGTGCTGATGGCCAAGGGGTGCAAGCCCAGGTTTCACTGCAGTAGTGCACCTAGGTCATGTGATGTATTTGTCCCCTCCTGCAGCTCACATTTTCTCTGGAGACCTTAGACAGTCATCATGTCATCTTCACAGATGGATGATGTCCAGCACAAATTTTGACTGTTAACTTTTTTCAATTGCATCTTTACAAGCTTTTTCACTTTTCTTTTTTTTAGATCCCCCTGTCCTGTTGAGAAGTTGGAGTGACAGTGCAGATGAGTGGGTGCAAAGCAGGTGACCAAGGTCAACCCACCACAGATGGGGTGCCCTTAGGAAGTCTTGTAATGGACTCGGTAATGGGCTTGTAATGCCTCACTATGGCAAGAAGCTGGGGTTGGTGTGAGACAGAAAGGAGGGAGCACTTGCTCCCAGGCATGGTTTCTGTGTGGCATGGGAAAGAACTAGTGCCTGCACCAGAGGGTGAGCAGGCTTGGCAGCCCAAGTCTGATCCTAGACCAAATGCTTTACATTTTGGAAATTTTGAGCAAAAAGGTGAAGGGGTGGGAGATGCAATGCTTTACCTTAAAAAAAACAAAACCAAAACCAAAATCAAATCAAACAAACAAAACCCCAAACAAACAAACAAACAAACCCACAAACAAACAAACATAAAAACCCAAAACACCACCCCCCGCCCCACCAAAGAAAATTAAAAACTGCGATGGTGGAAAACCACAACAGTTCCTATGTTCCGATTTGCCCTGCCATGAAACCAAAACAAATAGGCTGCAGCAGAGTTTTAAGAGTAGATTATAAAACACCCCATCAGAACATAAACATCCCACATTGACAAAGTAATCTCTGTGGATCTCAGTGGGCCTGACCTGGTGCTGCCCTCTTCCTTGTATAGTCATGAATACAAATGCAAGGTGAATGCTGGCTCTCTTCTGATCGGGTGACATTTTACACCCATGTTACTGATGTCAACAACTGCATGAGGGAGCAGAGAATCAAACTCAGGATAACCACTTGCAGAAAATAGAAGAGCAAGCTGAAGGCATGTTTCCAAGCAGTCCAGGCATTTCAGGACTGACACTTTACATGGCTAAGTCAATCCCTTTTGCACTCCCACATTTACTTAGGGAAAACCCTTGTGCTTTATGTAGTGCTATAATACATTGTCTGAGTAACACTGCCCTATCTCGACAGGAGAGCTGTTCTCTGTTCCTGCCATCTCACTTTGTGAGTACTAAATCAGTGAGAAGGAACACCCCAGCAAAACTACTCAGATATCTCTGAGATCAAAGCCTGCAGCCTTTGTCTCTGGTATGCAAAGAGAGAGAAATTATGGCTTGTCTCTCATTCTGTTCAAACAGTCCTTTCTCTTCTCATGCAAACAAACAAACAGCAAATGCCCTATTCCCACCTGGCGTTGCTGCAACGTTGTGTTTGAGGCTTTAAAAGCGTAAAAGTCAAACCATTCAAAATGATGGGTCCCGTAGCTAATGTAACACAATCCCAGGGGTACCTACGTAGTGTATGGTATTGCTGCACATGGTATTATGCCTTCATCTATATATGCAATGTGGCTCATTTATGGTTGCTCTGGGAACCACTATGTTTACATAAATTTTAATTTCCTGTCTTTTGTTTGTTCTCTTTATCATCTTTCTAAAACAAAATTTTCCTTGTGAATTTTAGTGCTCAACCAATTATCCACAGATGGAGGCACAGGAGAATTGACATCCTCTGATTTTTCCATGTGGCCCTGGCAATGCGCCTCTGCTTCAGTTTGGGCCCACTAGGAATGGCGGAGCTCTAGCAGTGACACTGTATTTCTACAAGAGCAGGCCTGTTCCCACGGATCATGGCAATTTTAGTCCTGTATCTCCTGGGATCTGGCCAAAACCTTCCTGTTGAGTTGACATGGGCCATATTTACTATATCATAACTCATTTTCCTTGTTTTCTTTTTCTTTTAAATGAATGCAGCTTGTGAACTGAGGGAATTTGGTAGTTGACTTTATACATTCACACGTGAGTTATACGCCTTCAGATTTTTGTGTGAAAGCCCTTTGTCACCTGCTCTGATAACTAAAACAAGGTGTTTATGGCTGCTTGAAATACATCTTTTGTTGAAGCTTGCAAAACTATGCCTTGCTCAAAGAAGACCTTGTTGTAAAACATCACTATAAATGATTGAAAGTGCAGAGATGCCAGTTGCACAGAAACAAAATCCATGACGGTCCAACTACAGATTAATGCAGTGATCTTCATGAACTTGTAATTAAAATTCAGTGTTGACAAGACCAAGCCCTGCTACTATATTTTAGGGAAACAAACAATAACAGATAAAGCTAAATTATAATAGGTCGATGCAGCAAATACAAGAAAAATACGGCAGTTCTCAGCAGCTGTGATAGGAATCCTTCCTCTTCTTGAATGATAAAGGCTTTTGCTAATTTTAACCAGAGCTCAATCTGAAAAACCTGCAGTCATATGTGACTCACAGAACCCCAAGGGAAGGGGAGGTGGGGGGAGATATGTGTGTGTGGATGTCTGTGTATAATCTAACAGTGCCCAGAGCTTTTGAGATCCTGGACCACTTCAATCGCACAGGCCAGGTTCATTAAAAACTCTGGCTACATTCCAACAGTTAAAATTGAAGCAGCATATTTATTGCATTTTGCTCAAATAAATCTGAAAATGTGTGAATCATATCCCTCGGAGAGATGGAGGGAAGGAGTAAACAGTCTCAGGCTGGCACTCAGGAGCAGGGCATGGTGAGGAACAAAGATGCGGGAGGGTCACGGTCACAGGGCACTGCAGGATGCTGGAGCAGCCAGAGGGTTTGGGAGGCTGAGGGCTCACTCAGTCATCATTTTCTGTGACTGACATGCTGCTGTGCTGGCCTCAAATCCTCTATTTGGTTTTTCTGGTGTTTTTATACCCCTGTGCACACACACACACACAGACACACACACAGATGCATGCATATATTTTAAAGAGCTCCTCAGCTTATGCAACTCTGCTCTGCAGCC
This sequence comes from Trochalopteron elliotii, assembly GCA_024734555.1. Taxonomy (NCBI): domain Eukaryota; kingdom Metazoa; phylum Chordata; class Aves; order Passeriformes; family Leiothrichidae; genus Trochalopteron; species Trochalopteron elliotii. Next base: position 912,130 of record JANPWX010020150.1, read on the forward strand.
CTCTGTGGTATTCCAGATGCTGTTCATGACGCTGGCACCTCACCGCACTTGCAGCTGCATTCAGCTGGGATTCAATTACAACCTGCCTTGCAAAGGCAGATTGGTTTTTCAAAGATAACATATTTTGGGGAGGATTTTTTTTTTTTACCCCTCCAAAAAAGGTTTTTTTTTTTTAGGAGGGGAGAGGCATGACTTGTAGATTTATCTTGCCAGGTGCTGAAGGGCTCCAGACAGGGCCTCAGCACCCTCAGTATTGTTTTACTTCAGCACTTAGAGAACGTGCAATACCCTGCAGGTTTCAATTCTGTGAAAAAAGTGTGCTGGCAGATGTGGTTACCCAGAACCCTTGAAGGTGAGAAACATGATCCCTATTTCTAGTGGGTGAGACTAAGCAATCCCATTGATTTTGTATCATGGTTTCTCTTGAGTTTTAATAGGGAGGCAAACACTGTATCTTAAAGGCAGAGTTTCTGTATTATACCAATTGCTCTTCTGGGATGAAGGCAGAATATTTAATTCCCTAAATAATCTTTCATTTTCCAATTAGTGAATTTGGAGACACAATCAACAATTGAAGGTCCTCTCCAGAGGTCTTAGAGGAACATCACCATCATACCAGGGGGACACTGGCACAAGGTGGTATCATAGGGACTGTGGAATAAATGAGGGGTTTGATCCATGGAGGACAAAACTGAGTTCTGCATAGTAAAAGGAACAGCCATTGATAACTGTTTTAATGAACTGATCCTCAAGTACACTAAATAGAATATGATGAAAAGAGGGAAAAGAAAGGTCCTTTACCCTTCTCATACAGGGTACTTTTAGTCTGCAGTTTTCTATCTCCTGTATATGTTATCCCCACCTGCATATTGCTGACTACCTAGTGAGCTCCTTAAAGTGTCTTGGTTGCTACATATTTTTTCACATCAGAACATGTACCTCAACAGTTTTATTTTGTAAAAATAATATTGAAAAAACAAACAAACAAAACAAATCCCCCCCCCAAACCCAAAACAATAACAACAACAACAAACCAAAAAAACCTCCAACAAAACAAAACAAAAACACCCAGAAAATCCTTTCAATCCAAAACACAGGCTATACGTTCTTGCTTTTGTTGACAGGGAGGAATTCAGGGTAGGTAAGGACATGTCTAAATATTAGCCCATCTGACTGCTGGAATGTGTTTAATAAAGATATTTTTCATGATAGCATGGTACAGTGTCCACTAAAGCTATGACTGGATTTCTATTGACTGCACTGTGCTCTGGATTGGTCCAAATACAAAATAAAATAACATAATGTAATATAATATAAATATCTATTTTGTCAAATTGATGAATGTGTATTTAGTTGAAAGATTTCCACTAAATGAAGTGAGAGTTGTGAAGCTAAATCTCCAGTCCTGACTTCAAAGATTTGGCTAGAGAAACATTTTATTAAGGCTAAGCAGGACCTCAGTGAACACAGTTTAAAAGTAAAGGCATGGGCCTTGAAATGCAGTGCCAGCTCCCTACTAATTCCCTCTCCCCTCAGCACATATATTTTCCTTTAAGAAAAAACAAGGAGCTCGCAGACCACTTGTGTGGCACGTTATTTGCTGCCTGCAAATAGAAACAGGCATGTGGCAGGCCTCCGAAAAATGCAGTTGTAACTGTAATACCAACTGACCCTCAACTGCTGCAGCACTTTGTGGCCCCCACATGCAAACAATCATCTATTGATTCCCAAGGCATCCAGCTTCAAACACGCCCTTGTTTTCCAGAGACCTCCAGTTGCAGGAAAAGACACTGTCCTGGCTACTTCCCCCTGCCCGGGGGCTGCTCGGTATTTCTGCTGCTCGCTTGAAGTGTTATCAAAATAACAACGGCTTGCAAAGCAGAATTATTGAATGTTGCTCTTCTGCTGTTTCAGAGTAGAGGCGATGAACTCTTGGTCACACAAATGGGCTTTTATAGCCGCCCTTTTGGCACATCTGCCATGAGGAATATGGAGGAATATGATATGGGAAATATACAGCACCAGGAGGAGGGATGGAGTAGATTAACTACCACCCAGGGCAGATTTCAGTGAATCAAAGGCCTTCCAGGAAAGCTGCTTAAGCTTCTGTGTTCTCTTATAAGCAAATTACTCTACGTTTGCCACAAAGAAATCTGCTTTATGGACTACAGGGAAGACAGGGAGGGACCTTAAAAAATGAGACTGGAAAAGTAAATGCTCTTGAGCCATATTTCAGATCTTCATCACCGCAGCAAAAAACCTGAATTCCATCTCCTCCTTCAATAAAAGTTGGAATTATTTAGGTCACTTTAGTGTGTCAGTACCTTCAGGGCATGAGGTACATAGTTGGGCAGCACACACCACACCTCTTCACCAGCCATTTGAGATGGTCTGTGATCATAGCACAGAATAAGGGAATCTACAATTGGAAAAGTTGTCTAAGTTCATCAACACCAACCATTAACCAGCACTGCTAATCCAACACAAAAACAATACTTTTGCTTGGAGAAGGTGGTGTAGTATGTGATGGGCAGGCATAAAGCTGGTGACTGCGCTCCCTCCCAGCCAAGGCAGCAACTTGTCTAGTCTAAACAAGAAAGGATTTGTGTTTTCACTGCTACATTTAGGTAGATTGATATCAACTAATTGAAAGTACGTGATGGGCACGATCAGAGCTTGTGACTCAGCTTGGAGGTATGTATCTCAGGATGGAGATTCCATTGACTCCTCTCCACTGACTGTAATTACTGACCTCTCCACTCGTCATTGCCCTCTCTCATCCCAGATGAAATGGTCCTTAATCTCTATTACTGAATGAGACCCTGATGGAAGATGGTGCATTATTCTTACTGTGAGTCATCCCAGCAATCCTGATCACTGACCTGGCATGGCCTCTGGGAAAGATGCAGGATCCGCTGAATCTCTAACGACACAAGTCACAACCCTCACTCCCTCCTGGCATTTCTCCCAGGTAATTATGGGGCTTCACTTTACTAAGCATGTGATAAATTAAACACACACACACACACACACAAAAAAAAAAAAAGAAGAAAGAAGAAAGAAGAAGAGGGGGAGGAGAGGGG